>JAPZIH010000783.1:0-220014 GCA_027410445.1 Discoglossus pictus
TGCTATCCTCATATCTGTATATATACACTGCTAGTCCCCATATCTGTATATATACACTGCTAGTCCTCATATCTGTATATATACACTGCTAGTCCTCATATCTGTATATATACACTGCTAGTCCTCCTATCTGTATATATACACTGCTAGTCCTCATATCTGTATATATACACTGCTAGTCCTCATATCTGTATATATACACTGCTAGTCCTCCTATCTGTATATATACACTGCTAGTCCTCATATCTGTATATATACACTGCTAGTCCCCATATCTGTATATACACTGCTAGTCCTCATATCTGTATATATACAGTGCTAGTCCTCATATCTGTATATATACACTGCTAGTCCTCATATCTGTATATATACAGTGCTAGTCCTCATATCTGTATATACACCGCTAGTCCTCATATCTGTATATACACCGCTAGTCCTCATATCTGTATATATACACCGCTAACACTGCTAGTCCTCATATCTGTATATATACACTGCTAGTCCTCATATCTGTATGTATACACTGCTAGTCCCCATATCTGTATATATACACTGCTAGTCCTCATATCTGTATATATACACTGCTAGTCCCCATATCTGTATATATATACTGCTAGTCCTCATATCTGTATATACACTGCTAGTCCTCATATCTGTATATATACACTGCTAGTCCTCATATCTGTATATATACATTGCTAGTCCTCATATCTGTATATATACACTGCTAGTCCTCATATCTGTATATATACACTGCTAGTCCCCATATCTGTATATATACACTGCTAGTCCCCATATCTGTATATATACACTGCTAGTCCTCATATCTGTAGATATACACTGTTAGTCCCCATATCTGTATATATATACTGCTAGTCCTCATATCTGTATATAAACACTGCTAGTACCTCATATCTGTATATATACACTGCTAGTCCCATATCTGTATATATACACTGGCTAGTCCTCATATCTGTATATATACACTGCTAGTCCTCATATCTGTAATATAATGCACTGCTAGTCCTCATATCTGTATATAATACATTGCTAGTCCCTCAATATCTGTATATATACACTGCTAGTCCTCATATCTGTATATATACACTGCTAGTCCCCATATCTTATATATACACTGCTATCCCCATATCTGTATATATACACTGCTAGTCCTCATATCTGTATATATACACTGCTAGTCCCCATATCTGTATATATACTCTGCTAGTCCTTATATCTGTATATACACCGCTAGTCCCCATATCTGTATATATACACTGCTAGTCCTCATATCTGTATATATACACTGCTAGTCCCCATATCTGTATATATACACTGCTAGTCCTCATATCTGTATATATACACTGCTAGTCCCCATATCTGTATATATACACTGCTAGTCCTCATATCTGTATATATACACTGCTAGTCCCCATATCTGTATATATACTCTGCTAGTCCTTATATCTGTATATACACCACTAGTCCCCATATCTGTATATATACACTGCTAGTCCTCATATCTGTATATATACACTGCTAGTCCCCATATCTGTATATATACACTGCTAGTCCCCATATCTGTATATATACTCTGCTAGTCCTTATATCTGTATATACACCGCTAGTCCCCATATCTGTATATATACACTGCTAGTCCTCATATCTGTATATACACCGCTAGTCCCCATATCTGTATATATACACTGCTAGTCCTCATATCTGTATATATACACTGCTAGTCCTCATATCTGTATATATACACTGCTAGTCCCCCATATCTGTATATATACACTGCTAGTCCTCATATCTGTATATATACACTGCTAGTCCCCATATCTGTATATATACACCGCTAGTCCCCATATCTGTATATATACACCGCTAGTCCTCATATCTGTATATATACACCGCTAGTCCCCATATCTGTATATATACACCGCTAGTCCCCATATCTGTATATATACACCGCTAGTCCTCATATCTGTATATATACACTGCTAGTCCTCATATCTGTATATATACACTGCTAGTCCTCATATCTGTATATATACACTGCTAGTCCTCATATCTGTATATATACACTGCTAGTCCCCATATCTGTATATATACACTGCTAGTCCTCATATCTGTATATACACTGCTATTCCCCATATCTGTATATATACACTGCTATTCCCCATATCTGTATATATACACTGCTAGTCCCCATATCTGTATAATACACTGCTAGTCCTCATATCTGTATATATACACTGCTATCCCCTATCTGTATATACACTGCTAGTCCTCATATCTGTATATATACTCTGCAGTCCCCATATCTGTATATACACTGCTAGTCCTCCTATCTGTATATATACACTGCTAGTCCTCATATCTGTATATACACCGCTAGTCCTCATATCTGTATATACACTGCTAGTCCTCATATCTGTATATATACACTGCTAGTCCTCATATCTGTATATACACCGCTAGTCCTCATATCTGTATATACACTGCTAGTCCTCATATCTGTATATATACACTGCTAGTCCTCATATCTGTATATATACACTGCTAGTCCCCATATCTGTATATACACTGCTAGTCCTCATATCTGTATATATACACTGCTAGTCCTCATATCTGTATATATACACTGCTAGTCCCCATATCTGTATATATACTCTGCTAGTCCTAATATCTGTATATACACCGCTAGTCCCCCATATCTGTATATATACACTGCTAGTCCTCATATCTGTATATATACACTGCTAGTCCTCATATCTGTATATATACACTGCTAGTCCCCATAGCTGTATATATACACTGCTAGTCCCCAGTATCTGTATATATACACTGCTAGTTCCCCATATCTGTATATATACACTGCTAGTCCTCATATCTGTATATATACACTGCTAGTCCCCAATATCTGTATATTATACTCTGCTAGTCCCATATCTGTATATATACACTGCTAGTCCCATATCTGTATATATACACTGCTAGTCCCCATATCTGTATATATACACTGCTAGTCCTCATATCTGTATATATACACTGCTAGTCCCCATATCTGTATATATACTCTGCTAGTCCTTATATCTGTATATACACCGCTAGTCCCCATATCTGTATATATACACTGCTAGTCCTCATATCTGTATATATACACTGCTAGTCCCCATATCTGTATATATACACTGCTAGTCCCCATATCTGTATATATACACTGCTAGTCCTTATATCTGTATATACACCGCTAGTCCCCATATCTGTATATATACACTGCTAGTCCTCATATCTGTATATACACCGCTAGTCCCCATATCTGTATATATACACTGCTAGTCCTCATATCTGTATATATACACTGCTAGTCCTCATATCTGTATATATACACTGCTAGTCCCCATATCTGTATATATACACTGCTAGTCCTCATATCTGTATATATACACTGCTAGTCCCCCATATCTGTATATATACACCGCTAGTCCCCATATCTGTATATATACACCGCTAGTCCTCATATCTGTATATATACACCGCTAGTCCCCATATCTGTATATATACACCTGCTAGTCCCCATATCTGTATATAACACCGCTAGTCCTCATATCTGTATATATACACTGCTAGTCCTCATAATCTGTATATATACACTGCTAGTCCCTCATATCTGTATATATACACTGCTAGTCCTCATATCTGTATATATACACTGCTCAGTCCCCATATCTGTATATATACACATGCTAGTCCTCATATCTTGTATATACACTGCTAGTCCCCCTATCTGTATAGTACACTGCTAGTCCTCATATCTGTATATAAACACTGCTAGTCCCCATATCTGTATATATACACTGCTAGGTCCTCATATCTGTATATACTACTGCTAGTCCCCATATCTGTATATACACTGCTAGTCCCCATATCTGTATATACACTGCTAGTCCCCATATCTGTATATATACACTGCTAGTCTCCATATCTGTATATATACACCGCTAGTCCCCATATCTGTATATACACCGCTAGTCCCCATATCTGTATATACACTGCTAGTCCCCATATCTGTATATATACACTGCTAGTCCTCATATCTGTATATATACACTGCTAGACCCCATATCTGTATATATACACTGCTAGTCCTCATATCTGTATATATACACTGCTAGTCCCCATATCTGTATATATACACTGCTAGTCCCCATATCTGTATATATACACTGCTAGTCCTCATATCTGTATATATACACTGCTAGTCCTCATATCTGTATATACACTGCTAGTCCCCATATCTGTATATATACACTGCTAGTCCCCATATCTGTATATATACACTGCTAGTCCTCATATCTGTATATATACACTGCTAGTCCCCATATCTGTATATATACACTGCTAGTCCTCATATCTGTATATACACTGCTAGTCCTCATATCTGTATATATACACTGCTAGTCCCCATATCTGTATATATACACTGCTAGTCCTCATATCTGTATATATACACTGCTAGTCCTCATATCTGTAGATATACACTGCTAGTCCCCATATCTGTATATATACACTGCTAGTCCCCATATCTGTATATATACACTGCTAGTCCTCATATCTGTATATATACACTGCTAGTCCACATATCTGTATATATACACTGCTAGTCCCCATATCTGTATATATACACTGCTAGTCCACATATCTGTATATATACACTGCTAGTCCTCATATCTGTATATATACACTGCTAGTCCTCATATCTGTAGATATACACTGCTAGTCCCCATATCTGTATATATACACTGCTAGTCCTCATATCTGTATATATACACTGCTAGTCCACATATCTGTGTATATACACTGCTAGTCCTCATATCTGTATATATACACTGCTAGTCCCCATATCTGTATATACACTGCTAGTCCTCCTATCTGTATATATACACTGCTAGTCCTCATATCTGTATATACACTGCTAGTCCTCATATCTGTATATATACACTGCTAGTCCCTCATATCTGTATATACACTGCTAGTCCCCATATCTGTATATATACACTGCTAGTCCCCATATCTGTATATATACACTGCTAGTCCTCATATCTGTATATATACACTGCTAGTCCCCATATCTGTATATACACTGCTAGTCCTCATATCTGTATATATACACTGCTAGTCCCCATATCTGTATATACACTGCTAGTCCTCATATCTGTATATATACACTGCTAGTCCCCATATCTGTATATACACTGCTAGTCCTCCTATCTGTATATATACACTGCTAGTCCTCATATCTGTATATACACCGCTAGTCCTCATATCTGTATATACACTGCTAGTCCTCATATCTGTATATATACACTGCTAGTCCTCATATCTGTATATACACCGCTAGTCCTCATATCTGTATATACACTGCTAGTCCTCATATCTGTATATATACAATGCTAGTCCTCATATCTGTATATATACACTGCTAGTCCCCATATCTGTATATACACTGCTAGTCCTCATATCTGTATATATACACTGCTAGTCCTCATATCTGTATATATACACTGCTAGTCCCCATATCTGTATATATACACTGCTAGTCCTCATATCTGTATATACACCGCTAGTCCCCATATCTGTATATATACACTGCTAGTCCTCATATCTGTATATATACACTGCTAGTCCTCATATCTGTATATATACACTGCTAGTCCCCATATCTGTATATATACACCGCTAGTCCTCATATCTGTATATATACACCGCTAGTCCTCATATCTGTATATACACCGCTAGTCCCCATATCTGTATATATACACTGCTAGTCCTCATATCTGTATATATACACTGCTAGTCCTCATATCTGTATATATATACTGCTAGTCCTCATATCTGTATATATACACTGCTAGTCCCCATATCTGTATATATACACTGCTAGTCCTCATATCTGTATATATACACTGCTAGTCCTCATATCTGTATATATACACTGCTAGTCCCCATATCTGTATATATACACTGCTAGTCCTCATATCTGTATATACACCGCTAGTCCCCATATCTGTATATATATACTGCTAGTCCTCATATCTGTATATATACACTGCTAGTCCCCATATCTGTAAATACACTGCTAGTCCTCATATCTGTATATATACACTGCTAGTCCCCATATCTGTATATATACACTGCTAGTCCCCATATCTGTATATACACTGCTAGTCCCCATATCTGTATATACACTGCTAGTCCTCATATCTGTATATATACACTGCTAGTCCCCATATCTGTATATATACACTGCTAGTCCCCATATCTGTGTATATACACTGCTAGTCCTCATATCTGTGTATATACACTGCTAGTCCTCATATATGTATATACACTGCTAGTCCCCATATCTGTATATACACTGCTAGTCCTCATATCTGTATATATACACTGCTAGTCCTCATATCTGTATATATACACTGCTAGTCCCCATATCTGTATATATACACTGCTAGTCCTCATATCTGTATATATACACTGCTAGTCCTCATATCTGTATATATACACTGCTAGTCCCCATATCTGTATATATACACTGCTAGTCCCCATATCTGTATATACACTGCTAGTCCCCATATCTGTATATATACACCGCTAGTCCTCATATCTGTATATATACACCGCTAGTCCCCATATCTGTATATATACACACTGCTAGTCCTCATATCTGTATATACACTGCTAGTCCCCATATCTGTATATATACACTGCTAGTCCTCATATCTGTATATATACACTGCTAGTCCCCATATCTGTATATATACACTGCTAGTCCTCATATCTGTATATATACACTGCTAGTCCTCATATCTGTATATATACACTGCTAGTCCCCATATCTGTATATATACACTGCTAGTCCTCATATCTGTATATATACACTGCTAGTCCTCATATCTGTATATATACACTGCTAGTCCCCATATCTGTATATATACTGCTAGTCCTCATATCTGTATATATACATTGCTAGTCCTCATATCTGTATATATACACTGCTAGTCCTCATATCTGTATATATACACTGCTTGTCCTCATATCTGTATATATACACTGCTAGTCCTCATATCTGTATATATACACTGCTAGTCCTCATATCTGTATATACACCGCTAGTCCTCATATCTGTATATATACACTGCTAGTCCTCATATCTGTATATATACACTGCTAGTCCCCATATCTGTATATATCCACTGCTAGTCCTCATATCTGTATATATACACTGCTAGTCCCCATATCTGTATATATACACTGCTAGTCCTCATATCTGTATATATACACTGCTAGTCCTCATATCTGTATATATACACTGCTAGTCCCCATATCTGTATATATACACTGCTAGTCCTCATATCTGTATATATACACTGCTAGTCCTCATATCTGTATATACACTGCTAGTCCTCATATCTGTATATATATACTGCTAGTCCTCATATCTGTATATATACACTGCTAGTCCCCATATCTGTATATATACACTGCTAGTCCTCATATCTGTATATATACACTGCTAGTCCTCATATCTGTATATATACACTGCTAGTCCCCATATATGTATATATACACTGCTAGTCCCCATATCTGTATATATACATTGCTAGTCCTCATATCTGTATATATACACTGCTAGTCCTCATATCTGTATATATACACTGCTAGTCCCCATATATGTATATATACACTGCTAGTCCTCATATCTGTATATATACACTGCTAGTCCTCATATCTGTATATACACTGCTAGTCCTCATATCTGTATATATACACTGCTAGTCCCCATATCTGTATATATACACTGCTAGTCCTCATATCTGTATATATACAATGCTAGTCCTCATATCTGTATATATACACTGCTAGTCCTCATATCTGTATATATACACTGCTAGTCCCCATATCTGTATATATACACTGCTAGTCCCCATATCTGTATATACACAGCTAGTCCTCATATCTGTATATATACACTGCTAGTCCTCATATCTGTATATATACACTGCTAGTCCCCATATATGTATATAAACACTGCTAGTCCCCATATCTGTATATATACACTGCTAGTCCTCATATCTGTATATAAACACTGCTAGTCCCCATATCTGTATATATACACTGCTAGTCCCCATATCTGTATATACACTGCTAGTCCTCATATCTGTATATATACACTGCTAGTCCCCATATCTGTATATATACACTGCTAGTTCCCATATCTGTATATTTACACTGCTAGTCCTCATATCTGTATATACACTGCTAGTCCTCATATCTGTATATATACATTGCTAGTCCTCATATCTGTATATATACACCGCTAGTCCTCATATCTGTATATACACCGCTAGTCCCCATATCTGTATATATACACCGCTAGTCCTCCTATCTGTATATATACACTGCTAGTCCTCATATCTGTATATATACACTGCTAGTCCTCCTATCTGTATATATACACTGCTAGTCCTCATATCTGTATATACACTGTTAGTCCTTATATCTGTATATATACACTGCTAGTCCTCATATCTGTATATATACACTGCTAGTCCCCATATCTGTATATACACTGCTAGTCCCCATATCTGTATATATACACTGCTAGTCCCCATATCTGTATATATACACTGCTAATCCTCATATCTGTATATATACACTGCTAGTCCTCCTATCTGTATATATACACTGCTAGTCCCCATATCTGTATATACACTGCTAGTCCTCATATCTGTATATACACTGCTAGTCCCCATATCTGTATATATACACTGCTAGTCCCCATATCTGTATATACACTGCTAGTCCCCATATCTGTATATATACACTGCTAGTCCTCCTATCTGTATATATACACTGCTAGTCCTCCTATCTGTATATATACACTGCTAGTCCCCATATCTGTATATATACACTGCTAGTCCCCATATCTGTATATACACTGCTAGTCCTCATATCTGTATATATACACTGCTAGTCCTCATATCTGTATATATACACTGCTAGTCCTCATATCTGTATATATACACTGTGTAACGGATCTACTGGCACCCCGACCGGGTACCTCCGCTGATGGACGCATCCTAGTTTGCGCCGAGGCCTACAAGCACCGCACCGGACACCAAAACCACCACAGACTCCAAGGATAGTACATCAGGAACAAGGGTTCAGTTGGTACAGCTCAAGGGAGTATGCAAAAGCATAGCAATCCCCAGTATGATATAGCGATCCCCTCAAATAACGACACAAGGCTACGTTTTGAAGGGTCAAGAAGAACTATCTTTTAATGACAGGGAATCTCCTTTTATGCAATGGTGCCCTCTGAAGGGCTACACCCACATAATTATCACAACAGCCAATTATATACATGGTTCAACCCCCACGTCTCCTCTCCTCAGATAACAGGTAACACAATTAAAACAGACACAATTTTAACCACATTCTGGATGTACCCCAAATACAGGGGGTACACCTTTAAGTCCCCCACCATTCAATATCTCTGACCCAGGGGAACAACATATACAAAAATGGCATGAATCAGACCAGGGGTTCAAAAGTTAGTAAAAGTATGTTTTTACACATAACACACAGACATTGCACATATCCCCCATACAATACACATATAGGACAATAGGTGAGTCACACCTCCCTGGCAACTTGGATACAATCAGACATTAATTAGATCATTCTTCTTTGTTCTTATCAGAGAATGAAAACACTTTGGAAAATGCAAGGATCCTTTACAACTTTCTTATCTCTTGAATCTCTGTAACAGGATTATCTATTAGCCTAGGTCTGCAAAAGTCTGGCTAATATTCTGAGCCAATATATTCTGTAGAACATCAACCAGCATACATTTAGTAGGATCATATTTTAACCATAATAATCATAAAACAGTTTAAAACAGTGATGGGTTCCGTTACACACCTCCCCCGTGACCATAAGACGGCATACACGGTCTGATCCCAACGGATCGGCCTGGGGATGTCCGGACAAAAGTATTTGTTGGTCAATTCTCTAGTTTGACAACCCATCAGCATTACTGCAATTCACATTTACTCACATTTCCCATATCCCCAGATAGCTGGGATCTGAGCGCACAAAACCACCGAATAGCGCTCAGATCCTCTTCACACAGTTCAATTGCCATGTAGCTAAAGTCTTTCCCATAGTCTTTCATTATATGAATGGGCTTCATGGCACAGTTATCTGGGGTATCATGGTTCACACAGGGCAAGTACAGAATGACCCCCCTGTATGTAAAGGGCCAGAATGAGTGACTTACACTCTGGTATGGCCGAACACTGGTTCCAAAGGGCAATATGTACCAGGGCCATAGTCGCAGGGCAGGAGGCTGGCAAACAGTCCTCTACAAGCCAAAGTGGCGAAGTGCACTTCGTCACACATCTCTCCTTTGGGGGGAAGTCTAACCAGGTACCTGGATATTTTGCTGTGGTGATGGGGCAACACGCTGAGGGGACTTGAGGGGCAGAGGCCAGCGGCACTCTGCCCTGATGCCAGCTCTTCTGCTGGTATAACCTGCAGGACATCCTGCTCTGTACAAGGGACAAAGGGAGGGCAGAGGCCGACTGCACTCTGCCCCACTGTCAGCTCTTCTGCTAGGGTACTTGGGACATATTCCGGCTCAGTAGCCAGGGAAACGTGGGGGTCAGTGGGGGTTAACATTTCCTCTGTTAACCCTGGGGCCACATTAGAAGTTAGCTGGGGAGGGGAATTTGTACTTACCCCCTCCTCCGGTTGTCCCAGTGACGGTAGTTGGGGATCTGGACAGGCTGTGGGCGCAGAGACCACGGTCCCATCTGCGCCGTCTGGGAGATTGGTGTCTCCCCTGGTTAGGGTAAACTGTCGCTGGGGAGGAAGGACGACACCTTCTGCCCCCTGTGGTTCACACTACTGCTGGTGGGGAAGGACGACACCTTCTGCCCCCTGGGGTTCACACTGCCGCTGGGGGAGAAGGACGACACCTTCTGCCCCCTGTGGTTCACACTGCCGCTGGGGGGGAAGGACGACACCTTCTGCCCCCTGGGGTTCACACTGCCGCTGGGGGGGAAGGACGACACCTTCTGCCCCCTGGGGTTCACACTGCCGCTGGGGGGAAAGGACGACACCTTCTGCCCCCTGGGGTTCACACGGCCGCTGGGGGGGAAGGACGACACCTTCTGCCCCCTGTGGTTCACACTGCCGCTGGGGGGAAAGGACGACCCCTTCTGCCCCCTGGGGTTCACCATGCCGCTGAGGGGGAAGGATGACACCTTCTGCCCCCTGGGGTTCACACTGCCGCTGGGGAGGAAGGACGGCACCTTCTGCTCCCTGGGGTACACACTGTCGCTGGGGAGGAAGGACGACACCTTCTGCTCCCTGGGGTACACACTGTCGCTGGGGAGGAAGGACGACACCTTCAGCTCCCTGGGGTACACACTGCCGCTGGGGAGGAAGGACGACACCTTCGGCTCCCTGGGGTACACACTGCCGCTGGGGGGTGGAATTAGTTGGAGTATTCCACGTGGAGCGGTTTCTGTTTCTGGGACAGTCTCTCTGCATGTGGCCCTGCTGGTTACACGTGTGGCACCTGATGTACCGTGGAGGGGTTTGGTAGTTCCCACCACCCGGACGCAGTGCTTGGGCGGGGTTAATGGTGGGAGGTGGGTTAGCAGCTCCCAAGATGGACCGCTCCCGTGCCCGCTGCTTTTCCATTATGTATTTGTGTACATCTGTCATTAACCATTCCAAAGTTTTTATGGGAAGCGTACCTGGGAAAAAGGCCAGTCTGCTTTGGAGTTCTCTTCCAAACTCATTCTGTGGGTTAATACGAGGTACTGTAACCATTAGTTCCTTTCTGTCTGCATCCCTGTAGTCCGCGGCCGCCTCCTCCTCCTCATGATGGAACGCTGTCTGAAAACTAGCCGGTTCCATCCTGCTGTAGCCAGGGGCGCTGTACGGATACTAGCGTTGCCCTCAATTTGTAACTCCAAACGTTACCGGTGTATCCGTGCTGCTTTTCCTCTTACTAGGAAGCCATCCCACCACTGCCAGCCAATGTAACGGATCTACTGGCACCCCGACCGGGTACCTCCGTTGATGGACGCGTCCTAGTTTGCGCCGAGGCCTACAAGCACCGCACCGGACACCAAAACCACCACAGACTCCAAGGATAGTACATCAGGAACAAGGGTTCAGTTGGTACAGCTCAAGGGAGTATGCAAAAGCATAGCAATCCCCAGTATGATATAGCGATCCCCTCAAATAACGAGACAAGGCTACGTTTTGAAGGGTCAAGAAGAACTATCTTTTAATGACAGGGAATCTCCTTTTATGCAATGGTGCCCTCTGAAGGGCTACACCCACATAATTATCACAACAGCCAATTATATACATGGTTCAACCCCCACGTCTCCTCCCCTCAGATAACAGGTAACACAATTAAAACAGACACAATTTTAACCACATTCTGGATGTACCCCAAATACAGGGGGTACACCTTTAAGTCCCGCACCATTCAATATCTCTGACCCAGGGGAACAACATATACAAAAATGGCATGAATCAGACCAGGGGTTCAAAAGTTAGTAAAAGTATGTTTTTACACATAACACACAGACATTGCACATATCCCCCATACAATACACATATAGGACAATAGGTGAGTCACACCTCCCTGGCAACTTGGATACAATCAGACATTAATTAGATCATTCTTCTGTGTTCTTATCAGAGAATGAAAACACTTTGGAAAATGCAAGGATCCTTTACAACTTTCTTATCTCTTGAATCTCTGTAACAGGATTATCTATTAGCCTAGGTCTGCAAAAGTCTAGGTAATAATCTGAGCCAATATATTCTGTAGAACATCAACCAGCATACATATAGTAGGATCATATTTTAACCATAATAATCATAAAACAGTTTAAAACAGTGATGGGTTCCGTTACACACTGCTAGTCCTCATATCTGTATATATACACTGCTAGTCTTCATATCTGTATATATACACTGCTAGTCTTCATATCTGTATATATACACTGCTAGTCCTCATATCTGTATATATACACTGCTAGTCCTCCTATCTGTATATATACACTGCTAGTCCTCCTATCTGTATATATACACTGCTAGTCCCCATATCTGTATATACACTGTTAGTCCCCATATCTGTATATATACACTGCTAGTCCTCATATCTGTATATATACACTGCTAGTCCTCATATCTGTATATATACACTGCTAGTCCCCATATCTGTATATACACTGCTAGTCCCCATATCTGTATATATACACTGCTAGTCCTCATATCTGTATATATACATTGCTAGTCCTCATATCTGTATATATACACTGCTAGTCCCCATATCTGTATATACACTGCTAGTCCCCATATCTGTATATATACACTGCTAGTCCTCCTATCTGTATATATACACTGCTAGTCCTCCTATCTGTATATATACACTGCTAGTCCCCATATCTGTATATATACACTGCTAGTCCCCATATCTGTATATACACTGCTAGTCTTCATATCTGTATATATACACTGCTAGTCTTCATATCTGTATATATACACTGCTAGTCCTCATATCTGTATATATACACTGCTAGTCCTCCTATCTGTATATATACACTGCTAGTCCTCCTATCTGTATATATACACTGCTAGTCCTCCTATCTGTATATATACACTGCTAGTCCTCCTATCTGTATATATACACTGCTAGTCTTCATATCTGTATATATACACTGCTAGTCCTCATATCTGTATATATACACTGCTAGTCCTCCTAACTGTATATATACACTGCTAGTCCTCCTATCTGTATATATACACTGCTAGTCCTCCTATCTGTATATATACACTGCTAGTCCTCCTATCTGTATATATACACTGCTAGTCCCCATATCTGTATATACACTGCTAGTCCCCATATCTGTATATATACACTGCTAGTCCTCATATCTGTATATATACACTGCTAGTCCTCATATCTGTATATATACACTGCTAGTCCTCATATCTGTATATATACACTGCTAGTCCTCATATCTGTATATATACACTGCTAGTCCCCATATCTGTATATATACACTGCTAGTCCTCATATCTGTATATATACACTGCTAGTCCTCATATCTGTATATACACTGCTAGTCCCCATATCTGTATATACACTGCTAGTCCTCATATCTGTATATACACTGCTAGTCCCCATATCTGTATATATACACTGCTAGTCCCCATATCTGTATATATACACTGCTAGTCCTCATATCTGTATATACACTGCTAGTCCTCATATCTGTATATATACACTGCTAGTCCCCATATCTGTATATACACTGCTAGTCCTCATATCTGTATATATACACTGCTAGTCCCCATATCTGTATATATACACTGCTAGTCCTCATATCGGTATATATACACTGCTAGTCCTCATATCTGTATATATACACTGCTAGTCCTCATATCTGTATATATACACTGCTAGTCCCCATATCTGTATATATACACTGCTAGTCCTCATATCGGTATATATACACTGCTAGTCCTCATATCTGTATATATACACTGCTAATCCCCATATCTGTATATACACTGCTAGTCCCCATATCTGTATATATACACTGCTAGTCCTCATATCTGTATATATACATTGCCAGTCCTCATATCTGTATATATACACTGCTAGTCCCCATATCTGTATATACACTGCTAGTCCCCATATCTGTATATATACACTGCTAGTCCTCCTATCTGTATATATACACTGCTAGTCCTCCTATCTGTATATATACACTGCTAGTCCCCATATCTGTATATATACACTGCTAGTCCCCATATCTGTATATACACTGCTAGTCTTCATATCTGTATATATACACTGCTAGTCTTCATATCTGTATATATACACTGCTAGTCCTCATATCTGTATATATACACTGCTAGTCCTCCTATCTGTATATATACACTGCTAGTCCTCCTATCTGTATATATACACTGCTAGTCTTCATATCTGTATATATACACTGCTAGTCTTCATATCTGTATATATACACTGCTAGTCCTCATATCTGTATATATACACTGCTAGTCCTCCTATCTGTATATATACACTGCTAGTCCTCCTATCTGTATATATACACTGCTAGTCCCCCATATCTGTATATACACTGCTAGTCCCCATATCTGTATATATACACTGCTAGTCCTCATATCTGTATATATACACTGCTAGTCCTCATATCTGTATATATACACTGCTAGTCCTCCTATCTGTATATATACACTGCTAGTCCTCCTATCTGTATATATACACTGCTAGTCCCCATATCTGTATATACACTGCTAGTCCCCATATCTGTATATATACACTGCTAGTCCCCATATCTGTATATACACTGCTAGTCCCCATATCTGTATATATACACTGCTAGTCCTCATATCTGTATATATACACTGCTAGTCCTCATATCTGTATATATACACTGCTAGTCCTCATATCTGTATATATACACTGCTAGTCCTCATATCTGTATATATACACTGCTAATCCCCATATCTGTATATATACACTGCTAGTCCTCATATCTGTATATATACACTGCTAGTCCTCATATCTGTATATACACTGCTAGTCCCCATATCTGTATATACACTGCTAGTCCTCATATCTGTATATACACTGCTAGTCCCCATATCTGTATATATACACTGCTAGTCCTCATATCTGTATATATACACTGTTAGTCCTCATATCTGTATATATACACTGCTAGTCCCCATATCTGTATATATACACTGCTAGTCCTCATATCGGTATATATACACTGCTAGTCCTCATATCTGTATATATACACTGCTAGTCCTCATATCTGTATATATACACTGCTAGTCCCCATATCTGTATATATACACTGCTAGTCCTCATATCTGTATATATACACTGCTAGTCCTCATATCTGTATATATACACTGCTAGTCCCCATATCTGTATATACACTGCTAGTCCCCATATCTGTATATATACACTGCTAGTCCCCATATCTGTATATACACTGCTAGTCCCCATATCTGTATATATACACTGCTAGTCCTCATATCTGTATATATACACTGCTAGTCCCCATATCTGTATATATACACTGCTAGTCCTCATATCTGTATATACACTGCTAGTCCTCATATCTGTATATATACACTGCTAGTCCCCATATCTGTATATATACACTGCTAGTCCTCATATCTGTATATATACAGTGCTAGTCCCCATATCTGTATATATACACTGCTAGTCCTCATATCTGTATATATACACTGCTAGTCCTCATATCTGTATATATACACTGCTAGTCCTCATATCTGTATATATACACTGCTAGTCCCCATATCTGTATATACACTGCTAGTCCACATATCTGTATATACACTGCTAGTCCCCATATCTGTATATATACACTGCTAGTCCTCATATCTGTGTATATACACTGCTAGTCCTCATATCTGTATATATACACTGCTAGTCCTCATATCTGTATATATACACTGCTAGTCCCCATATCTGTATATATACACCGCTAGTCCCCATATCTGTATATACACTGCTAGTCCTCATATCTGTATATATACACTGTTAGTCCCCATATCTGTATATATACACTGATAGTCCTCATATCTGTATATATTCACTGCTAGTCCTCATATCTGTATATACACTGCTAGTCCCCATATCTGTATATACACTGCTAGTCCCCATATCTGTATATATACACTGCTAGTCCTCATATCTGTATATATACATTGCTAGTCCTCATATCTGTATATATACACTGCTAGTCCCCATATCTGTATATACACTGCTAGTCCCCATATCTGTATATATACACTGCTAGTCCTCATATCTGTGTATATACACTGCTAGTCCTCATATCTGTATATATACACTGCTAGTCCTCATATCTGTATATATACACCGCTAGTCCCCATATCTGTATATATACACCGCTAGTCCCCATATCTGTATATACACTGCTAGTCCTCATATCTGTATATATACACTGCTAGTCCCCATATCTGTATATATACACTGATAGTCCTCATATCGGTATATATACACTGCTAGTCCTCATATCTGTATATATACACTGCTAATCCCCATATCTGTATATATACACTGCTAGTCCCCATATCTGTATATATACACTGCTAGTCCCCATATCTGTATATATACACTGCTAGTCCTCATATCTGTATATATACATTGCTAGTCCTCATATCTGTATATATACACTGCTAGTCCCCATATCTGTATATACACTGCTAGTCCCCATATCTGTATATATACACTGCTAGTCCTCCTATCTGTATATATACACTGCTAGTCCTCCTATCTGTATATATACACTGCTAGTCCCCATATCTGTATATATACACTGCTAGTCCCCATATCTGTATATACACTGCTAGTCTTCATATCTGTATATATACACTGCTAGTCTTCATATCTGTATATATACACTGCTAGTCCTCATATCTGTATATATACACTGCTAGTCCTCCTATCTGTATATATACACTGCTAGTCCTCCTATCTGTATATATACACTGCTAGTCCTCCTATCTGTATATATACACTGCTAGTCTTCATATCTGTATATATACACTGCTAGTCTTCATATCTGTATATATACACTGCTAGTCCTCATATCTGTATATATACACTGCTAGTCCTCCTATCTGTATATATACACTGCTAGTCCCCATATCTGTATATACACTGCTAGTCCCCATATCTGTAAATATACACTGCTAGTCCTCATATCTGTATATATACACTGCTAGTCCTCATATCTGTATATATACACTGCTAGTCCACATATCTGTATATATACACTGCTAGTCCCCATATCTGTATATACACTGCTAGTCCCCATATCTGTATATATACACTGCTAGTCCCCATATCTGTATATATACACTGCTAGTCCTCATATCTGTATATATACACTGCTAGTCCTCATATCTGTATATATACACCGCTAGTCCCCATATCTGTATATATACACCGCTAGTTCCCATATCTGTATATACACTGCTAGTCCCCATATCTGTATATATACACTGATAGTCCTCATATCTGTATATATACACTGCTAGTCCTCATATCTGTATATATACACTGCTAGTCCCCATATCTGTATATATACACTGATAGTCCTCATATCTGTATATATACACTGCTAGTCCTCATATCTGTATATACACTGCTAGTCCTCATATCTGTATATATACACTGCTAGTCCTCATATCTGTATATATACACTGCTAGTCCCCATATCTGTATATATACACTGATAGTCCTCATATCGGTATATATACACTGCTAGTCCTCATATCTGTATATATACACTGCTAATCCCCATATCTGTATATATACACTGCTAGTCCCCATATCTGTATATATACACTGCTAGTACCCATATCTGTATATATACACTGCTAGTCCTCATATCTGTATATATACATTGCTAGTCCTCATATCTGTATATATACACTGCTAGTCCCCATATCTGTATATACACTGCTAGTCCCCATATCTGTATATATACACTGCTAGTCCTCCTATCTGTATATATACACTGCTAGTCCTCCTATCTGTATATATACACTGCTAGTCCCCATATCTGTATATATACACTGCTAGTCCCCATATCTGTATATACACTGCTAGTCTTCATATCTGTATATATACACTGCTAGTCTTCATATCTGTATATATACACTGCTAGTCCTCATATCTGTATATATACACTGCTAGTCCTCCTATCTGTATATATACACTGCTAGTCCTCCTATCTGTATATATACACTGCTAGTCCTCCTATCTGTATATATACACTGCTAGTCTTCATATCTGTATATATACACTGCTAGTCTTCATATCTGTATATATACACTGCTAGTCCTCATATCTGTATATATACACTGCTAGTCCTCCTATCTGTATATATACACTGCTAGTCCTCATATCTGTATATATACACTGCTAGTCCTCATATCTGTATATATACACTGCTAGTCCTCATATCTGTATATATACACTGCTAATCCCCATATCTGTATATATACACTGCTAGTCCTCATATCTGTATATATACACTGCTAGTCCTCATATCTGTATATACACTGCTAGTCCCCATATCTGTATATACACTGCTAGTCCTCATATCTGTATATACACTGCTAGTCCCCATATCTGTATATATACACTGCTAGTCCTCATATCTGTATATATACACTGTTAGTCCTCATATCTGTATATATACACTGCTAGTCCCCATATCTGTATATATACACTGCTAGTCCTCATATCGGTATATATACACTGCTAGTCCTCATATCTGTATATATACACTGCTAGTCCTCATATCTGTATATATACACTGCTAGTCCCCATATCTGTATATATACACTGCTAGTCCTCATATCTGTATATATACACTGCTAGTCCTCATATCTGTATATATACACTGCTAGTCCCCATATCTGTATATACACTGCTAGTCCTCATATCTGTATATATACACTGCTAGTCCCCATATCTGTATATACACTGCTAGTCCCCATATCTGTATATATACACTGCTAGTCCCCATATCTGTATATACACTGCTAGTCTTCATATCTGTATATATACACCGCTAGTCTTCATATCTGTATATACACTGCTAGTCCCCATATCTGTATATATACACTGCTAGTCCCCATATCTGTATATACACTGCTAGTCCCCATATCTGTATATATACACTGCTAGTCCTCATATCTGTATATATACACTGCTAGTCCCCATATCTGTATATATACACTGCTAGTCCTCATATCTGTATATATACACTGCTAGTCCCCATATCTGTATATATACACTGCTAGTCCCCATATCTGTATATACACTGCTAGTCCTCATATCTGTATATATACACTGCTAGTCCCCATATCTGTATATACACTGCTAGTCCCCATATCTATATATACACTGCTAGTCCCCATATCTGTATATATACACTGCTAGTCCCCATATCTGTATATACACTGCTAGTCCCCATATCTGTATATATACACTGCTAGTCCCCATATCTGTATATATACACTGCTAGTCCCCATATCTGTATATATACACTGCTAGTCCTCATATCTGTATATATACACTGCTAGTCCTCATATCTGTATATATACACCGCTAGTCCCCATATCTGTATATATACACCGCTAGTTCCCATATCTGTATATACACTGCTAGTCCCCATATCTGTATATATACACTGATAGTCCTCATATCTGTATATATACACTGCTAGTCCTCATATCTGTATATATACACTGCTAGTCCCCATATCTGTATATATACACTGATAGTCCTCATATCTGTATATATACACTGCTAGTCCTCATATCTGTATATACACTGCTAGTCCTCATATCTGTATATATACACTGCTAGTCCTCATATCTGTATATACACTGCTAGTCCCCGTATCTGTATATATACACTGCTAGTCCCCATATCTGTATATATACACTGCTAGTCCTCATATCTGTATATACACTGCTAGTCCTCATATCTGTATATATACACTGCTAGTCCTCATATCTGTATATACACTGCTAGTCCTCATATCTGTATATATACACTGCTAGTCCCCATATCTGTATATATACACTGCTAGTCCTCATATCTGTATATATACAGTGCTAGTCCCCATATCTGTATATATACACTGCTAGTCCTCATATCTGTATATATACACTGCTAGTCCTCATATCTGTATATATACACTGCTAGTCCTCTTATCTGTATATATACACTGCTAGTCCTCATATCTGTATATATACACTGCTAGTCCCCATATCTGTATATACACTGCTAGTCCACATATCTGTATATACACTGCTAGTCCCCATATCTGTATATATACACTGCTAGTCCTCATATCTGTGTATATACACTGCTAGTCCTCATATCTGTATATACACTGCTAGTCCCCATATCTGTATATATACACTGCTAGTCCTCATATCTGTATATATACACTGCTAGTCCCCATATCTGTATATATACACCGCTAGTCCCCATATCTGTATATACACTGCTAGTCCTCATATCTGTATATATACACTGCTAGTCCCCATATCTGTATATATACACTGATAGTCCTCATATCTGTATATATTCACTGCTAGTCCTCATATCTGTATATACACTGCTAGTCCCCATATCTGTATATATACACTGCTAGACCCCATATCTGTATATATACACTGCTAGTCCTCATATCTGTATATATACACTGCTAGTCCTCATATCTGTATATATACACTGCTAGTCCCCATATCTGTATATATACACTGCTAGTCCTCATATCTGTATATATACACTGCTAGTCCCCATATCGGTATATATACACTGCTAGTCCCCATATCTGTATATATACACTGCTAGTCCCCATATCTGTATATACACTGCTAGTCCCCATATCTGTATATACACTGCTAGTCCTCATATCTGTATATACACTGCTAGTCCCCATATCTGTATATACACTGCTAGTCCTCATATCTGTATATATACACTGTGGGTGGTGAGAGTGCCCATACTGTTCTCTATCTAAGGAGCTATATAGTTCTAAGCTTCAGAGAATATTATAAACTAGCGACTTGCCCATCAAAAAATTACGTCAATGAAATGTGTATGTTTGGAAAGTTGTTTAATTAATAATATCAGTATTTGAAATTTCAGGAACCGTTTCTAAAAAATGACGGTCAATAAAAGAAAGTGTTGAAATGCTGTTTGTCACACAATGTGAGTGTACTGTGTGCCTCAAGTAACTAAATTCCTCAAAAATCAGAAATCTACATGACATAAAATAAGAAAAACTAAAATCACCAAAAATAAAAAATGTACATTACAGAACCCAAAAAAGAAACCTAAGTGACCAAAAATAAAAAAAAGAACATTACAGAAAATAAAAAAATACATTACAACCTCCTGTAAGTACAACATGTTTTTTTAAAAATTACACACCTGAAAATGAAATACATATAGTACATACATATAATACAATACAACACAATTAAATAAACTAAATAAAATAAAATACAATACAACCCTATGTAATATACATGCCACTATCTAATATATATGCCACTATGTAATATATATGCCACTATATAATGTAATATACATCCCACTATGTAATATACAATACTATCTAATAATACATCCCGCTATCTATGTAATATACAATACATGCTATCTATATATATATATATATATAGCTACCATAATTGTAAGGTACAATTAAATAATTAAGACCACTTACCTTTGAGATGTTTCTTCAGATCAGCAACCTACGGTAAAAAAGATTCCAAAAATTAATACAACACGTTTACATAAAATACCTAAACATTCTAAATATTCTAAATATTCTAAATATTGTAAATATTATACTCAACTTTCCAGCATGTCCGGTTCTAGCATGTCACGTCCTCCATGTTCCGTCCGCCATGTTCCGTCGTCCATCTTTGCGTGTTGTCCGGCGGTACTCCTGTAAAAAAAAACATTACATTAGTAAACATAAAGCAAAGCAAATTAAACACAATCTACACAAAAAAAGGAATATTACAGAAAATAAAAAAATACATTACAACCTTCCGTCACTACAAATTTTTTAAAAAAATTACACACCTGAAAATGAAATACATATAGTACATACATATAATACAATACAACACAATGAAATAAAATAAAATACAATACAATGAAATAAAATACAATACAACCCTATGTAATATACATGCCACTATCTAATATACATGCCACTATCTACTGTACATGCCACTATCTAATATAAATGCCACTATGTAATATAAATGCCACTATATAATGTAACATACATCCCACTATGTAATATACAATGCTATCTAATAATACATCCCCCTATCTATGTAATATACAATACATGCTATCTATATATATATATATATATATATATATATAGCGACCCTAATTGTAAGGTACAATAAAATAATTAAGACCACTTACCTTTGAGATGTTTCTTCAGATCAGCAACCTACGGTAAAAAAGATTAAAAAAATTAATACAACACGTTTACATGAAATACCTAAACATTGTAAACATTGTAAACATTCTAAATATTCTAAATATTGTAAATATTATACTCACCTTTCCAGCATGTCCCGTTCCAGCATGTCACGTCCTCCATGTTCCGTCCGCCATGTTCCGTCGGCCATGTTTGCGTGTTGTCCAGCAGTAGTCCTGTAAAAAAAAAACTTACATTAGTAAACATAAAGCAAAGTAAAATAAACACAATCTACATTATACTTACCTTTCCGCAATGTCTCCGGCCTTCTCGTCTTCTCCGGAAGCATCCGCGCCTTTCCAAAGAAAAAAAAAAAAGATGACACACATCTGCCCTGGCGGATGTTTCCGACGCTAATAACCTTCCTATGGAGTGTTCCAGGGTAAAATTGGCAATGGCGGCTTCTGATTTGCTGAAAAGGCTGTCTATCAAATTCAGCCAATGAGAAGACCCCATTTGTGAACCAATGAAAAAAGTATACACCCAAAATACAACGCTTATTGGATAACACACCTTTCAATCTTTATTTGAACCAATCCTAAGGCTTTATTGCCATCAGCCAATCACAATGGAATATACCCCCACGTACTGATTGGTAAAGACATGTGCGCCTTCCCATTGGCTGAAAATATTGATTGATATTAACAGTAGCCAATGAGAATGGGCAAATCCTTCACCAATCAGTACGTGAGGGTGTATTCCATTGTGATTGGCTATTGTCAGTGCAACCAATCAGAATGCGCAGAGGCTCCAACCAATCACCCTGTGGGGGTGTATTCCATTGTGATTGGCTGAAGGCATCTGCGCCTTGTTATTGGTTTAAATAAAGATTGATATGTGCATTATCCAATCAGAGTGGGATTTTAGGGTGTATCCCTTTCTGATTTACTCACACATTGGCGCCTCCTGATTGGTTGAAAACGCTATCAAATTCACCCAATCAGAAGGCGCCATTGCTTATTTTCTTCCGGAAAATTCTTCTGGAGCCTCATTAGCTTCGGGGATGTCCGGGAGTGCGGATGTAAGTATATATATATATATATTATTTTTTTTACAGGGAGTGGCAGAAGAGCATTCGGAGGAGGCCGGAGACATCGCGGGTAGGTAAGTATAATGTAGATTATGTTTATTTTATTTTGATGTATGTGTATTAATGTTGTGTTTTTTTTAACAGGTGCCACGCCGGAGAAGGATTTAAAGAATGAAGGACGTGACATGGCGGAAAGGTGAGTACAATATTTATAATGTAGAGAATGTATAGAATGTATAGAATGTCTATAATGTTTATTTTATAAGTGTAAACGTGTTGCACTAATTTTTTGTATTTTTTTTTCCGTATGTGGCTTCGCGAGGGACGCAGTTCTTGCGGGCTCGCTGTGCGGAATTTGTTGCAAGGCTGTTTGACTCTATTGGTATATCTCCTAAAGTTGGATAAAATCAGATTAATATGGTATATAGAATCCATTTGCCTCCCAATTTGATCAAGGATGTCCTTGGGGACGTTATTGTTAAATTACAACATTTCTCCTATAAACAAAAAATCTTAAGTAAAGATACAAAGAGGTTTCTAGCTCCTTACAAAAATATTTTTATATTTATTGACTTGCCAAGTGATATCTTACAAAACAGAAAAATCTTTAGAGAATTTATGAAAATTCTAAGAGATGAAAAGATTATGTATAGGTTGGGTCATCCTGCTAAAATTATAATCTTTAGGGATGAACAAAAACAATTATTAATTCTTTAAAGGAAGCAGGAAAGTTCCTAATAAATGAGAAAATTAATCATACTTCATTCATCAATATAAAAGTCATAATTTGGGAGATCTCCCTAAAGATGATATTTCAAAAATGTTTTTTAGATGATAGAGGTAGAGAGTGAGGAGAGTTTAGTGTGATTAAATGAGATAAAAGGAGACACTTTTTTGAATTTGTTGTATAATATTTAAGCCTTATGAGTTAAGAACTTGGAACACTTATTAAAGCTGTTATAGAGCTCTTTAGGACTACATACATTTTTGAGGTGGATTAAAATGTTATTTTATCACAATTTGTATTTAACATGGAGTTTATAAAGAAAATAATTTTCAATTTGTTAGTACAAAGGACAGCACGCTTTATAAGCATACTGCCCGGTTCTTATTTGTTAATGTATTTTTTTGACACTTTGATAAATGCAAAATAATTATATATTTGCCTACTTATAGGCATCTCTGTCCTTATGGTATCTTCTCTTTCCTTTTTCTCTTCCCCCTTAATGTTGGAGGTGAGAAGAGCGAGGGAGATATGGAAGATGTTATTAGAATAGTGTTCACTGTTTATCACTTATAGTAATATTTACACATTATAAAAATAGGGGGATTTAATTATGTCCTCTCTCCCTACCTTAGTCTAAACAAAAATATTGTAAATATTATGAAGCATGGATTTTAACTCTAGATCTATTTATTGATATATTAACGCCTGACAAGTCCTCTATTGATGGTTGTAATAGTCTAGAGATACAAACATACTATAGATATTAAGCTCCCAAAATTTAGGGTACAAAAAGGGTGAAATATAAATCTTTCTTGGGTTGCCATAGAGTTTATTATATAGACCTCGTACTGACCAGCACTTATTTCTAACTATGACGGTTCAGAAAATGTATCACCGTCTAGAGGGTTTGGATATGTATAGAATGTTTATGTGAAATTTGTTTTTTTTTGGTAATGTTTTTTTGTAAAAGTTGGGATGTACATATTGGAACTTTTACTATATCTTAAAGAACTTAATTTAAAACAAATGGTGAAAACATACTATAAGCTACTGTATGGCAATATGGAGGTAACAAATAAGAATATCCCTTGTCTCTTTGGATGACTCAATCTATTAAGTGAATTACATACAATGTTAATATGCCTTACAAGAGACAGATTATCTCAAAGTATTTTCAAAAGGAAAACGCTGATATTATTTGTGTCCAAGAGTCGCATTGGTTGAAAATTAAAGAACCTAAATGTTTACATCGTCTCAATGAAATTTGAGCAATGTCTAGCTATAAAACTAAATCTAGAGGAACTGCCATTCTGTTCAATAAAAATAATATAATAATACATGAGCTGCTACAAACAGATCCAGAGGGTAGATATTCCATTTGGATAGGCACAATTAACAGGGAATGATAAACTATAGTTAATCTCTAAGCCCCTAATCAAAATCAGTTTTCTGAAGAAAATTTTAAACATTATTGAAAATATTAGAAAGAGTTCCTTGATAATCAGTGGGGATCTAAATATGATATTAGATGTAGATTTAGATCGCAAATCGGAAAAATTCTTAAAATCAAATAATAATGGTCTAAATAGAACTTTGCAACGGTTTCAAGCTAGTTTATTAAAATATAATTTATACGACACATGGAGAACACTTCACCATATATTAATAGGGTTTATTATAGAATAGATCCAACTTTATTGAGGAATTTATTGAAGTAAATGAAAACTCAGTAAAATCTAAAATAACCTTTTGGAACTCACTAAAGGCTTATGTCAAAGGTCTTTTAATATCTTTAGCTGCTAACATTTTTAAAAAAAGAAGAAAATCTCTACAAGAGCTCTATATTCAGCTTAATAAAGCTACTAGTTTGAATAAATTATCCCCTAACATGAAATATATCTCAGATATTGAGAAGATACAGAAACAAATCAAGACAATTTCACAATTGCAAGTGCATAAACATATTTCGATGGCACAACAAAAACATTATCACTTAGGTAACAAAGAATTTCAGAAATGCTGGATAATGATGGAAAAATACAAACTACACAGGAACAAATTGGAAATGTATTCCTTAAATACTAGGAAAACTAACAATGTAATTAAACTGATGAGAGACTAATTTTCAGATTTTTTGAAAACTATAAATTTACCTAAGATCTCTAATTATCAAAGGGGAAAATTAGAAGATGAAATTTCAATTTAAGAAGTGGAGGAAGGAATTAAATTCCGTAAACCCAATAAATCTCCAGGTCCCGATGGTTATCCTAGTATTTTTTTTAAGATCTATGCCAAAATATTCAATAAGCATCTTAGGAACACAATAAATGAATTCAAAGAATGTGGAAGCGCACAGCAAGAGATGCTGCAAGCCTCCATTATTACAATTCATAAATAAGGGAAATACGCTAATAAATGCTCCAATTATTGACCTATATCACTTTTTTTTAACAATCTTTTTTTATTGAGCATGGACAACAAATTTTACATTGTAAACCCTACGGAATTCTCATGATAATACAGAACTTTAGTCATACTGTACAAGCACATTAATACTTTCAGACATACCTTTTTTTTATTTTTTTAGATGACATTGAAATCCAATTGTTACATTCCGATTATCCTTAGCATCAATCCATACTTTCCACTTCATTTTCAACATTTTCCTTATGCCTCTATTGTTATGCTAGCCTTACATTTTCATGTTGGCTCAATTACCTATCTACATAATACTCCTAGCATATATACCATTCTTTATTACAACAGGACTCTCATTGATCTTTTACAGATTCCTCCCGTCTCCTGACCTTAGTACCCTTACTTTTCTCTGCAATATCTAACTGGAAGTATTACCGTCTCACTACTCGTTTCCCCCCCCCCCTCCTCCCTGACTAGAATCAGCTAAATATATAAGTTAAAGTTACATTTAAAGTTATAAGCTAAATATTATATAAGCTTCACCCATTACCGCTATGTCCTGTCCTGTGTGACTACACTCCCTGTCGTATTTATCTCTCCCTCTTTTAGTCCTTACCTATCCTAACTGATAACCAGAACCAAAACCTTTACCCAAATTTGATCATTGGCTGACCCCAGCTCCCCTTCCCTAGATCCTGTGTCCTATGTCCTCCATCCTACTAAGTACCTTACCACAACTTAGCCCCAGAGTACTCCACCCAGGAACCCCAAATGTCCATGTATTTATAGATTGTATCTGCTAACAAGTGGGTGATTCTCTCATTTATGGCTATGAAATGAATCTTTTTCCCAATCATTTGAAAATCTAGTGATCAGGTTTTCCAAGCTCTAGCTATATGGCTTTTTGCTGCCAGTGCTATAAACTGCAAAAGTCTATTTTGATGGAATGACATTGTATCCACCAGCATTCCCAATAGCATAGTCTCCACCTTTGGGAGAATAGTGGCGTGGAACATTCCAGTGGCCGCTTGTGCCACTCTACCCCACAGCTAACACTGGGCAGGTCCACCAAATGTGTATGAATGTGCCAGCCTCTTGAAACCCCCTAAAGCAATTGCTATTTTCATTTTTTTTCAATTTGGCCAACTTTACTGACGTAATGTACACCCTATGCAAGACCTTTATAGAGGTCTCTAAGAGACTATAGCTAAGCAAGCCCCTGTATATATTAGACCATGCCACCTTCCACCTCTCAAGCTCCCAACTCTCCGCCAGGTCCCTTTCCCAGTCTTTGGTATATTTTTCTCTCCCACCCTCCTGCACTTTAAATGCCTGGTATAGCTGCCCTATCATGCCCCTGGCTAAGGTGGTGTCTCTACATTGTTTAGCAAACCAGTTCAGTTCTGGACTGCCTTGTCTCTGAATCCTAGAATAGACAAAATGCTTAAGCCTACAATAGTTGTAGTGTTCTGCCAATGGTAAGTCATGCTTATCCCTCATGTAAGCATTTGGCCTCTTACCACCCAATCGCCTATTCTGTCAAGCTTGCTCACTTTCCACCAATGCTGGGATTCAACACTCAGTTCCCCCGGGGCCTGTGGGTGGGTCAGAATCGAGATTAGATGAGCGAACGTAGGAAACACTGAAGTGTTTTTAATCTCCCATTTCCAACACGTTAAAGTATGTCTAATCATCAGGTTTGTGAACTTTCTCAAGTCGGGAGGTAGTTCTGAGAGCCACACCACTGTGTCCCATGTTTGCGGCTTTAATGCTTGATTCTCTATAGATATCCATGCAGGTTGATGCCTCTTGGTGTATGCTATTGGTACAAATGCCAGCTGCGCTGCCTTGTAATACAGCTTTCGATTGGGACATGACAGTTCCCCCCTCTGTTTTATGTAGAAACATTACTTTTTTGATATGCGAGCGGGTCCCTGTCTCCAAATAAATCTAAAAATTTGCTGCTAGAGGTTTGACAGCTCCCTTGCCCGTATCTGGATTGGTAATGTTCTAAACAAGTATAGTAATCTGGGTAACACATTCATTTTAATCAAATTAATTCTTCCTAGCCAGGATATTGGAAATTTTGTCCCCCTCCCCAGCTCACCCAATAATGATTTATACAGCGGAACATAATTGGCTTTATATAAGTCCTCTATTCTGGGAGTTAAAAATATTCCTAAGTATTTAATTTGTCTAGTCGCCCATTTAAAATTGTATAAGGAGCTGATAGCTTGTTTCTCTGATGCTGTAAGATCTATTGCTAGTCCAAACTCCTTGATAGTCTGCATTAAAGCCGGTGTAGAACGGGCAGGGTTTGAGAGAATACAAAGCAGGTCGTCTGCAAAGAGACATATTTTGTAATGGAGGCCTCTTATCGTTATCCCTTCTATCTCCTGCTATTGCTCTAATTGCCTGAGCCAATGGGCTCCATGGCAATAGCAAATGGAAGGGGAGACAATGGACACCCCTCTCTGGTTCCTCGATGAATGTAAATAGTGGGGTTCTTGCTTCCAGGAAGCTTCACTAATGCCTTGGGAGACTTGTAGAAGCATTTGTGATGTATCAAGTTCAATATCTTCCTAATGTTGTCCCACGCCTGTCTATGTGAGACAAAACCCACCTGGTCATTATGTATTAGCTTTGGTAAAAAGGCTGTCAACCTGTCGGCCATGATTTTGGATAAGATCTTTACATGGCAATTTAGAAGGGAGATTGGCCTATAATTTTTGGTCTCTAACAAATCACGACCTTCCTTAGGGAACAGCACTATTTCTGTTAAGTTCAATTCTGTAGTTGTTTGCTGACCTTCTAAAATGTTATTGAATAAGCTAACTAAATGTGGTCCCAATACATCCACAAATGTCTTTTTCTTGAAAAAGGATTTGTGAACCGTCTGGACCAGGTGACTTACCTAATTTAAGCTTTTGAATGGTGTCTCTAACTTCCTCAAGGGTAACTTGCTGATTAATCCTATCCAGATCTTCCTCAGATATTTTGGGCAAATCCCTTTACTTCAAAAAGGTACACATTTTATGATGATCCAGCTGTTGTGTAGCTGTATATAGTTTGCTTTAAATTTTGACCTCCTGGATTTTCAGAGCACTTGCTGCAATTTGCCCTAAAGAAGTCTTAATTTGATGTATCTTATTTTGAGTGTGTTTTGATTGAAGTTTCCTTGCTAGTAGTGCACCTGGCTTATTAGCCTTGTCAAAGAACATCTGCTGTGTCCACCTAAGTGCTTCCTCAGTTTGCTCCAATTGGATTAGGTCCAATTCCGCTCTGTTTTTGTCAATCCGCTAATACCTTCTAGCTTTTGCAACTCCCTAGTAAGCTCACTCTCCCTAATTTTTGTTTTTTATGTTGTGCTGCTAATTTAAGAAAAGTTACCCTAATATAGGCCTAATGGGTTACCCATACTAGACCAGGCTAAAGCCCAGGGGTCATATTTTTCTTAAAGAAGTGGTCTAGCTCTTGTGAGATCCTATCTTTAATTAAGGCATTGGCGAGGAGCCCCTCATTAATCCTCCAGGAGTAGGATGGTCAGCCTTAACGTCCCCACTCTAGTTTGATCTTCACACAAAAGTGGTCAGACCAGGCACAAGGGATTATCTCGGCCTTGCTAGCTTTTTCGATTAGTGTAGAGTCCAACAAAATGTAATCAATCCTGGAATACGTCCCATGGACATGTGAGTAGTAGGAATATTCTCTATTGTTGGGATTTAAGTGTATGCCTCTATTGTTGGGAAATTATGTATGCCTGTATTTGTTTTAGCGTATCTGTTCTTACCCCCTCCCGCCCCAGTTCTATCCTTCTCCATGTTCAATGTTAAATTAAGGGCCAATATAGCTCTGTGGGGATCCACTGTAGGGGCATAGACTGATACTAAGATTGTTTTAACCTCTTGGACTGTGCCTGTAATAATAACATAGTTTCCTAATTGGTCCACCAGCTTTTTTTCCAGTACAAAAGGGAAGTTTATGTGGAGCAAAATGGCATTATAAATATACGGGTAATTCTTAGGCATAATTTTAGTGTCTTTGTTTTGCTCAAAGTGCGTCTCCTGCATAAATATGACCGCTGAGTATGTCTTTATAAGTTCTAAATGCCTTGCTTCACTTGAACTGAGAGTTGAATCCCTTGACATTATGTGTAATAAACACTAAGTCTGAGCTACTCATTGTATCCTATTTTTGTGATTGCTAGTGTAGGCGCACGCTTACCCCAGGACTTACCGTTGACCGCTAGCTCCCGGATCTCCCATAGCTTTGAAGTGGAAGGCGACATGGTCAACAACGGCGGTATTCCCTACCAACCTCTCTCAATAAAATGAAAAAAGCATAGGTCAGCCAACGATCTTTCCTCCATACAATTTTTAACCCCAACAGAAACAATAACTCTTTCATCATCTCTAGTCCTTATCTGTTCTTCCGTGTGCACCTTCGTGCCTAGGGCAGAGGGGTAGACAGACCCCTCAAAATATCCCTAAAATGAGGAAGAAACAACTTTTACCCTAACTGTTATACAGTTACTTTTCTCAAACCTTTCCTTAACTGCCTACTCCAAACCCTTCAAAAGTAATAAGCATCTTGATAAAACAGCATGACAAAAGAACACATGTACAGTATAACATTCTTATATGCTCTCAGATGTTCCTTTATGCTATCTATATGAAAGTATACATTTTCCCATATGCAACAATAATTGTTTACTGTCTTATAAACTTTTGTTAGACTGACCTGATTATCTTAACATTCTTACATGCTCTCAGTTGATCGGTTTTGCTATTTTTATAAGAGTATACAATTTCCCATATGCATTAATAGTTCTTCGCTTTCTCATAAATGATCTTTAGAATGACCTAAGGATCCTGGCCTTACTCTGGAACCATTAGAGCGCCCCTTAAGGCTGGATCAAGGGCCTCCTTCCCTTGCTAGGCTTGCAAGCCCGCATGACCTCTCTGACGCTTTGGAAGTGGCCCCTCCAACCACTGTCTTGTGGGCCTTTCTCTTTGTCTTGCTCTCTAGATCCCGTAACCTCCCTGTCTACTGCGAGATTTACATGTGCTAATATTTTCAAGTATTCATCTAAGGTTTGTGCTGAATGATTTGCTCCATTCCAATGAAAAAAGATCTGGAAGGGAATGCCCCATCTATAGGGATTTCTATGCTTCAACAGCACTTCCAGTGCCGGCCTCATTTCCCTACAGTTTGACAAAGTTGTAGGAGCAATGTCTGCAAAAATCTGGATTCGGGAACCATCAGGGCCCACTCAATTGGAAACATTTCTGGAAGCATTCAAGAATAGGTCCCTCGTTTTTTTGCGGAGAAAACAAGCTGTGATGTCTCTAGGTAGCTTCTGATTGGCAGATGCCCCTAGAGCTCTATGTGCTCTCTCTATTTCGAGCTCACAATCCGGCACCTCCGGTAGCAGCTTGCGAAGGACGTTCATTAGATATGGCACTAGATTGGTAACTTGTTTTGAAATGCCACAGAATCGCACATTGTTTCTACGAGATCTATTTTCAGAGTCCTCCAGTTTGTTCTCCAGTGTGACCATCCTTGCTGTTTTCGGTGCTATAGATAGCCTATTTTGATCTTGAGTATCCAGTATCCGATCCATTAAAGACTCAAGGTTATGCGTTCTCTGCCCTAAATCTTGCATTTCTTTCTTAAAGTCCTGGATCGCCTGTGATAGTTTCTTCCTTAGTAATGACTCAAATCTTGTCATCATCTTCTCAACAATATCAGGGTCCTTCAATGTATCCCTTTGATCCCCTTCAATATCTGAAGTGTCTGATAGGCCTGATGTGGAGCCCTGTGTTGGTGACTGATGCTTTGACAGGGCTTTGAAATGCTCTGGAATTCCCTTAGATGTAGTACTCTTGCGTGATCTTCCCATCCTCTATACCGGACCTCTCTGGAGATATATAGGACCAAGTTGCTCATCAAGCTGATGAACCACTGTTCTCAGTGCACATGGAAATGCTATCTAGCTCCTCTACATTGCTTTATTTATGTGCTGCATTCTTGAGCTTCGTGCTGCATATGCTTGTGAGGGTTTGGCCCGTCTCCACTTCTCTTATTTGAACTGCATGCTGTAAAATGTCCAATGAAATATAGGCAACACATAGTACGTATATATCTTTGCTGTCAGTTTAGCATTAATATACACTGTCCCTCTGATAGCTAATGTATCTCCCTCAGCAGCCACCTCCTTTATCTATGTCTTTTGTTTATTCTCCTGGTTATCCAATTATCTATGTCTTTTGTTTATTCTCCTGGTTATCCACAGTGCGGGTACTGGCCTCCTCCAGTTAATATGGGCAGCCCAACTCCATTACTTGCTGTATATCAATTTCTTGTAGTACTTGTTTAGGCCACTCTCTTTTCCTGTCCAGTGTTGATCCCCTTTGCAGACTGCTTACTGCTCTATTGAGAACCCCCGTTTCTGGGTTGTTTCCCCTTTTTTTTAGGGGGGGGGGGGTAATTGTGCTGTGTAGGTTTAGGTCATAAATGTACAATTCTTTACAATATTTACAGTCCCTTATGCTGTCCCCTTAGGAGTGATTGTTTGGGAAGAGGTGATAAAGATATAAGGCACTTCAAGTCTTTAGGGTATGAACAGAGCCCTTCAGCCTTTGTTATTTTTTGTTTATGTAACTCCTTGTTTCAGCACCTAAAATGGCACCCAAGCCTCTTTGCCGCCCCTTCCCAGACACAAGATGGCGCCTGCTGTTGTTTCCCCCTCCTTATGACTCAAATACAGTCCAAAGTCTGCTGCTCCTTTGGTAGGGGGAAATATATTTCTGTGAGGTTCTATGCTCTAGTGCTCAAGTGGAGTTTTAACTTTGATTTCAGTGTACTGAATATCATGAGGCTCACCTTATATTTCCTGCTCCATTACTGGGAGAAAGTTGCCCCACCCTCCATTGACTCAAGCCTAATTGTGTTATGATCCACACTCTTGTGAGCTCCTGTGGGGGTAAGCACACTGCCCCTCTGTCTTCTCCTGCTCCCCCTGCTCTTGGTTCCGGAGCGCTGCCTCGAGGTCCTCCGTGCACCTTATCCTGTGCCTGCATCTCTGCCCCTTGCCTCCACCACCTTGTTATTTCCGCTGGTGCGAGCTCCAGATGGTCCGGGGGAGAATCTTCTGGAGAGATCCTGACCTCTCTTTTTCCGTTCCCACGCTCCTTCCCCCCTGCAGCTAGATGCTCCGATGGGGTAATTCACTCCCGCTGTGGCTTGGTATGTCCTGTAGGCCGCGACCACAAGGTCTGTAAATGTTCTCAGAACCACCCGAAAGTGGTATTCAAATGCTCAGGGAGATCTTCTAAAGAAGCCTATCAAAGTTTTATGGTGTTACAAATAGGTATTTTGACCCAAAAGGACAAATTGCCCCTTTTCTCTCAGGAGCTACAGGCGCACACGTCTAACTTGCTCCCTTCAAGCCACGCCCCCCCGACCTATATCACTTTTAAATGTAGACATTAAAGTGTACATTAGAATGTCGGCTAATAGATTGACTCCAATATTAAAAGACTTGATAATTATGACCAGTCAGGATTTATAAAGGCCAGTCAAGGCTCAGATAACACACGCAAATTATATCTTGGCCGATTGTAAAACAAATAAAACCCCTTTAATAGCGTTGACACTCGATGCTGAAAAAGCCTTTGATCTATTGAACTGGGATTTCCTTGATTTAAAATTGTGAAAGATTTGGGTTTGGAGATATCGGAGTTAAGGCCATTATAGCCTTATACTCCAATGTCTCTGCTTTTGTATCTGGGCCTGGTTTTGAATCTGATAGATTTTGAATACAGAATGGTATAAGACAGGGGTGTCCCCTGTCACCACTTAATTTTTCCCTTAATATCGAGCCGTTTGCAGAGAACATTAGAAACTATAAGAATATTAAAGGAGTTACAATTGAGAAAGTAACCACTAAAATCACTCTGTTTTCGGACGATGTGATAATTACTACTTCTGACCCAATTAGTTCAGTCAAAAATCTAATAAAGATAATCCAACAAAATGGGGCCTTGTCGTATTATTAAATTAATTAATCTAAAACCCAAATTAATAAGTCAATTAAAAATTATCTTAAAACGGTATATCAATTTGATTGGAGTAATAACGTTATTACACATTAGGGCAGAGAACAACTTTACAACTTGAATAACTATTGTGCGGCACCGCATATGTAAGATTTTTATGAGCTTTTCAAATATTTTTGCTTAATGTCTTTTATATAATCTTAGTAGAATTGCATGATGTGGCACATTCAGAACAGACAAATGGTGTTGCGGGCTCCTGCTCGTCTCTGAGTATGATGCTATTCAATTAAGCAAGGATGCATGTTACAGGCCAAAGCCTCAAGCCTTGAGATACGATCGGCTGTTACGATCCAATTGCTGTAAAACGTAGTGCGACACAGGCCTCTCAGCTAATAGAAAGCAGTCTAGCCACAGATTGACAAAGGGAGATTATAAAGTTGAGTTCCACCCCCATGCGTAGCACGCAGGTCCTGGAGTTAGAGGTTTTTCAGTGTGAGAGAGTAGTAGGATTTAGAGAGCAGTAATGTTTGTTTTTGTTTATTTCCATTATACTATTTAAGATTTTACACGTAATCCTTGTTGACACATATTTACAGATTACACATAATTTAAAGAATACACATAGAGCTAGGTCACTCCATACACGCCCCCGCATCCCATCCCCCACGTCTCATTCCCCAAAAAGTTATTAAATACACATAATACACACTTTTCTTTTCCCATCATACATATACAGCAAAACTTTGATTGATTTATCCTTATATTATTTTTGGGATTATAATGGAGGGAGGAGAGAGGAGTGGAGCGGTGAGGAGGAGGAGAACAGGAGAGAGAGGTGGCCCTGAGGAGTAGTGGAGGAGAGGAAAAGGAGGATGGGAGTGGTGGGGGAGAAGAGGTGGCAGAGGAGGAGCAGGAGGTGGTGGAAGTGGAGGGGGAGAATGGAGAGGAGGAGGTGGTTGGTTTTAGGGTGACCCTAGACCAAGGCACACATAGAAGAGGGACAGATGGGGAGGGGACTGATCCGGGGGGGGGGGGGGTAGTTAGGGGGAGGGATAAACCATTATCGATTGGGATTTCTGAAATGTGGTCCTCCTTGGTGCCATCCATGGCTGCCCCAAGATCCTTGCAGGGGGAGGAAAGTTAGGCCAGGGCATAGGGTTCAGGCATGGAAGAAGGTAGCGACTGAGGTTACAGCAGTGGGCACAGCAAGGGATGTGAGGTCTGTCAAGCATCGTTTTGACGACATCAGGGCCAAAGGGAGGAGGATGATGGACAAGGAGGAGAAGAACGTGACTGTGTGCTATAATGAGTGGGAGAGGGTCGCCTAGGACCTCCTGAGCCAGGTGTCCGCAGCTGGAGCTTCAGGCCTGGTGGCCCAGCAGGACCAGTCTCCATGTCAGGCGACTATCACATGAACCAACATGCCAACACATGTACATCACACACACTACACATGTACATGATGACCAACAAGGACAGCTCCATGGAATTAACAAGAGATAGATGGATGCGTCAATAAATCCATGAAGTTAACAAATCACTGTCATTCCTGGACACAACAAGGGTAGTCAACTCTAGCAAATGAGTGTGCCCACTGCAGACTATGCAGTTACAGACAGCATCCAGTATCAAAATAGCATTAGGAGCCAAGAACGATCAAGACCAAGAACCAAAGAATAGATCATGTTTAACAAATGCTAGCTAATGAGTTGCAATTAGGAGATTAGCAGTGCGTTGGACTGGCCACCACCACCACCACTTGGCCCACCAAAACCACTGTCCTTAATGCAGCAGGCACAAGAGAAGGAACTGGCAACCCACTCCAGTATTTGGCATGCAGACCTTGTGGATACACATAGACAGAGACATTAGTAGGTGTGCTGCAGTCCATAGGGTCACAGAGAGTCGGACACAACTGAGGGACTGAACAACCATATGTGAAATGTTTCCCTGGTACTTGATATATGCCATGTGGTGGTGTAATTTATCCACTATTTGTTGACCCAATGTAAATGTGATGAGTGAGATGTATAAAGGGTTGATCTTTGAATGTTTAGGCTCAGTTGAATGTATTTGTGTTGCAATTTAATGAGGTAGTGTGTGTTGCAGCATGGCTTTTCATATTGACATAAGCATGGCCATTACAACCTATGAGGAAAATAACATTTTATTTTTTGCTATATTTGATAGTTGGGAATTATTGTGCATATAATTGTAATGCCTTCCATTGCTTTTTCCCATGTTTTAAAGTTCATTAGTGTCTTTACATTGTGATTTGCAGTGTTACAAACTAGTCTGTAAACCCTTCACGTGTCTCATTTGGAACCCGTAATCTTTGGCCGCCATTTGGAGTTTGCAGGCGTGAATGCGGGTGCGGAGTTGAGCGATTTTTGCAATTGAATAGCAATTATCGATTTTCGCAATGGGAAGTCTTGCAGCCTTGAAAGGTCAAAGGCTTCGGGAGGCTATAAGTTACGGGTTTAACCATCACAATTTTATCAAGGCCGTAACTCGTAGCCCGCAAAAAGACACAAATTAAATAGCAAATTAACTTGAGACCTCACTTACGGGCTACAGTAACATGCGAAAGAATGAGGCCCATTGTGTTTTGAATAACTTTAAACGTTCATAAATTATCGTTCTCCTGTGTGTCTTTGCTTATGTTTTTTAAGATTTGTGGCACTTCTAAAAAATTTCCCACAATCAGAACACGCAAAATGTTTTTCTCCGGTGTGAGTTCTCATATGTTGACTGAGATGCGATGACTGACTGAAACATTTCCTGCATTGAGAACATTCAAATGGTTTTTCTCCTGTGTGAGTTCGCATATGTAGACGGAGATATGCAGACCCACAGAAACATTTCCCGCATTCAGAACATGCAGATGATTTTTCTCCTATGTGAGTTTTCATATGTTGATTGAGATGTGCGGCCTGTCTGAAAAATTTTCCGCATTCAGAACACGCAAATGATTTTTCTCCTGTGTGGATTTTCATGTGATCATTGAGATGTGCGGCCTGACTGAAACATTTCCCACATTCAGAACATGCAAATGGTTTTTCTCCTGTGTGAGTTCTCATATGTTCATTGAAATTTGTAGCCAGACTGAAAGATTTCCCACATTCAGAACATGAAAATGGTTTTTCTCCTGTGTGAGTTCTCTTATGTTTATTTAAATTTGTGGCTACACTGAAAGTTTTCCCACATTCTGAACATGCAAATGGTTTTTCTCCTGTGTGAGTTCTCATATGTAGCTTGACACTTGTGGCGTTACTGAAACATTTCCCACATTCAGAACATGGATATGGTTTTTCTCCTGTGTGAGTTTTCATATGTTGATTGAGATGTGCAGCCTGACTAAAACATTTCCTGCATTCAGAACATACAAATGTTTTTTCTCCTGTGTGCGTTCTCATATGTAGCTTCACACTTGTGGTGTGACTGAAACATTTCCCACATTCAGAACATGGAAATGGTTTTTCTCCGGTGTGAGTTCTCATATGTAGCTTGAGATGTTCAGCTGCACTGAAACCTTTCTTACATACAGAACATGCAAATGGCTTTTCTCCTGTGTGAGTTTTCATGTGTCGATTGCGATGTGTGGCCTGAGTGAAACATTTCCCACATTCAGAACATGCAAATGGTTTTTCTCCTGTGTGAGTTCTCACATGTTGATTGAGATTTTTGGCCCCTCTGAAACATTTGCCACATTCAGAACATGCAAATGTTTTTTCTCCTTTGTAAGTAATTGGCTTTGCTTCCAGACAACTATGTGATACACTGCAATCTTCCAATACACAATCAGGTGAAGTACATGAAATGTGGTCCGCTTCAAGGTTATTCCAAATCTTGGAACCATCTGTTGGAAATAAAAGCACCAGGAGTTAATGATTTTAAAATGTGAGAGTTTTGCCATAAATATAAATGGAAATGATTAGTCTAAGTCTAAGATTAACTTATACTTCATAGTCAGTTTGGTTGAATGTCTGAAGAGCTTTACCAATTATTGTCAATAAAGATCTTTTGTTTAAGTATAAATTTATATGTATTAGAATTGTGTAATACAATTATATTTTATCAATGGTATGGTTTTGTTCGCTACACAATAATATATAATACATTTCATTTGTTTAATAAAGTCCTGCATTCATACTAGTAGGATGCAAAATAAAAATGACAAAAATAAAGTAAGTATACTCAAAATATTTCATTTATTTCACTAAATGTTAAGAAAAAGTATAGCATTTTGATTCAAAGTAAAAAAACAGAGCTTAGTGTGTTGGTGTTTTGTGAGAGTATTTTGAATGTAAATTGAATACTGAGAGTAATGTAGTCTTTGCTGGACAAGAAATGCATTTTGTATTACTCTTTTCACCACAAGACTGAAAAAAAAAAGTATTTTTAATTTTGAAAATGATATAATAATATTGGGGACTTCCATGTAGGGGCATAATAGAAAATACTTTTTACAGTAAGTATGCGGATAAAAATACTCTTTCATATGCTAAATCTTTTTATCCACGATCTTTGAAAAAAGTTATTGCGAGCATACAGATAAAATTGTAATAAGAATACAATGGTAGATGCCGTAAATAAAATGGATACTAAGATTTCTAAGGTTAGAGTAGAAATTTAAATTGAAGTATCCAAAGGGAACCTGGTATGTCCAACCTACCAATACAGGATGAGTTTGGAATTCAAAGTACCCTTTGAATTCTTAGAGTAAGTATTACTGAATTTAATACATTTTCTTTGGCAGTAGCAAAAGTGATAAAGTCTAATTGGACATATTATTTTAACATACATATTGTTTACATTATTATTTGCCCATAGTGAAGACCCAGAGGTGAGGGGCCCAGTGCACCCAAAGATTCTCCCTCTAGGTCATGCATTTTGTGTTCAATCTCTCAGCGCCTAGCAGAACACCCCTTAGGGGAATTCTGGATATCTTCAGCCTAAGGTTACTGGCTTAGATAATAAACTATTTTCCATCCCTTTGACTAGGATCATAACATGCAAGAAAAAGAATCAGACATCCTGTTGCTTAGAATGTCAGCTTCAGACTGCGTTTAGTCTTTTCACACAGATATTATTCAAAAAATAAAAAAAACGCCCTTGTTTTGATTATACATTTTCTATCAATACACTTATTATATCACCGCTACTAAATCAGATCACTATTGTAAACATTATAGCATCACTAGATAATTTGGTACTAACTAAAGGGGCTTTGCATAACAGAGTCGTGTCTTAGTATGTACTGGCAACAATCTCAACACTAAACATTATACAAACAATTCTTAGTAGGCCCAAATACTCCCAGACCATGCTCTTTGGTGAACCAGGGTACAAGATCAGAGTGAGAGCCTAACATTACACAGGTTATTACGGTCATAACAAAATAGTCCTTGAGATCAGGGTGATGACAGATTGGTCTTGGGCCAAACAGGCCCTTGCTGATGGGGTCAGGGGTGTCCCATCCTGGGCCCCATAAGCTAGTCATGACACCCATATTGACTGGCGTACATTGGTAAGTCTGAAAGACCTTTAAGAGAAAGAATGGAGTTGCATCATTATGACAATAGGAGTGCCTTGGAGAAAGGAGATAGTGATCATTCAGTTACCAAGCTTTTTGTGAGAAGTGTTAAACTTATACCTGCTATAAGATATACAGCAACAGACTATATTCCAAAACCAGTGAATGCAATAAATTATTATCGCTTTAAAAAAATAAAAAAATGGTGGCTACATACTAGACACTATAACCACTGTGCCATTAGCTTATGCTGCTAATATGAAAGGATCGTACAAAAATATGAGGTTTCTTTGGGAAAAAAAACATTATGCCAAATACAATTGGAACATCTGTGGTGACTTGAAAGTCCTTGCCCTGTTTCTTGGTTTGCAGCTTGTCTATATAAAATGTCGTTGTCACTTGTGCGAGTGGGACAGTCGAGACAGGAAAAGTCATTACATCAAGAAGAACTGGCCATCGAGTTAGTCACTTACTCCCGGAAAGAAAAATGTTGCACCCCTTGCCCTACAATAGTCAACCTTTAAAATATTTTTTAACTTTCATTACATATTAAAAATTTGCAATTTTTTTTTTTTTAAGGCCATGGAAAAGATATCCCTAGAATAAGTGATACTAAAATTAAACAAGGAATTTTTATGGCCGTCATATAAGAGATTTGATTCAAGATGAAAAATTTGTAGATCTGTTATACCAAGTTGAAAAAACAGCTTGGGGATTGTTCAAAAGTGTTACCAGAAAATTTGGGGGAAATTTTAAAACACAGAACTACTTTGATCGTGGTTGAACTCTTACATTCAACTTATGGGATGTAATATGTCCCTTAAACTCTTACTTGGATTTTTTTCCTGAGAATATCAGTGCTGTCAGCTACAAGCATGGTGAGCAATTTCATCAAGACATCTCATGCATGGAAGAGATTTATCAGGGCAAGTGTAGTCCTAGTATGCTTGCAGACTACTAGTGGACACTTAAGAGGGATGTTCCAGGTGCCAAGTACTCAAAATCATTAACTGCCACCATGGGGATCCCTATAGACCTCAATGGCATCTAAAATTCTATTTCAATGACGGACATTGCATTAAAATAAAAAAATATTAAACCTATAAAAACAATTATAAATATGATATAATTCTGGTTAGAAGCAATACCCTGGTCTTCAATGTTCATCTGTAAAGAAAAATAAATAAATTGATGAACCATGTTAAATGAAGCCATTAGATCCCTCATCTCCTTTCCATCAGGTAAAAAGTATGTTCTGGATTGAAACCAATGATCCTCATCGTCGGTACATCATGGAAATAAAAGGCCTTTTCAATCATTCTGCCACCCCATACATGAAATAGACTACTCTGAAATCTCTACTCAGATGAGCGACCATTCAGAATAATGTTTTTTTGGCCTTGTCACGGCCCAGGGGTGAGGGGGACTAGGACTTGTTCATGTTTCCCTGAGTTCCTGAGCTGCTTCCTGGCCTGAGTGGGATAGATCCCCTCAGAGTGGGATCTAACAGAAACAGAGCAGGATAATAAACTAAAAATGACAGATACACTTATTATTTTATGTATCAACCAGCATAAACTTAACAACAGACTCTTTTCAAGACAGTTACAGATGACATTACTATGTTCTAACTCAATTAACTCTTCATGAACTAACCACAACTGAACATGCAACATAGAGTCTAAACACATGGAAACATCTCAACAGCTCAGTTATACAATATAATATCACATTATTTCCTATTCATAACATCACATATTAACTACTAGCGACTCGCCTGTCAAATTTTTACGGCATAAAAATCTGATGCCTCGCAATGCTGTTTGCAAGTCTCGCCATGCGCAGCAAAGCAGGCCAATGCGAGCCTCGCTATGCAAGGCTTCTCTCTCTCTCCTTACCTTCTTCTGTGTCCTCTCCCTCCCTCTTCTCTCTGCGAGCCTTGCAACGAGCGCCTTCAGCACCCAAAAATGACAGGGTATTATTTAATCCCCCCCCCCGTGTCTCTTCTGCCCCCTCTCTCCCATGTCTCTTTCCCCCTCCCGTGTCTCTTTGCCCCACTCTTCCTCCCCTGTGTCTCTTTGCCCCGCTGTCCTTCAAAGCCCTCTCTCACCCCTGTGTCGCTTACCCCCCTCTCCTTCTCTCATTTGTCGTTTAAGGGTTTAAAAACATTTGCGGCTTGGCAGAGGTTAAACCCGTAACTTTTTTTCAAGCCCACAAAAAAAAAAAAAAAAAAAAAAATCGCTATTGCTCAAAGCCTTGCAGGCTTGAAAAAAAAGTAACGGATTTAACCGCCGCCTTTTTTTTCCAAGCCTTTAACTCGAAAGCCATTGGGAGGCCGCCAAAAGACGTTAATTGAATAGCAAATTAGCTTTCAACCTCACTTGCGGACTCCCTGCCTCAGGGGGAGAGGGGGAGCCTGAAAGTGAGGTTTTAAGCTAATTTGCTATTCAATTGGCGTCTTTTGGCGGCCTCCCAACGGCTTCCAAGTTACAGGCTTTTTTTTTTTAAGCCCCTTACTCGGAAGCCGTTCGGAGCCTTTCCCCCCTCTACCTTGTGTCAATTATCTTTAAGCCAATCAGTGTAAAGGGATTAAAAGAGTAACACCCCAATTATGTTGCCTTCCTCAGATTGACTAATGGATTGCCAATTTAGAAATAAAGAATTGTACAAATTAGAGGACTTTTCTTCAGGCTCACACTAATTTGCGCTCCCAGTTTGTTTTAACAATCATCTAAGCTATCCTAAAGGACTAAAATAACTGGTTCTGATTGCACTGGAGGAAGTGTTTAAAAATTGGACTTGTCATTAAACGACCAAAGGTGGCCCTCCTTGTCTCGGGAACCCCATAAAGACTATTCCCCTCAGTGGCTAGCCCTCTGGAGCCAAATTCCCCATTTTTCCCCTCTGATGTGATCATCGTTATATGTATAATGGGTTTTGAAGTGTGTTTAATACATAAGCTCCGGATACTTCACTAGGACTGTCTGCATAACTGATTGAGACATCAAGCATAGTTAACTAGGTTTTCAGACAACCATTGGGACACTTTATTTTGATAAGACAAATGTCAACAGATGTCAAATAATTTGTAAGTAATATCCCTCTGACCTACTGTCTAGCAGTTAACCACTAATTTGTCTATCAATCAGACCCTGGCTGGTTGAATGTGTCTCCTCCCCACCCCCACGTCAACCTCCCTGGATACCAAACAGCCAACTACTCCATTGACCCCATTGGTGGGAAGACAAGTCAACACCTGGCTCAGGGATTAGATGTCCTCGCAGCCCTGCCCGACAGAAACCCTGCAGCCCTTTTCCTGCTCCAATTCGCACTTATCAAGTCACTTGCTGATTGGCCTATGTAAATGTGCCATTGTTGTATAGTATGGAAGAAATGTATAAAATTAAAACCAGAGGAATAAAGATGATGCTCTTTCTGTGAAACATAGTGATGGTGTGTCTCATTTAGAGGGAAGGACTTTTATTATTTTATTTAAATGCTGCAACCTGCACTGACATTATTTTACTTGTCCTGTGTGAAGAGATTCAGAAGAACTATGTGGACTCACGGATAGGATTGTATAGTTTGCCCCTTTCAAACCAATGAAGAGCAGAGCTTGACAGGAATATAAGTGTATATTATAATAATAATTTAACAGGTTTAAGATTTTTTATAAGGATGTTTTTTCTTTTAAATGTAATGTTTTTACATTATAAATATACTTTATTTTTAGTAATTTATTTATGTTTTCCAGTAATTATACAGAGGAGTCACATTATTATGACCAAACCCACCTAATTATATACAAGATAGTGAATTCACACAACAATGGGAAAAAATAATGACAACATGCTCTTTAGAGCTAATGAGGCTGATTATAACCAAAGAAAAAGTACTGTTGGAAGAAACTAATAACAACATTCTAAAATTAAAAGAACAATGTAGAAAATATGAGACACATAAAGAATTTATAGAGTTACAAGAAAAGCTCACAAGAGAAATCAATGCATTTAAGGATGAGTTAAAAGAGAGAAAAAGGAAAAACTTTATAAGAGACACAAAAGACTTTGAAAATGGTAAAGCTTACCAAACAGTGCAAAAAAAGATTTATTCACAACAAAGATACTCACGTCAGAGTAGTGCAACTGACACAGAACCTTCTGACAATGAAATAAGTGATACCTTCTCTAAAAAAAGAACTAATGCCAATAGAAATGAGAGAAGTTTTTTATCCATAGGAACCAAAAGAAAGAACAATCAAATGCCACTCAGAGAACCAAAAGACAAGAGAGTTTGGAATCATCAACAACCACAATAAAGACTAATCAATATGATAACTTACAGGTATATAATTTATCCAAATCTCCCTTAAATAAAGAACAAACAAGAGTATTAAGTCTAGGCCTAACATTCTCACCAACAGCGAGATTTCAACTGTTTGAACAAGTAAAAGATCTTAATTTATTTGCCCGAAAGTTGGCAATTCACAAATATCACAATTCAACAAGACAGAAATACCTAAGTCAAATAGGTTTAACAAACAGAGAACAAGAATGCCTAAAAGACTTTGAAAAACAACAAAGAGAAAAGGAAGAGAAAAAAGGGAGAGTGTATATACCTAGTAAGTTTACACCAAACTTCTCACTCTGTCCACCACTAGAAATCTTTGTGGAACTAGTAACAAAAGAACTTAAAGAATTGGATAAAAATACTCCTAAATATACATCAAGTAATAATTTGAGTAGAAAAGAACAACAAGCATTAAAAGAATTACAGAAAAATGAAAATATCATTATAAAGCCTTCAGATAAAGGAGGCAATATAGTGGTATTAAATACCACAGACTATATAGCAATAACTCAAAAATTACTAGATGATAAAGAATGTTATCTGAAACTTAAGGAGGATCCAACAGATGTATGTATAAAAAGGTTAGAAAGAATAGTGGAAGAAGCAAAAGAAATGGAATTAATAACAACAATAGAAAAGAAATTCCTTATAAACAGAAGACCAACTATACCCACATTCTATTCTATACCAAAAATACATAAAAGCCTAACAAATCCCCCCGGAAGACCCATTGTGTCAGGGATAAACAGCATAACCCAAAATCCAAGTGTATATATAGATGAAATTCTTAAGCAATATGTAATAACTCTGCCATCATTTGTCAAAGACACAAAAGACACATTGAGGAGAATAGATGGAATAACAATACAAAACAATTCCCTATTGGTAACAATGGATGTAGAATCACTCTACACAAGCATTAAACATGAACATGGATTACAAGCGGTGAAAGCATACCTAGATTCTAAAGGAGTGGATTATGAAAATCAAAATATATTTACCATAAAATTATTGGAATTTGTTTTGGATAACTATTATTTTATCTTCAACAAACAATGGTATAAACAGATTAGGGGCACGGCAATGGGAACGCCGTGTGCCCCTAACTACGCAAATTTATATTTAGGCCACTGGGAAAATAATATAGTATTCTCAGAAAACAATGAATCTTATACACAAAAAATAGAACTATGGATAAGATTCATTGACGATATATTGGTCATATGGTCAGGCTCTGAAGAAGAACTCAAAGAGTTCATAAAAAAATTGAATAATAATGAACAAAATTTAAAATTAACATATGAGTTCAATAAAGAAATAGTGACATTCCTTGATTTAAGCATCTATGTAAATTCCAAAAAAGAACTAGCAACAAGAACTTATAGAAAAACAACAGCAACAAACTCGTTGTTACATTGGAAGAGTCACCATCCAATTTCAACAAAGAAAGCCATACCAACAGGACAGTATTTACGTATAAAAAGAAACTGTAGCAGTCAACAAGAATTCAAAATACAAGCTAAAGAACTACAGGAAAGATTCATTCAAAGAGGATACACAAAAAAAGTGTTGAAGAAAGCATACCATAGGGCCTTAACACAGGATAGAAATCAACTATTGGTTGAAAATAAAAGAGACAAAAAACAACAACCTATACGATTCATCACAAACTTCTCCAGTCAATCCCAACAAATAAGATCTATATTGCAAAAACACTGGAACATCTTGAAATTAGACAGAGATCTGGATGAAGTACTTACAGAACAAAGTACAATTACATACAGAAGAGCAAAAAACCTAAAAGATCTCCTGGTACATAGCCACTATGAAGAAAAGAAAAATAAGAGGAACTGGCTAATAGAAGGCCAAAAAGGATGTAAAGCATGCGGCAAATGTAAAGCATGTCCATTTTTATTAAAAACCACAGAATTTCAAGATGCAACAGGATTAAAGAATTATAAGATAAGACACAATATAAATTGTCTAGCTGAAGGTGTTGTCTACCAAATAATTTGCTCATGTAATAAAAAATACACAGGCAAAACCAAAAGACAGTTAAGACGCCGTGTATTAGAACATGTCAATGATGTTTTAAATTTAAAAGATACCCCAATAGCAAAACATGTACGTCATCATCACAACAATAATCCATACTGTTTGAAATTCATAGGTATTGACCACATACCAAAAACAGCAAGAAGAGGAGATTGGGATAAACACCTACTGTGTCAAGAGGCAAAATGGATATTTCAATTGGATACAAAAAAAACACAGGGTTTAAATGAAGAATTTACATATACAGCATTCATTTGAAAAAAACCTCTTATGAAAAATACCTAGATTTAATATATGAATAGGATACAAAAGTTTAACAGAAGAATGTATATATATAGTATTCATTTGAAAGAATTACTAATAAAACAAAATACAAAATTAAAAAATAAATAAAATAAAAAAAAAAAAAACAACAACTTTTGATAAAAGATAAGAAAAATTAAAAGAAGTAATTAGAAAACCATCTTTATCTATAAAAGTCATTAATATAATAATAATAAATATAAAACATAAATAAAATAAATGCATATAAATAAATAAATAAATAACATAAACAAACAAATAATGAAATATAAATAAACAATAAAGAATATAGCAAAATAAAAAATAAAATGAAAGTATCCGGATTAGATAAAAAATAAATTAACATGGTATGCAAAATAATTATAATTTAAAATCAAATAATATGTTTAGCAAACAAAGTTTTAATAAAATAATACAAAGGCATACTAATGCTAGCAAGTTAAAAGTATTACTTTGAAAGTAATTTCCTTATTCAAAATCATTATACTTATTTAAATAATATAAAGATAATATAGTAAAAAAGAAAGTCAAAAGCAACATATGAAAATAAAGCATGCACAAAAACATTCAGGAACACAAAGAGTTAACTAACTGCCATAGAAACTATGGAACACAAAGAGTTAACTAATTGCCATAGAAACTATAAATAGCTCCACAGAGAAGGCAGCACTGTGCCCCTGATGAGTGAGAGACTGATAGAGCCTCACGAAACGCGCGTCGGGAGATTGTGACGTCATCAGTAAGCGCGATCACAGCGCAGACCACGCCAATATAGAGTGGAGCATGATAGATACAGCTCAAAAGCTCCAGGTCCACTACTAACTAAAAAGAAAGATAGAAAGCCAATTCCTTCACCATAAAGTCTCAATATAGTAACAATAGAGTAGAATACAAGAATAAGGTAATAGAAAAGCAAGAAAAAGGAAAAAGGAGTAAAAGCATAATTAAAGCAAAGAAACTGAAGAAAAAGGAGGACACAACCTCCTTCTAAAAAACAATAGACAGAAGCATTTAGGAAATATATAGTTTAAGAAACAGCATAATCAGGAGTGTATACATTGTTTAAAAATAGCACAGTATTAGCACTATAAATGAATAAGGTAAAGTAGTGACTGTGACAGACTAACAGTCACGAGGTAAAAGGTTAATATAAGAAGAAATAAGCACTAAGTCAAATAGCACAAGCACTTTAAGATAAGAATTTTTGAATAACACAACTTGAATTATAATGCACTTTAAGAAATAGAATTCCGAATTAACATAAATAAACAGGACAAAGGATTAACACAAAAGAAAGGCACTTAAAACATATACTCCAGTGAAGTGCTGTATGAATAAACAAAACTATACAACAGACAAAAGGATTATAAAACCTTATCTTAATCTTATGTAAAAAAAATTAATCTTATGTAAATTAAAATCCAGGGTACCTGATAAGGATTTGACTAAGGAAACATATCCAAAAATACACAAATACAATTGAATTGAAAAACCAAATCTTTTATTGACTTGAGCATAATAAAGTAATTAAATAAAAAAGCTGTGATCAAAGCAAAGAATATAATAACAACAAAAATAAAACTTAAATAAACCTCTAATAATTTGCTGGACGTCAAAAAACCCAAAGGATTAAACACCTTGGGTTTAACATGATTTTTTTAATCGTTGCATTTTTAACAACATTTTAAATGTACAAATAAAGATTGAATTTTTTAAAATTAGTATGTGGCAATAATAATTAAAATAAAGGCTGCATAAAAGGTGTTTCTGTACAACCTTGGTTGGTTGTTCAAGGATTCCTAAATAGGATCCACAGGACAATATTTTGGTACGCATTTAAGTAATAACACCTAGGCCCAAAAAAAAAAAATAAATAAATAAAAAAAATAAATAAATAAATAAATAAAATAAACTAAGATCATTTTTTGAGTATTATTTATATCACTGCCAACTTTTGACTTAAGCAGTGCATAAACAATGAAATACAGCATGTGCTGTGAGCAGGCTTGGTGGGTATATAAAGGTGACATGTAGGAATTCTGCGAACATATCAACTGTTGATGTCATAGGTCAAATTTGAGATTTATCCTGCTTTGAAAAGGGTATGATAATTGGCTTTTCTGACAAGGGTGACAGTATATCTGAAACAGCGCAGCTTGTGAACCGTTTTAGTGTGCTGTGGTTAAAGTGTACCTTGACTGGACAACAGCACCATTGCGAATAAACAACGTTGAAACTGCAGCGCACCGGGTGCCATGTCAGAGGTGAGCGTCGGATACCAAGGTGTGTGAGGGCCAACCAACCTACAACTCGCCATCCAAACAAACCAGGGGGCTACCAGAGGTGTGTCTAAAATGACAGTACAGTCAACCCTGTTGTGTATGGGGCTCAGAAGCAAACTGCATCCATGCTGACGAGAGTTCATCGTCAAACACAGCTTCAATTTGCAGGACAGTACCGACATTGGACCTCTTCTGTTCTCAGAGAAGGGATACCTTTTCTGACGAGTCACATTTTGTGCTCCATCGACTAGATGGACATGGCGTGTCAGGTTCAAAACCTTTGAGTACAAACACTCTGCACTCGATTTTGGAATAACACAAGCTATGGCAGCAGCGTTATAATCTGGGGCATATTTCCTTGGCATTGTCTAGGTCCACCGATTCCTCTGGAAGTCACTCTCAACCAATTGGGTTATCTATTGATCCTTGCAGATCAAGTACACCCATACATTTTGACTGTCTTCCCAGATTGGAGGAGCACGATGAAGACATCCAAGTACTTCCCCGGCCTCCAAATTCCCTGGACCTGAACACCATTGAGCACCTGTGGGACCACCTCCATAGCCATGTTCGCCATATGGATCCTTCATCATGCACTCTTAAGCAGCTGATGAATGCACTGCAGTCTGCATGGTTCCAGATACCTTCCATAATCTTACTGACCAACTACCATACTGTCGCGCTGATGTCTGTGCTGCACACAGCGGTTATTCGGGCTATTAGCTGGTGGTCAGAAAATGTGTATATTTTAAATATGTTGTTTTCTGAACCTTAGAACTACCAACCAAGGCAAACTAGATGTGGCCCAACATGAGATGACAAGACTAAACTTTGATATCCTGGGAATTAATAAACTTAAATGGACTGGAATAGGACATTTCATATGCTCAAGAATTCCGCAGTAGAACTGGAGTAGCTGTCATAATCAATAAAAGGGTGGCCAAACCAGTGCTCGGTTGCCACCCAATAAATGACAGAATGATTTTAATTTAAGACAAGCTATTTAACATCACAGTGATTAATGTATATGCTCCAACCATGGATGCAGAAGATACTGAAGTTGTCCAGTGCTACAAAGATTTCAACACCTCATAGATATAGCACTAAGAAAAGATGTTACTCTCATCATAGATCGGAAATGCTAAAGTGGGAAACCAAAACATACCTGGAATAATGGGCAAGTATGGATTTGGAGCACAAAATGAAGCAGGTCAGTGATTTCTGTCAAGATCATTTTCTTGTCATAGTAAACACCCTCTTCCAACAGCCTCAGAGACAAATCTACACATGGACATCACCAAATGGACAATACAGAAATCAGATTGACTATATAATTTGTAGCAAAAAATGGAGAAGCTCTACAAAGTCAGCAAAAACAAAACTTGGAGCTGACAGCTTCTTACTGCAATGTTCAAGATGAAATGGAGGAAAAGAGCGAAATCGTCTCTGTACCTTTTCCAGATCTAAAATGTCCTTTTTTATAAAGGGGTTGCACAAAATTGTACTCCAAATTCCAAATGAGGGCATACTAGGGATTTTTATAGTGGTAGAATTATATTTGCTACCATAGCTTCAATACCCTTCTTAATACATGCTAATATTTTATTTGCCTTTGCAGCTGCTGATTCGGCATTGAGCACTGTTACCTAGGTGGTTGTCCACAAGTACTCCCAAATCCCTTTCAATATCTGATAACCCTGTATTTGCTCCATTAAGATTATAAATAGCATGGCTATTTTTCCTTCCCGGATGCATAACTTTACATTTATTACTATTAAATCTCATCTGCTATTTAGATGCCCATTCCTATAATTTATGTAAATCCCTTTGGAGGTAAAGTACATCATTATCTGATTTAATTACCCTGCACAACTTTGTGTCATCAGCAAAAATGGAGACACTACTTTCCAGTCCTACTTTCAAGTCATTAATAAATATGTTAAAAAGGAGAGGACCTAATAATGAACCATGAGGAACCCCACTTACCTCATTAGTCCAATCGGAGTATGTATCATTTACCCCTACCCTTTGCTTCCTGTCTTTTAGCCAGCTCTCGATCCATGAGCAGATATTTACTGCAATTCCTGTATCCCTTAGTTTGCACAATAGTCTTCCATGTAGCACTGTATCAAAAGTCTTTGTAAAATCCCAAAAGTCTACATCCGCTGAGTTGCACTGATCCAGGTTCCTACTGACCTCCTCATAGAGACTAATTAGACTTTTTTGACATGACCTATCCCTCATAAATTCATGTTGACTCCTACTTATAATCCTGTTCAAATATTCATATTCTTGTATATTATCACATATTAATCCTTCTAAAAGCTTTCGTTCTACTGAAGTGAGACTTACTGGTCTATAATTCCCCGGATTTGCTCTTGCTCCCTTCTTAAATATAGGTATCACCTCTGCTTTTCGCCAGTCATCTGGTAGCGACCCATTGTTGAGTGAATCTTGAAAAAATAAATATAATGGTTTGCTATTACAGAACCCAGTTCCCTCAGTACCCGTGGATGTATTTTCAAATATATTTGGGGGTTTATAGCATGCTCCAACTAATATTATTTTTGAATTTGTTGCTCTACTATGTAACTCTACCCACAAACATTCAATATTACCGCTAGTACCACCATAAATATCTTCTCTGACTATAGGCTAAAATTCAGGCTTAACATACAGACAAATCCCTCCTCCTCTTTTACCACTGCCCCTATCTTTCCTAAATAGGTTATAACCATCCAGATTAACAGTCCAGTCATGAGAATCATCCCACCATGTTTCGGTAATGCCTATTAAAACCCATTTTTCGTTATTTGCCAATAATTCTAGCTCTCCCGTTTTTCCTGGCAAGCTTCTGGCATTAGCAAGCATACATCTTTTGTTAGGAGTTTGTAGTTCTGGAGTGCCTGCCTCTGTACTTGAGTTACTTAGTAATACCTCACTATTGACTATACTAACCCACCCCATCTCCTCCCCCATGAGTAGTTAATTTATCGCTTATCCCCTCTACACTTTCAACCCCATTACATTTATCTAGCCCCCCCCCCCCCCCCCACCTACTAGTTTAAAAACTCCTCCAGCTTTTCTACCATCATATCCCCTAGTACAAAAGCTCCTTCGTCGTTAAGGTGCAATCCATCCCTGCTATAGAGATTGTACCCAAGTGAGAGAGGTCAGCCCAGTGCTCTAAAAACCCAAACCCCTTTTTAGTGCATCACATTTTTAGCCACGCATTAACCTCCCTAAGCTCCTTCTGTCTCCCTGGGCACTGGTAGTATCTCAGAAAATACTACCTTGGAGGTCCTTGCTTTAAGCTTATTCCCTAGTTCTGTCAAATATTTTTTTAAGACACTCCATCTTCCACTAACTTTGTCATTGGTACCAATATGTACCAAGACCTCCGGTTCATTTCCAGCCCCTCACAATAATTTATCTACCCGATCTACAACATGCCGAACCCAAGCACCCAGGAGACAGCAAACTGTTGCTGCTTGGATCTGGGTAAAAAATCACCTTGTCTACTTTCCTAATTATAGGGTCCACAACTACCAAAAAAGTTGGAGATGGATAGAGGAGATAATTGAAGCAATAAACATGAGTTTGAGGGAGCTTACAGGGCCAGTGGCTGACAGATGTACATGGTGTGCTGGAGTTCAGAGTCACAGAAAGTCAGACACAACTTCACGACTAAACAACTACAATACCTTGGTGGTCTATATAGATCAAGAATTGAGGGGACAAGAAGCGCACAACCACCTCCTAGTACAGATCAATAAAATATATTCAAGTGAAGCTACAAAAATGAACAAAAAACATAAAAAGTGTGTGCCTGATATATGTACACACACTAAAAATGTTATACAAATATACATGTACAATAGTGAAGAAATTTGCACTCACATTTAGTAACCTTGTAAACAGAGGTAAGTTGTCACACGCAAAGCCACTTGGCACTTACAGATGAAATCATGCAAATAGAAAGGTTGACGGCATAGGAAATATGCCACGATCCTGAGAAATGGGTTCTAGTGTTGTATAGTGTGTATTTAGGATGTAAAGGGAAATCAACCACTACAAGGCTACACATGAACCTCTTATATAAATGGAAATTGCAATGTCCCTGGTTGGAATGCCAAGGTATATGCAATCCCTTAAGATGTATGTCTCTTCCCACACGTCTATATCAACAAATCTCCCCTTTCTCTCAATTATATAAAAAAAATTATATAACAAAAAATGTGTAGATAAAAAATAAAGTATAATAAATCCACAGACAAAGCTGTGTAAAATCAGATGAATAAAATAAAATAAAAAAAAAAAAAAAAAAATATATATATATATATATATATATATAAAACACTCACAAACGTGTTTCTCTCCAATAAGAAGCTTTTTCAATGTGATAAAAAGATGAATAAAATGCAAATGAAAAATACCACTGGGTTTTTCATCCAAATAATGTGTCTACCCCAGATTGAGATATAAAACACTCACTGAATTCCTTCTGCTTGATATAGGTACAAGTGTCGCCCCATTGGCCCACAAAACGCTGCCAAAACAGTGCACACGTCCCATGGTCCCTCCCCAATAAAAAAAAATGGTCGTGGCTATTTAAACTGGAATTACAAACAGTGCAACACAAACACAAGCAAATGAACTGCAAAAACATTACAAAAAATATTCTATATATTGCTAAAACAATAAGTCGCTAAATAGATAAATAAACAAAAATAACTAGGCATATCCAAATACTGAATTATAATAAAGTAATATTATCAGAAAAAATATGGATCCCTATGGAAATTGGTTCTTTTTAGGTACCATGGAGGTTCGTAGAGGCTTCATAGGTGTTTGTATAAAAGCTAGTTACATGCACATTTGGGATAGGAAGTATGTTGGTGCTAGGTAGGTAGGGGTATTTAAGAGTTAGTGGTTCTCCCACTCAAGCACAAAGGGGTGTGAGGAATGACCCCCTAGGTGTAGAGGGATCCCAGGAATACTATGTTCATTTAATATATTGGGGTGGAGGGGGCATAGATGGAGAGGGTCATAAGCCCCCATATAACAACTTTTATTTATTGTTTACCCCAGTGATTGAGACAAGAAAGGGTATATTGTTAACTATGAGTGAGGGCTGTTACACATAAAAGTTTTCAGCAGGGCTTTAGACGGTGCTACCGGTGATTCAGTTCAAACATTAGGTTTAGGCTCACTACCAGCACAGAGCTTACCGACCACACATAGGATTAGCCGAGATTTCTTTGGGGGGCAGGCAATTATATTTTAGCTAAAAAACGATACACACATATGGTGGCTGCATTTCATTTTAATAACAACAGTCATGAAAGTCATTAAGTGATCAGCCTGTTATCTAAGTTAGTGATATACTGTATTTTTCTGTGTGTGAGACAGTATTTTTTACCAATTTTTAAATTAGGGGGTCGTCTTATACACGGAATGTTGCAACCACATACCCTGGTCTGGTACTTTAATGCTGCATCTGGCCACTAGATTTAAGGCAAGAGTAAAGACACACATTTGGAAATGCATAGGTTCCAATTAGATTGCATTACACTGCAAGTGTGCATAGAAATGTGTATGTTAATAATTATTATTGTGTTGCACATATATTTAAGGGCACTTTCTGTCATAATTTTCCCAGATTTTCATTCCAGCTCAATATCTTTGCTATCCTGTGTTAAACCGGAAAAATGCAATTGCACATCGCGACTGGGTAATAAGTGATGTGATCACAAGGATATTGAGCTGGAATGGAAATCAGTGAAAATCATGACAGAAAGTGCCCTTAACTATATGTGTAACACAATAAAAACATATAAAATACACATTTGCATATTTATTTATTTATGAATTTTGGGCTCCAAAAATAGGGGTTTTCTTATACGTGGGGTCGTCTTATAGACGTAAAAATACAGGTAACTCACATTGCTTTACATTATACTAAGGTATTGGAAATGTGTCCTTGGAGATCCTTAAGACGTATTAGACGTCTTAAGCACCACACACTAATTTAGCTCTATGATTATGTCATATCTGCATAATAATAAAATTTAGGTTTCTCTATAAAGACGGACAGCTTTACACCTATGAAATTTCAAACAATGTGGTGAATCTGCAGTAAATAAATGTTAAAACAGTAAAATCAGCTTCTTGTAAGAAAAAAAAAAATAAGCAACTGTGTATTATTTTATTACAAATACTTGTGTAAGTGCTGATTGATATTATGCTGATCTTATTCTGTTATCGTTTATTAATTACTCACCTGTGATGACATTTAATGGATTCTTCTTGGACGGCAGGTGATCCCTCACATACGGCTCTTCTCCTTGCTCAATCATTGTGATGACCGTAGGTTTTATATTGTAATGACCTGTATATAAATAAGGAAAGTGATTAAACAATTATTTTATCTTATTCTAACACATCTCATGAGTTTTAAATTAAATGATATTTCAGGAAATTTCCATATAAAGTTTCATATTTGCTCACCTACAAACATGAGGTTCTGGTAATTCTCCATCATCACCTCCTTATAAAGCTCCTTGTCTTCCTCTGTTATACAGTCCCACTCCTCCTTGGAGAAGAAAACTGCAACTTCATCAAAATCGGATTGCACCTAAAAACAATAAATCCTTCAGATCAATGACCTGGGACAAAAAAACACCTTTTATCATTAAATGTTCCCACAAGGAAAGAGAACCAAGTAGCACAAAGGAGCCGACAAAAAGGAGAAAGAATAAATAATATGGAAACATTTGTTAACTTAAAATGTATAGCAAGAAATGTAAGAGGAGATTCCACCTGCGCCCATTCTATTTAGTGACTGTATGGATACGACCTAGGTCTAGTATTTCATTGCTCATAATATTTTCTGGAGACCCCTCTTAGGAAACAGTCAGGCAGTTTAGGAGCACGATACATGACTGGCGTAGGAACAGCCGTATGTAAATATTCCACATAGGGAGCTATGCTGCTATTACATACCACAGTAGCAAGTCCTTACAAGTAAACCCTTATGAGTGATCACTGTGTTATGTATTGTGCTGTTGGTACAGGAGATTTGATCTAAAGTGCGATTATATGGCCCCCATAAGAATGAATGGAGATCCTACATGTTGTCTGAAGGCTCTGCTATTATGGGAGATTTTATGGAAAGTGAGCTTACATGGCTCCTGTAACATGTTTTCTCTGTATGAAGGCTCTGCGAGTGCTATCACGGATGAATCCTTACATGCAAACTCACCATCATGCAAGAGAAAAGCCTCACACAACATGTATAGAGTGTGAGGATCAGCTTGGAGCCGGCTGGTTGCCACTGACAATCTCTCCCTGAAAGAGCCATGTCCTGTCCATCCTCCCCGATTGATATTACATTGGAAGTAGGTGTTTCTGGGATTGGTCTTGTGATGACCAACCAAGAAGCTCTAACTCCCCCACCCATTACACCTTCCTGGATATGATCGTGGACAATTACTATTCCTCTCCCACCTTTCCTTTCCCTGCTGGTTCCATCATCAGAAACAGGGAATGGGAACAATGGACTCTGCATCTTGATAAACAAATACCCTGAGGGGATTATCTAGCAGTGTACAGGAAATCCAAACATTATACTGCCGCTAACAACTTTAGAAGGGAGCTTGAATGTGTTTAAGTTGGTGGTGTATGTACCAACACCCTGTGATGGAATTAACTCCCTCACCCCTCAGATTGAACAATGAGGGTTGATTGTGTCAACCGATTAATGGCAGGTAATTTAATCAGGTTTGTAGGTTGAATCAAAGTTACATTGTTCTTTTTGTTTATAAACATTCGGCTGAAAATAAAGTGATCACAACCATCTTGGGACAGAATAAAAGCGTCTGAGCTGTATCTCTGGGGCTCCAAGGGGAGGAAAAGGGGCTTTATTAGAAGGTGCTAATGGGAAGACTATATTCCTGAGAGCTGTAAACTGATTGAGACAATCAGAAGGCACAGATGCCTCCAGCCAATCACATTACAGCCAATCAGAATGTATCCCATTCTGATTGGCTCACACCTTGGCGCCTGCTGATTGGCTAAAACTTGATTGGCAGCATTTTCAGCCAATCAGAAGGCGCCATTACCAATTTTCTTCGGGAAAAAGGCTCTAGGGGGCTCATTAGCGTCGGGGAGGTCCGCAAGTACATCACACCAGGGTAAGTTCAATGTATATTATGTTTATTTAATTTTTTTGTGAATGTATTTAGTACTAATGTAATGTTTATTTTTAACAGGGGCCACGCCAGAGAAGAAAATAAGAAGGACAGGGACATGCTGGAAAGGTGAGTAGAATATTTAGAATGTTTCTTTATTGTATGTAATGTGTTATGCTAATTAGTTTTTTTCCCTAGGGGGACGATTTGAAGGGACATCTGCAAATGTAAGTGGTCGTAATTATTTTATTTTAGGTTAGATTTAGGGTTTGTGTATGTAGATAGGATTTATTGTATGTTAGATAGGGGGATGTATTTTGGATAGATGGGGAGTATGTATGTTAGATAGGATTTCATGTATTTAAGATTGGATTTGATATTGTATTGTAATGTATATATTTTGTGTGTATTTCCTTTTTAGGTGTGTAATTATTTTTTATTTTCTGTGGTGGGTGGGGTTGTAATTTAGTTTTTTTTATTTTCTGTAATGTTCCTTTTTTTATTTTCTGTGACTTAGGTTTTATTATTTACTGTAATTAGTGGGGTGGGGGGTTTATTATTGGGTAGGTAGGCAGTGTAGGTGTTAACAGGTTAGTGTTTAGATTTAATGGTTTATTGTGGGAGGGTATAGTGCATTGTAGGGTTTGTACTTAGTGTCATGGGGTAATGTTAGGCTTCTAACTGTCCCATGAGGGTATTTATAAACCCTTATGGGATTAATGGGGTTAAATAGAAGCTTATGAGGGTCTGTATAGACACCCATAACAGACCGGTTAAAATGGTGTAGTGCTTACACTTTGTGTCATGAGGGTCCTGGATGACCCTCATGGCACTTATAGGGTTCATTAGTGTGCTATAGGGGTCTATATAATTGAAGCACCCAGTACACTCACAATGTGTGAAAAAAAGCATTTCAACACTTTTTTATTAACCCGTCATTTTTATCGGGCAAGTCGCTAGTATATATATATATATATATATATATCACATATATAGTTGTGAGCATTCTGGTTGATGCTAACGCCTGCGGGTTCACTCCTTGCGCTGGTGGACTTTCGGACCGCGAGGGGCCGCATTTGCGGAGGTGGAGGCTCTACACCACCTCACATGGTTACAAACACCCACACAAGCAGCACTTTACCAAAATACATCTAACGCGCAATCAGTATATATGCACTTACAAAAAAAAAATATCAACTTAGAAAAAAAACATTAGGACCTCGCAAAAATACAACCGCCGAAAAAAAAACGAAAATAAGGCTACAGGATACTAAAGACGCAAAACACCACCAAGCACATACGGATTCTCAAAAAACCTGTACGAGGTGCAAGATACACCATACACAGCCGCGTACTACATACACATTAGCCGCCATTTTACAACACTAACTTACACAATGCGGAAGTACACAGCTACACTAACGGCTTTCCCTTGCGCATGCAGCCTATTTACACTACACACTGCACACATTGCTGACACTTAAACCTCAGCTCCACAACAGTGCAAAACTAAATTGTATGCTGCAGGAACATTAAAACAGATTGTCAGCTCTTCAGCACAATGCTTCCTGCATATATTACTTCCAAATAGGTAAAGAATATTAATTTATTCATGTATTATTTCATTAGCATACCAAAACAAATACACACAAAAACAAAAATCTCACAATAAAGAAAAAAAAATACAACAGCCTTGCATTGCGCGAGGCTCGCAATGAGCGCCGAAGGATCTCGGACCACCAACAAAATTAATGTCTCGACCAAACAGCATTACCTGCTTTACAATTTTATTGCTGTCCTTTTTTGACGGACAAGTCGCTAGTGTATATATATATATATATATATATATATATATATATATATATATATTGTGATCGTTTGCTCCTCGGAAGTGATGACAAGCAAGTGGAGTGTGAGTTCTTGTCAGAAGTGAAGGAGTTAACACTTCTGAAGAACTCCTAATTGGAGCAACTCCCCTTTAAAAGACTGTAAAGCAGACATGGAAAGGAGGAGGAGGGGCTGACTAGGCCCTAGGCAGCTGTGCTGCTGAGAGGAACAAGCACAGAGTGGAAGGTGATCTGGTGTGGATATACAGTGAAGTTGTGAACTACCCTGTAAAGGATCGCCAAGTGACTGTACTGGGAGAACGGGGACTACAGCAAGTCGTGTGAGCTGGAAGATTGACTTCAGACTCAGGAGGTGAAGTCACAAGGAAGCCACGTAAGTGAAGGGGATTAGTGAGGAATCCCAGGCAGAGTTTGCCTTAAAGGCCTAGGCACGGTTGTTGCTGAAATATTATGCCCCAGGGAAGAAGTGAAGTCAAAGAGAAGTGAATACAAGTGAGTTTGTGTATGCAAGGGTCCCTGGGGTGAAGCATACGGGAGAGACGGGCGGGCCCTATGCTTCACCCGCAACCGTGTCCCAGAGAGGAGCGCCGTGTCCCAGAGAAGAGCGCCGTGTCCCAGAGAGGAGCGCCGTGTCCCAGAGAGGAGCGCCGTGTCCCAGAGAGGAGCGCCGTGTCCGAGAGTGGAGCGCCGTGTCCGAGAGTGGAGCGCCGTGTCCGAGAGTGGAGCGCCGTGTCCGAGAGTGGAGCGCCGTGTCCGAGAGAGGAGCGCCGTGTCCGAGAGAGGAGCGCTGTGTCCGAGAGAGGAGCGCTGTGTCCGAGAGAGGAGCGCTGTGTCCGAGAGAGGAGTGCTGTGTCCAAGAGAGGAGAGCTGTGTCCCACAGAGCGAGGAGCTAGAGAGGAGAGCTGTGTCCCACAGAGCGGAGCTGTGACCCAGAGTGGAGCGGGGTCCCAGAGGTTGCTGAAGTGGGCGACCTAATCTCGCTGGGACCCTCACCTGTAAAGAGACTGTTTATTTCCTGGCCACAAGGTGGCACTACCCCAGTAAAGAGACTGTTTACTTCCTGACCACAAGGTGGCACTACTCCCAAGTTTAAAGGACTGTATATACCTGGCCACAAGGTGGCATTCTCCCACCTCACGGAGACATAATTGTTTCTTTTCCGTTAATTGAAGCAGAGCTACTGCTACAGCCGTTATTTTCTTTTCTGTAAATAAACCAATTTGCTGCACTTCCAAGCCGTATCAGCCCTCATTTCAAGAAACCACCGCTATACGCGGCCATCCTGATCACACTGGTGTCATTTGTGGGATTGAAAAATGTCTGTGTTGAAGAAGACAGCCCACCGTACAGCATAAATATGGAAGAGGCCTTTAAAGCTTTTATAGAAGCCCAGCGGGGGTTGAACAAACAGCAAGCCGAGTTGAACAGAGTGCTGGCTGCTAAGCTTGGTCAGAGCCAGTGAGAAAAGAGAGAAATGATTGCAGAGCATAGCATCCAAGCCGCAAAAGAGGAAGATAAAGGTTTTGGAGAGGTTACTGCAAGATTTAGAGAGGCCACAGAGAAATGGCAGAGACAAATGGAAGTCGACAGGGTACAGATGAGAGAGTCTTTAGAAGCACAGAAAGTGCAGCTGCAGCGATTGAGATCTACAGAGAACAATGTGTGTCCAAAATCAAGCAGGATTATGAACCCTAATTGCTTTCTAAAGAAAATGACAGCTCAAGATGATGTAGAAACCTACCTCCTGAATTTTGAGAAGATTGCTACCAGGGAAGGTTGGCCTAAACAGCATTGGGCCACAGTCCTGGGTCCCTATCTGTGTGGAGAAGCACAGGAAGCGTATGGGTTTTTGCCTGAAGAAATGGCAACCAATTATTGCACCCTGAAAGAGGAGATCCTTGATCGTATAGGAGTAAAGAAAGTACAGAGAGCGCACCCCTGGAATTTTTTTGCCAGACAAGCGTATCGCTACCCAAGAGACATACTTGTCGGGCCAAGTATAAGATACAGTTTCCCTGTTAAGGGAAGGCCAACCAAACCTCACCTAGTAGTAAACAAGGAGAAACCGAGAGTGGAAAAAGCCACCAGTTGCCATGCCATGAGTGAGACGGCAGGAGCCGCGAGTGAGGCCGCAGAAGGCACCCCAGAGTCCGCAGAGGGCGCCGCAGAAGGCTCCCCAGAGCCCGCAGAGTCGGAGAGAGTGCCCGCAGAGTCGGAGAGAGTGCCTGCAGAGTCGGAGAGAGTGCCCGCAGAGTCGGCCGATCCAGCCAAAGAGATTGCTGAGAGCCCCAAAGAGGTCGCTGAGAGCCCCAAAGAGGTCGCTGAGAGCCCCAAAGAGGTTGCTGAGAGCCCCAAAAAGCCTGCTGGTGCAGATAGAATGGCCTTAGAGGAGGAGAAACAGCGTTTTGTAAGGCTTCAAAGACAAGCCCACGGTAAAATGAGGCCCGAGTATATCCCTGAATGGCGGAGGAAGCCGACATTCGAGGACTACCCAGTGTCCTACAGGAATGAGAAATTGATGCCTATTTGGGAGCGGAGGATATGTCCCCCAAAGCCTAAGCTGAACGAATCAGTGGTGTGGGAGCGGCCACACAGTGATAAAGAGGAGAACATCTCTCAATTTCGACAGAAGCCCCGACGAATACCACTGTTGACCTTAGACAGTGGGGAAAGTAACAAAGAGGCGTCTAATGGAGACCAGCTAGAAAGTGTTGCTAGGCCAGTGTCCGATGTGAACACCTTAGAAAAGACTGTTCCTGTATCAAAACTGGAGCACACGCCACTTAAGGAAGCTGGACAAGCTACACCTGTGCCAGAGGAAAGCGACAAGGCAAAGAGGGTGGAAGAACAACAGAAGCCTGTTGATCACATCCTTCAAGCAGTGGCAGAAAGTACAAAGCTGTCTGTAGAAGCAGAAACTGTACATCATGTAGTAGACATTATGGAAACGAATACTGTGGGCTTTGAAATTATTGGCACAATTGAAAATGTGCCACCACTTGACGAAAAACTCCCTGAAATCATCCCTGCTGATGGTAAAGAAGAAGAATTTGCATATCTGATGGAGGAGGCAGCAAAGGAACTGCCTGCAGAAAGCATTCATGCTTTCTTCAAGCATCGGCCAAGGCCACCTTGCGAAGGGTATGACTTGCAGCTTATTAAATCAACAAAGTATCAGCCATGCAGTTTGGAACGCAAGTTGGTCATGAGTGATAAAAAAGAAGTCAAAACAAGAGACTCTGCTCCAGCAGAAAAATCTAAAGGGAATGCAAATAATTCCACCCAAGCATCACAGGCTTGTACAGGCGAGGTATTAGAAGGAACTAAAGTTGGAGGAAGTGAGCCTGCCAAGAGTTCTGATGAGCCACCCAGGGCTTGGCACACAGTGGATTCGGAGGACCAGGTGGATAAGCCAGAGTCCATTCCGAGGCCTGTAAGCGAAGATGTAGATCCTACTTGTGAATTCCAGCAGGAAATCCCTGTGCCCCTACTGGATTCTCAGACTGTTGAGGAGACCTCTAAATATCCGGTACCAAAACAACATAAAGCAAAGCTTTCCAAGCTGGAAAAGCCCTGTTGGTGCCCCGATGATGGCTCATTTGTTAAGTTGGATGAACATAAGCAAAATAAAGAACTAGAAGTTTGGAAAGAGCGTTTTCTGAAGCACTCCCTGCATAAAGCCAAGCCTGTGTTTGAGAGGAAAGTTAACCTAAATATCGTCCGCAAAGGGACAACGGCAGATAGAAAGGAGGAGCTAAAGGCAGATGTGGTATCTGTCATTGTGTCTGCTGAAACAACTGATGAGATAATTCAGAGAAAGCCAGTTGAAAAGCTCCCAATTCTTAAAGCAAAGCTGCAGGAAGCAATGAAACGGCATCATACTGAAGAGCGGCAGAAGCGCCAGGCTTTGTTTAAGTTGGACAAGGAAGGTGGCCGTGAAGTTGAGGATGACGAGGGAAACATTGAGACTGTAGTAGATCTCCTGGGAGTTGAAGTTAATGAAGAGATTGGAAATGAGTACGGGCTCGAAGAGAGTGCAACGGATATTGTTATATCTGTACCCAGACATGTGACTACAGAGTCCATCGCAAGGCTGTTCGAGGACAGCGCTACAAAGTTGAGAGATTCACTCCTTCCTGATAAAGGCGACACACATGAAGGAGACCAACAGACCAGTAAGGAAATGAGAAGATGGATTTACAGGCGGCCACGATCGCAGCCTGCTACCTCAATGCGGACGGCACAGAACAAGGAGTTCTTGAGTGGTGAGCGACCCTACCGGATGTCCGGCCTCTCGGCATGTCGCCCAACACCATGTTGTTGAGCTGAGGGGGGGGGGGGGGTGTGATCGTTTGCTCCTCGGAAGTGATGACAAGCAAGTGGAGTGTGAGTTCTTGTCAGAAGTGAAGGAGTTAACACTTCTGAAGAACTCCTAATTGGAGCAACTCCCCTTTAAAAGACTGTAAAGCAGACATGGAAAGGAGGAGGAGGGGCTGACTAGGCACTAGGCAGCTGTGCTGCTGAGAGGAACAAGCACAGAGTGGAAGGTGATCTGGTGTGGATATACAGTGAAGTTGTGAACTACCCTGTAAAGGATCGCCAAGTGACTGTACTGGGAGAACGGGGACTACAGCAAGTCGTGTGAGCTGGAAGATTGACTTCAGACTCAGGAGGTGAAGTCACAAGGAAGCCACGTAAGTGAAGGGGATTAGTGAGGAATCCCAGGCAGAGTTTGCCTTAAAGGCCTAGGCACGGTTGTTGCTGAAATATTATGCCCCAGGGAAGAAGTGAAGTTAAAGAGAAGTAAATACAAGTGAGTTTGTGTATGCAAGGGTCCCTGGGGTGAAGCATACGGGAGAGATGGGCGGGCCCTATGCTTCACCTGCAACCGTGTCCCAGAGAAGAGAGCTGTGTCCCAGAGAGGAGCGCCGTGTCCCAAAGAGGAGCGCCGTGTCCCAAAGAGGAGCGCCGTGTCCCAAAGAGGAGCGCCGTGTCCCAAAGAGGAGCGCCGTGTCCCAAAGAGGAGCGCCGTGTCCCAGAGAGGAGCGCCGAGTCCCAGAGAGGAGCGCCGAGTCCCAGAGAGGAGCGACGAGTCCCAGAGAGGAGCGACGAGTCCCAGAGAGGAGCGCTGTGTCCGAGAGAGGAGCGCTGTGTCCGAGAGAGGAGCGCTGTGTCCGAGAGAGGAGAACTGTGTCCGAGACAGGAAGGCTGTGTCCGAGAGAGGAACGCTGTGTCCGAGAGAGGAGCGCTGTGTCCGAGAGAGGAGCGCTGTGTCCGAGAGAGGAGCGCTGTGTCCCCGAGAGGAGAGCTGTGTCCCACAGAGCGAGGAGCTAGAGAGGAGAGCTGTGTCCCACAGAGCGGAGCTGTGACCCAGAGTGGAGCGGGGTCCCAGAGGTTGCTGAAGAGGGCGACCTAATCTCGCTGGGACCCTCACCTGTAAAGAGACTGTTTATTTCCTGGCCACAAGGTGGCACTACCCCAGTAAAGAGACTGTTTACTTCCTGACCACAAGGTGGCACTACTCCCAAGTTTAAAGGACTGTATATACCTGGCCACAAGGTGGCATTCTCCCACCTCACGGAGACATAATTGTTTCTTTTCCGTTAATTGAAGCAGAGCTACTGCTACAGCAGTTATTTTCTTTTCAGTAAATAAACCAATTTGCTGCACTTCCAAGCCGTATCAGCCCTCATTTCAAGAAACCACCGCTATACGCGGCCATCCTGATCACAATATATATATATATATATATATAAATAATGTCAGCTGTCCTTTAATCTATTCCTGCAATCTTTACATTTGAGCTGTGCCCACCCAGTGATTGCCCACCCAGTGATCCTCATCTTTTTTGTCCTTGCAGTTTTGTGTCTCACATGGACAGATCACAGTGACTTTTTCCATTACCTGCTCATTTTGACTACATATAACCTTTGGTGTTTCAGTCAAGATCTTTTCAGCCTTCTTCATGCTCCTCATCTTCATCATTAGGAAGTTAGATTTTCCAAAACTTTTGCGCTGTGAGGAACTTGATCCAGATTCTGCTCTACAATGAGTGAGAAATGTGACTGAGACATATGACAAGAGAAATGCAATTAATTAAGAAATATTGAACTGCAATACAGTAGAGACCGAAATCCAGAGTAAGGCCGGATGCACAGCCCAGGAGAGGCAGAGAATCAGAGCAAGGCAGGACACACAGCCCAGGAGAGACAGGGAATCAGAGCAAGGCAGGACACACAGCCCAGGAGAGACAGGGAATCAGAGCAAGGCAGGACACACAGCCCAGGAGAGACAGGGAATCAGAGCAAGGCAGGACACACGGCCCAGGAGAGACAGGGAATCAGAGCGAGGCAGGACACACGGCCCAGGAGAGACAGGGAATCAGAGCAAGGCAGGAAACACAGCCCAGGAGAGACAGGGAATCAGAGCAAGGCAGGACACACAGCCCAGGAGAGACAGGAAATCAAAGCAATGCTGGACACACAGCCCAGGAAAGACAGGGAATCAGAGCAAGGCAGGACACACAGCCCAGGAGAGACAGGGAATCAGAGCAAGGCAGGACACACAGCCCAGGAGAGACGGGGAATCAGAGCAAGGCAGGACACACGGCCCAGGAGAGACGGGGAATCAGAGCGAGGCAGGACACACGGCCCAGGAGAGACAGGGAATCAGAGCAAGGCAGGAAACACAGCCCAGGAGAGACAGGGAATCAGAGCAAGGCAGGACACACAGCCCAGGAGAGACAGGGAATCAGAGCAAGGCAGGACACACAGCCCAGGAGAGACAGGGAATCACAGCAAGGCTGGACACACAGCCCAGGAAAGACAGGGAATCACAGCAAGGCAGGACACACAGCCAGGAGAGACAGGGAATCAGAGCAAGGCAGGACACACAGCCCAGGAGAGACAGGTAATCAGAGCAAGGCAGGACACACAGCCCAGGAGAGACAGGGAATCAGAGCAAGGCAGGACACACAGTCAGGAGGGACAAATATTGATTAGAATAGATCAACAGGCAACAAATTCTGAGGAGTGAGGAGGTGAAAGTTTGTGGACATGCAATTCTAGTTACCCAGATGTACTATGTGCTACACTAGACAGGAAATGTCCCGCTGTGTAAAGGTTTAAGTCACTAAACATCACAGGGGCTCTGGGGTGTGATGACAGCCTCAGTGTCTAGCTCCCATGGGGTTGCACTCTGCGTAAAACTCTTGGGAGCTCAGTGAATTTGCCCCATTTGTGTCATGGGACCTCACTGGTTAGAGGCCCCTATCAGGCACTGTATACCGCACATAAGGTTTTCCTTTATATTCACAACATTTGAATACATTGATATAAATCAAACTTACAAAAGACATTCTTTTATTTACACTGCACATCCGTCATGTGATGTAAATATCCCTCTAATCATGTAACAAGGTTTATATACAGTGAATATAAAAAGTCTACACACCCCTGTTAAAATGTCAGATTTCTGTGCTGTAAAAAAATGAGACAAGGATAAATCCTTTCAGAACTTTTTCCACCTTTAATGTGACCTATAAACTGTACAACTCAATTGAAAAAACAAACTGAAATCTTTTAGGTGGAGGGAAGAAAAATAAAAATAATGTGGTTGCATAAGTCTGCACACCCTTTTATAACTGGGGATGTAGCTGTGTTCAGAATTAAGCAATCACATTCCAAATCGTGTTAAATAGGAGTCAGCATACACCTGCCATCATTTAAAGTGCCTCTGATTAACCCCAAATAAAGTTCAGCTGCTCTAGTTGGTCTTTCCTGAAATTGTCTTAGTCGCATCCCACAGCAAAAGCCATGGTCCACAGAGAGCTTCCAAAGCATCAGAGGGATCTCATTGTTAAAAGGTATCAGTCAGGAGAAGGGTACAAAAGAATTTCCAAGGCATAAGACATACCATGGAACACAGTGAAGACAGTCATCATCAAGTGGAGAAAATATGGCACAACAGTGACATTACCAAGAACTGGAGCTCCCTCCAAAATTGATGAAAAGACGAGAAGAAAACTGGTCTGGGAGGCTACCAAGAGGCCTACAGCAACATTAAAGGGGCTGCAGGAATATCTGGCAAGTACTGGCTGTGTGGTACATGTGATAACAATCTCCCGTATTCTTCATATGTCTGGGCTATGGGTAAGTGGCAAGATGAAAGCCTTTTCTTACGAAGAAAAAAATCCAAGCCAGGCTACATTTTGCAAAAACACATCTGCAGTCTCCCAAAAGCATGTGGGAAAAGGTGTTATTGTCTGATGAAACCAAGGTTGAACTTTTTGGCCATTATTCCAAAAGATATGTTTGGCGCAATACTCAATACTTGGCGCAACAACACTGCACATCACCAAAAGAACACCATACCCACAGTGAAGCATGGTGGTGGCAGCATCATGCTTTGGGGCTGTTTTTCTTCAGCTGGAACTGGGGCCATAGTTAAGATAGAGGGAATTATGAACAGTTCCAAATACCAGTCAATATTGGCACAGGAACTTCATCTTTCAGCATGACAACGACCCAAAGCATACATCCAAATCAACAAAGGAATGGCTTCACCAGAAGAGGATTAAAGTTTTGGAATGGCCCAGCCAGAGCCCAGACCTGAATCCGATTGAAAATCTGTGGGGTGATCTGAAGAGGGCTGTGCACAGGAGATGCCCTCGCAATCTGACAGATTTGGAGTGTTTTTGCAAAGAAGAGTGGGCAAATCTTGCCAAGTCAAAATGTGCCATGCTGATAGACTCATATCCAAAAAGACTGAGTGCTGTAATAAAATCACAAGGTGCTTCAACAAAGCATTAGTTTAAGGGTGTGCCTACTTCTGCAACCATATTCTTTTATTTTTATATTTTTTCTTCCCTCTACCTAAAAAAATTCAGTTTGTGTTTCAATTGAGTTGTACAGTTTATAGGTCACATTAAAGGTGGAAAAAGTTCTGAAATGATTTATCTTTGTCTCATTTTTTTACAGCACAGAAAAATGACTTTTTAACAGGGGTGTGTAGACTTTTTATATCCACTGTACCCCCTCACATCCCCGGGCAGTGATAATAGACCGACCCCCTACCCTCACTCCCCCGGGCAATGATAATAGACCGGCCCCCTACCCTCACTCCCCCGGGCAATGATAATAGACCGGCCCCCGACCCTCACTCCCCGGGGCAATGATAATAGACTGACTTCCTCCCCTCAAACCTCCGGGCAGTGACCGCAGACCGGCCCCCTCCCCTCACACCCCCGGGCAGTGACCGCAGACCGGCCCCCTCCCCTCACACCCCCGGGCAGTGACCGCAGACCGGCCCCCTCCCCTCACACCCCCGGGCAGTGACCGCAGACTGGCCCCCTCCCCTCACACCCCCCGGCAGTGACCGCAGACCGGCCCCCTCCCCTCACACCCCCGGGCAGTGACCGCAGACCGGCCCCCTCCCCTCACACCCCCGGGCAGTGACCGCAGTCCGGCCCCCTCCCCTCGCCCCCCCGGGCAGTGAGTGACCACAGACCGGCCCCCTCCCCTCACACCCCCGGGCCTTGACCACAGACCGGCCCCCTCTCATCAAACCCCCGGACACTGACCACAGACCGGCCCCCTCCCCTCACACCCCCAGGCAGTGACCACAGACCGGCCCCCTCTCATCAAACCCCCGGGCACTGACCACAGACCGGCCCCCCTCCCCTCACAAACCCGGACAGTGACCACAGGCCGGCCCCTTCCCCTCACATCCCCGGGCACTGACCACAGACCGGCCCCCTCTCATCAAACCCCCGGGCAGTGACCACAGACCGGCCCCCTCCGCTCACACCCCCGGGCAGTGACCGCAGACCGGCCCCCTCCCCTCACAACCCCGGGCAGTGACCGCAGACCGGCCCCCTCCCCTCACAACCCCGGGCAGTGACCGCAGACCGGCCCCCTCCCCTCACAACCCCTGGCAGTGACCGCAGACCGGCCTCCTCCCCTCACAACCCCGGGCAGTGACCGCAGACCGGCCCCCTCCCCTCACACCCCCGGGCAGTGACCACAGACCGGCCCCCCTCCCCTCACAACCCCGGACAGTGACCACAGGCCGGCCCCTTCCCCTCACATCCCCGGACAGTGACCACAGACCGACCCCCTCCCCTCGCACCCCCGGGCAGTGAGTGACCACAGACCGTCCCCCTCCCCTCGCCCCCCTGGGCAGTGAGTGACCACAGACCGGCGCCCTCCCCTCGCCCCCCCGGGCAGTGAGTGACCACAGACCGGCGCCCTCCCCTCACAACCCGGGCCTTGACCACAGACCGGCCCCCTCTCATCAAACCCCCGGACACTGACCACAGACCGGCCCCCTCCCCTCACACCCCCAGGCAGTGACCACAGACCGGCCCCCTCCCCTCACACCCCCAGGCAGTGACCACAGACCGGCCCCCTCTCATCAAACCCCCGGGCAATGACCACAGACCGGCCCCCCTCCCCTCACAAACCCGGACAGTGACCACAGACCGGCCCCCTCTCATCAAACCCCCGGGCAGTGACCACAGACCGGCCCCCTCCCCTCACACCCCCGGGCAGTGACCACAGACCGGCCCCCTCCCCTCACACCCCCGGGCAGTGACCGCAGACCGGCCCCCTCCCCTCACAACCCCGGGCAGTGACCGCAGACCGGCCCCCTCCCCTCACACCCCCGGGCAGTGACCACAGACCGGCCCCCTCCCCTCACACCCCTGGGCAGTGACCGCAGACCGGCCCCCTCCCCTCACACCCCCGGGCAGTGACCGCAGACCGGCCCCCTCCCCTCACACCCCCGGGCAGTGACCGCAGACCGGCCCCCTCCCCTCACACCCTGGGCAGTGACCGCAGACCGGCCCCCTCCCCTCACACCCCCGGGCAGTGACCGCAGACCGGCCCCCTCCCCTCACACCCCCGGACAGTGACCGCAGACCGGCCCCCTCTCATCAAACCCCCGGACAGTGACCACAGGCCGGCCCCCTCCCCACACACCCCCGGGCAGTGACCACAGACAGGCCCCCTCCCCTCACACCCCAGGCAGTGACCACAGACAGGCCCCCTCCCCTCACACCCCCGGGCAGTGACCACAGACCGGCCCCCTCCCCTCACACCCCTGGGCAGTGACCGCAGACCGGCCCCCTCCCCTCACACCCCCGGGCAGTGACCGCAGACCGGCCCCCTCCCCTCACACCCCCGGGCAGTGACCGCAGACCGGCCCCCTCCCCTCACAACCCCGGACAGTGACCGCAGACCGGCCCCCGCTCATCAAACCCCCGGACAGTGACCACAGGCCGGCCCCCTCCCCACACACCCCCGGGCAGTGACCACAGACAGGCCCCCTCCCCTCACACCCCAGGCAGTGACCACAGACAGGCCCCCTCCCCTCACATCCCTGCTGGGGGTGTTACTTCCTCTGTGTTTATATATAAAGTTACTCATTGGGGTCTCAGTGCAGCATTAACCCTTTCTCTGGCAGAGAGGTCAGCAATGCATCGCAAAGCCAGTGACGGGGTTAGGTGTTATCAGGAATGTTTAACTCAATAACTGCCGAACTGACCCGTGTTTAACCCACTTACTGCTGAGTATTTACACTAAACTGCTCTTATCTGATATTAATGTGTCTGTATTAGGTAGATCCAGTTTAGGCCTCACCTTACCAGATTGATCTCAGCCTTCTCAGTGCGTCCAAGAGACGGGAGGGGCCACAGTGCAGGTCAGCTAATCACAACAAAGTATAATTAACATGTGACTAGGAGAGGGTGGGATCACGCCCAGTTCAGCCAATCACAGCACAGACACAGTAGCGTCCCTGTGTTTCCAGGAGAAGAGAAGGCTCAGCAAATCACACAGCAGTGCCATGTGACCAAAAGGGGTGTGGAATCACAGTCCGGCTCAGCCAATCACAGTACAGCAACTTTACCATGTGACCGGCACAGCTGTACACACTGTGGTCTAATCTATTATTTCTATCGCGCATTACACAGAGAGATTTATATATTGACTATCAATATTGTATGAGGAGAGAGTGGAGCAAATAAAAGATGGACCAAGCACACACACAATATATATATTACAGAGCCGGACACGGGGCTTGTTCTTTGCTGGGTTAGGGAGACTTTTCATAAGATCATATTTTTTATTTAAATAAAAATGTATAAAGCCTTAAACATTCTTATTGATGTTGGAAATTAGGATTCTGTCCCTTTAATAATAAAAACATGCTCTGTGTGTGTCATAATAAAGAGACGGCTTTACATCAGCTTGTTACTATGGCAACATGTTTATATCCTGGTTACCATAGAGTTCATGTTAATGCTAGAGCTCAGAGGGTGGCATTGCCAGCAGTTACTGACATCTAGTGGTCAAAGTCAGAACTACACAGACATCTTCTTTTGGGCCCTCATTATACAGTATATATCACATATATAAATATGGAGGCTGTGTATATATAGATCTAATACCATTGTGTTATGTGCCTGGTATTGCGCACCTCTCATGTCACTGAAGCTCGGCCTCTTCCATGTTTATACTGGTATACAGGGCCTCAATGTCCATAGTGACCAGCACAGGATCTTCTGATAATGAGATTCCTTCCAGGCGTCTCAATGTGTCTTCCGTATCTTGTATATAAGATGGTAAAGATGTTACAAACTGCTTAAGGATCTTATCTATGTAGTTACTCACGTTCTGTGTAATATTATTACTACCAGATACTATAGGTCTCCCGGCTGGATTTACCAGAATAGTGTAAAAGGCTGATATAGTCTGTGTCTTATTCACCAAAACGTCTTCAGATTTATCTCTCGCCCCGTCCTCTAATGCTTTATCACCTCATGTCTGTAACTGTAAGTCTGTATTAGAGAGCGACTTGTCCACCTGAGGCCGACTCCCTGTCATGGCGACCAAAAGCTTGTTTATTTAGCAACAAATGTGCAAAAATCCTCACAAGAACTTCCTGTTTATGATTTGATATAAATATGGGGGCCTGGCTGTGCTGCGGAGTCCTCCAACCTGGATACATCTCTGCAGGCTCCAAGACACTCTCTCTCTCTCTCTCTCTATCTATCTCCTGCTATTCTGCTGAGTCTCTCTCTCTCTCTGTCTCTCTCTATCTCTGTCTCTTGCTATTCTGCTGAGTCTCTCTCTCTGTCTCTCTCTATCTCTGTCTCTTGCTATTCTACCGAGCCTCTCTCTCTCTCTCTCTCTCTCTCTCATTTTATTCTGCTGAGTCTCTCTGTATCTCTCTATCTCTGTCTCCTGCTATTCTGCTGAGTCTCTCTCTCTCTCTCCTGCTGAGTCTCTCTCTCTCTCTGTCTCTCTCTATCTCTGTCTCCTGCTATTCTGCTGAGTCTCTCTCTCTCCTTCTCTCTCTATCATGATATTCTGCTAAACCTCTTGCTTTCTCGCTCTCCTGCTATTCTACTGAGCTCTATCTTCTATCGTGTTATTCTGCTGAGCCTCTCTCTCTCTCTCTCTCTCTCTCTCTTTCTTTCTCTCCTGCTATTCTACTGAGCCTCTCTCTCTCTCTTTCTCTCTCTATCATGTTATTCTACTGAGCCTCTCTCTCTCCTTCTCTATCGTGTTATTCTGCTGAGCCTCTCTCTCTCTCTCTCTCTTTCTCTCTCCTGCTATTCTACTGAGCCTCTCTCTCTCTCTCCTGCTATTCTGCTGAACCTCTCTCTTTCTCTCTCTATCATGTTATTCTACTGAACCTCTCTCTGTCCTTCTCTCTCTATCATGTTATTCTGCTGAGCCTCTCTCTCTCCTGCTATTCTACTGAGCCTCTCTCTCTCCTTCTCTCTATATCGTGTTATTCTGCTGAGCCTCTCTCTCTCTCTCTCTCTCTCCTTCTCTCTATATCTTGTTATTCTGCTGAGCCTCTCTCTCTCTCTCTATCTCTCTCCTGCTATTCTACTGAACCTCTCTCTCTCCTTCTCTCTATATTGTGTTATTCTGCTGAGCCTCTCTCTCTCTCTCTCTCTCTCCTTCTCTCTATATCTTGTTATTCTGCTGAGCCTCTCTCTCTCTCTCTCTCTCTCTCCTGCTATTCTACTGAGCCTCTCTCTCTCTTTCTCTCTCTCTCTCATTTTATTCTACTGAGCCTCTCTCTCTCTTTCTCTCTCTCTAATGTTATTCTGCTGAGTCGCTCTCTGTCTCTCACTGTCTCCTGCTATTCTGCTGAGCCTCTCTCTCTATCTGTCTCTCTCTCTCTCCTTCTCTCTATATCTTGTTATTCTGCTGAGCCTCTCTCTCTCTCTCTCTCTCCTGCTATTCTACTGAGCCTCTCTCTCTCTTTCTCTCTCTCTCTCATTTTATTCTACTGAGCCTCTCTCTCTCTTTCTCTCTCTCTAATGTTATTCTGCTGAGTCGCTCTCTGTCTCTCACTGTCTCCTGCTATTCTGCTGAGTCTCTCTCTCTCTATCTGTCTCTCTCTCTCTGTCTCTCTCTATCTCTGTCTCCTGCTATTATGCTTTAAGGACCCGTAACGCGGGAATTTTGAATTTTCATCGCAGCGGGGGTCCCCGATCGCGTGCGATCGGGACCCCCTTCTCGATGGTTAATGTGGGGTAAATGCGGGTCTCCCAGCTTATCTCGGATCCCTTCTTGGGTAAGTTGCAGGTGGCTGGGCGGTCCTGGGTCTTTGAGCCTCGTTTTTGTTTTCTTCGGCGACCATTTTTTCTCTCGCTTAGGGGATTTTCGTGTGTCTGAACTCGGGAATTTGGACTTAAATGGAGGTGTAACTTCACTTTCAGAGGTCCTGGGTGCCCCCCCCTTGCTATGGGTAAGCTTTTTATGTTGTTTTTGTGAGTATTTGGTGTGTTTTTAATGTTTTTAGGTGCGCGCAGTTCCTCCATTTTTCATGCGTGTGGGTGTTTGTTACGTTAAGGTTGGTTCTGAGGTTAATGCAGGTTTCCAAGGTAAGCCTCGTTTTCGTTGTTTTCGGCGGCCATTTTTTCTCTTTCTTAGGGGATTTTCGTGTGTCTGAACTCGGGAATTTGGACTTAAATGGAGGTGTAACTTCACTTTCAGAGGTCCTGGATGCCCCCCCCTTGCTATGGGTAAGCTTTTTATGTATATTTTGTGAGTATTTGGTGTGTTTTGACTGTTTTAGGCGCGCGCGGTTCCACCCTTATGGTCGTATTTTTCGTGCGTGTGGGTGTTTGTTACGCTTAGGTTGGTTCCGAGGTGTTTTTTTTTTCTAAGTCGTGCGTGTGGGATGCAGTTCTTGCGAGCAGCGAGCCCGCAAGTGTGAGCAACGGCTCGTATGCTCACAACTATATATGTGATAGATAGATATACACACACACACACAATAGCATAGATGAATGTAGCAAAATACCCCGACATACAGTATATTCACATACACCTCAATATATATAATTATATATATATATATATATATATATAAATATTTATATATATATATATATATATGATACTGCATCTCACATACTGTATGTGATATAGTGTGAGAGATACAGTACGATACAGTGTGTGAGAGATACAGTACGATACAGTATATGATAGATACAGTACGAGAGATACAGTATGTTCTATCTCCTTTTCTCTTTCCCTCCTTATCTCCCTCTAACTCTCCTTCTCTCTCTTTCACATTCTTCCTCCTTCCTTCACTCTCTCCCCTTTTCTCTCTCTTTCATTCTCTCCCCTCTTCTCTCTCTCTCCTTCACACTCTCCCTCTCCTCTTTCTCCCTTCTTTCCTCTCTCTCTGTATGTCCCTCCTTCATGCTATCATTTTCTCTCTCTCCCTCCTTCTCTCTCTCTCCCTCATGCACACTCTCATCTCTTTCCGTTTTTCTCTCTCCTTCATGCACTCTCCATCTCTGTATCCCCCCATCTGTGTGCACTTAAGGTGGATTACCGCAGTCACCTTTTCAACCATGATATAGAAGCAGACTATTATTATCACTTTATTATGGGGTCCCTGCACTAAAATAAGAGGGGGTACATGCTATTAGGTCTCTTCACAGATATAAGGGGGTTTACACTATTAGGGGGTGCCTGTCCTAATATAAGAGGGGTACATGCTATTAGGTCTCTTCACAGAAATAAGAGATTCACACTATTAGGATATGCTCACATAAAGGGTGGGGGGGAGATACACACACTATATAAGGGGACCCTCCAATTAAATAAGGGATATACAATGTATTTGGGGTCAAACATTTTCATTGGGGGCAGATGTGCCTGGCGCGGTATCATTAGTTGATTAGCATCGCTAACCAATGATAGTGATATTGAAATCACAATGTATACATATTGCACTTTTTATTTTCACACACATGCTATTTCCAGAGATATATACAGGAGGTTGTAAATTCTTGGTGCTTTCCTGATTTATGCTACCACACATGCACGTGCATCTCTTATGTGCACGCACGCATGCTGCACTGCCCTGCACCGATTAAGCTGTCTCTTTGTGGCCTATAAGTGGTTAGGGGTTTTCGGGTTAGGTTTACAGGGTTACGGTTAGGGTCAGGAAGGGGTTTAGGGGGTTAGGGTTAGGCTAAGAGGGTTAGGAGGTTAGGGTTTGGGCCGCCAAGTGGTGTAGGGGCTTAGGGTTAGGGGGTTAGGTTTAGGGTTAGGGCTGAGAAGTGGTGTAGGGGGATAGAATTAGGGTTAGGTCCGGCAAGGCGTGTAGGGTGTTAGGGTTAGGGCCGGCAAGAGGTGTAGGGGGTTAGAATTAGGGTTAGGGCCGGCAAGGGGTGTAGGGGGTTTTGGTAAGGGTTAGGGGGTTAGGGTTAGGCCCGCTAACTGCTGTAGGGGGTTAAGGTTTGGGCCGGCAAGGGGTGTAGGGGGTTAGGGGCTTAGGGAGTACATTGGAGACTTCCAGTGCTATGCACGCGCGCATGTGTGGTAGAATAAAACAGGAAAGGTCCAAATTCTTTATATGGGCTAAATCAATTTTATTGTTTAATTTGTATAAAAATAAAGATAGTAAAATATGGTACAATAATATATTTGGGGGTTATTTACTAAGCTATTACAGGGGCAGCAATGTTTGCATAGTTGTGCTATGGCAGTTTTACATTTATGAAACAGAACACATCTAATACAACAATGCATCTCCAACCCCGTCTGTATAACACTCTTTCTGCTTTTTTTAACTGCGTTGATATATATCGTGGTAACTCTAGTAATCCACCTTAAGAGAATGTGGAATGTGTGTATGTAATGGACTAGATCCTAGACAGGCAGAGGCTGTCACATGAGCACTCTGCGATGTGGAAGTATCTGATTGGATGATACAAATAGAAGGATGTACATCCAGAACAGCTATTGGATGACAGCAGACAAACAGAGACAGCCAGATGCAGCAGAGCAAGTTCTATGAGCTTACTGTTCCTTTAAGCCCTTTGCGAGACCTCCTTGGTACCAGTAACCTGTGGTTCAAGTTTAGCCATTTGCGGGCTTGACGGAGTGGTTAGCGCAGGAAAATCAAAGCAATTGAATAGCGATTTGCGATTTTAGTGATCGCAACTTTTGCGGCCGTGAAAGATCAAAGGCTTTGAGGAAAATAACTTGCGATTTGACAAATTGCTAGAAATCGCAGTTCGCAGAAAGTAACTCGATCGGAGCCCGCAAACGGAAGCCAATTGAATAGCAAAGTAACTTGCGACCTCCACTTGCAAGCCCGGATCTCAAAATCACAGTAATTGAATGAGGCTGATGGTGGGTCTATAGATGGCGCCGCTATGTGCAGACATGGAGAGTCTATAGATGGTCCTGTTATGTGCACACATGAGGAGTCTATAGATGGCCCTGCTATGTGCAGGCCTCATGGGTCTATAGATGGTCCTGTTATGTGCAGGCCTCATGGGTCTATAGATGGTCCTGTTATGTGCAGGCCTCATGGGTCTATAGATGGTCCTGTTATGTGCAGGCCTCATGGGTCTATAGGTGGTTCTCCTGTTTCACCACATTGTGAGTCTTTAGGTTTTTCACCTATGGGTCTATATGTTATTATAGTTAATCTGGTAGTGTGTGTCTATAGATTTGTGTCTATGGATACACTAGAAAGATGATGCTGCTCTTTACCTTTCTGAGGGCCCCAGCAGCTCATGGTACAGATATCACAGCACTTCTGTTTACCAGGTAGTCATCATCATGTTGATAAGTCGATTCTGGGGGAGGTTAATTACACTTAGATAATATCACGGGACGGTCCCTGGTTTCTCCTTCATTGGGAGATGAAAAATATCAAAATACAGAAGGTCCAATAATTCTGAAGACTTCATGAGGAATATAAATAGTAATACTAATAACTTGTAATAATGTCCTTTAGCTGAGCTTCAGTAATTGGTATATATCTGAAAAAGGATTAATAACATGTTCCGCTGGCGGTGATAACAGGAAAGATGTGCGAAAAGGTTGTTTTTGAAATTATGAATATTAACTCTAAATTCATTTGTAAAAAGAAGGTATCAATACCATAATAATAATATGAAAACATGTGTAAATTTGAACTGTTTCCATTATGGCATCGGCTGAATGCTGGGAGAGTATGAGACAAAGCAAATAAGATAAAGGGGTATATTTAATAAATGGGGTTTAAAGTTTGGATTTAAATATGGTGGTAAATCTGGTGGTAAATGTCCTCACTTCCTGTGTTTGTGATGCGGCCGAATTATTAAACTCGTTAAAATTGAAACTTGTTGATAAAGAGGCTCCATAGAGAACACTGGGGGTGCTTTTTCTATTCACTTTTATTAATATTTAACACATTTTTAAATATATGTATTAAGTATAAAAGTGACTGAGAGGATCATCAGAATATTCTGGGTCTTTCTTTATTACACTTGAGAGGAAATTCAACTCCTGTTTAAAATATTATTGCCGCCAACTCAAGAAAACCCATCCCAATTAATGATCTGTTTTAGACATAAAAGTAAATTAATCCAAAAATAGAAATTCACCCTAAGGGGAGACCTAGTCATTCATTTCCATATATACTAATTAAACAATAATCATACATTTTCGATAAAAGTAAATGAAGTCCATAATATATCACTGTCTACTATAACTACTAAAAGAACAATATAGGAAAGGCCAATCTACTAAGAGAGTTTGGAATCAATGATAAATAAGAAGCTTAAAAAAAGACACTCTTATTCTCAGTAGAATAATCCCCTGAGAGAAATAATAATCCAAAAAGTCTGTGCAATTAGACTAGCCACTTGCCCGTCAAAAATGACGGTATAAAATGTTCAAGCCTCGCAATATTGTTGTTTGCCACACAATGCGCGGCTTGCAATGCGCGGCTTCTCTCTCTCTCCTTCCCTTCTTCTGTGTCCTCTCCCTCCCCCTTCTCTCCTTCTCTCTCCTTTCGGCGAAGCCCATCAATGAGCGCCTTCAGCACCCATTGCAGGCCTCGCACTGAGCAACTTTGCCGGGTTTAACGGTCGCCATTGGTATTCAACCGTCACCATTTTTTTCTTTTTAAAGCCTGCAACTTGCAATCTATACAGACAAACTCACAGTTACCACAACTATGATAGTGATTATATGAAGCCATTTATTATCACATAGTTGTTTGGCTTCTTTTTATATCAAATTGATAACAGAAATCACCCAAATGGCCCTGATCAAAAGTTTACATACCTCTGAATGTTTGGCTATGTTACAGACACACAAGGTGACACACACAGGTTAAAATGACAAAGAAAAGTTAATTTCCCACACCTGTGGCTTTTTGAATTGCAATTAGTGTCTATGTATAAATAGTCAATGAGTTTGTTAGTTCTCACATAGATAGACTGAGCAGGATAGATACTGAGCCATGGGGAGCAGAAAAGAACTGACAATAGATCTGTGTAACAATGTAATGGAACTTCATAAAGATGGAAAGGGTTATAAAAAGATACCCAAAGCCTTGAAAATGCCAGTCAGTACTGTTCAAGGACTTATTAAGAAGTGGGAAATTTGGGGATCCAAGCCAAGGTCAGGTAGACCAAGAAAGATTTCAGCCACAACTGCCAGAAGAACTGTTCAGAATACAAAGAAAAACCCACAGGTAACCTCAGGAGAAAAACTGGCTGCTCTGGAAAAATACGGTGTGGAAGTTTCAAGGAGCACAATATGACGATACTTGAACAAAAATAAGTTGCATGGTCGAGGTGCCAGAAAGAAGCTTTTACTGCGCCAATGCCACAAAAAAGCCCGGTTACAATATGCCCAACAACACCTTGACACGCCTCACAGCTTCTGGCACACTGTAATTTGGAGTGACAAGACCAAAATAGATCTTTATGGTCAGAACCATAAGCGCTATGTTTGGAGAGGGTTCAACAAGGCCTATAGTGAAGAGAATACCATCCCCACTATGAAGCAGGGTGGTGGCTCATTGATGTTTTTTTTTTTTTTTTTTTTGGGGGGGGGAGCTCTAAAAGCATGGGGAATGGCAAGATGAATGCAGCATGATATCAGAAAATACTGTCAGACAATTTGCATTCTTCTGCACGAAGGCTGCGCATGGGACGCTCTTGGACTTTCCAGCATGACAATGACCCTAGGCACAAGGCTAAGTTGACAGCAGAAAAAGGTGAAGGTTGTGGAAAGGCCATCACAGTCTCCTGACCTTAATATCATCGAGCCACTCTGGGGAGATCTCATGCGGTTCATGCAAGACGACCAAAGACTTTGCATGACCTGGAGGCATTTTGCCAAGACGATGGGCAGCTAAACCACCTTCAAGAATTAGGGGCCTCATAGACAACTATTACAAAAGACTGCACGTGGTCACTGATGCTAAAGGGGGCAATACACAGTATTAAGAACTAAGGGGATGCAAACTTTTGATCAGGGCCATTTGGGTGATTTCTGTTATCATTATGATGTCAAAAGGAGCCAAAACTTTTTTTTTTTTTGCATGATCAGTCATATTTTCAGAATAAATGTCAATATTTCACAATTTCTGTCAGGGTATGCTCATAACTCATCAATCAGATAGGTAACAGGTAGAGTCATTTTTATACAAATATGTAATGAATAATTATTATTATATGAGAAGTTCTCTAAATATAGACAGTTCCAATAATTTGCAATAAAGAGACGAGTGCATATAGTCAATTCAAAGTGTCTAGTGCAAATAAAGTGCAATAAAATACATACTCAGAATAATATGCCAAAAGTGACACGTGCTTTTATGAATAGTGACAAAAGTCAATACCAAAACATGTAATTATATATATAGTATAGTTTTATGTTAGTTTTATAGCTGCTTATAGCTGCAGTGAGATGTTTAGAAGACATATCTGGTACAGAAGTTTAATCTGGTTGATTATTTTTTTTTTATGTAAGTGCTTACGTAAATGTTATCTTTATTATAAGTACATCAACTAGTTACATAAATGTGGTAATATAGTTTACATTCAGTAACATACTCTTTGTCACGATGATTTAATGTAATTTTTCATTTTAGATACTAATGATTGTCTGAGCAGCAAGAACAGCATATGAATTCACCAGTAATGAATACAGAAAACAAAGGGTTAAACAGGAACGCATTTGACTTACCCTATAAAAGGCTTACCTCTTCTTCATGCCACATCTGGTCCTGGATGAAGAGGCCAGTCTGGAAGAGATGTCCCATGTTGATGACGTCACTGCATACACAGGAGACCCGCGGCACCATGGTATAACTACAGTGTGACCCATTGTATGTATTGTGGATTACCGGTCTGTTAGTATTTTATATCTATAAAAAATGTTTATTGTAATTGAGATTGGTTTTGTTTAGACCCTTCTTCTGTGATTGCGACATGATGGCCATCTTAGAATACTATGTAGAGTAGTGGTTATTATTATTAGGGGACAAGTAGCTGGCCACATGAGCCACACACACAGTCCTTGTAGGGATTTTTTTGTTTTTATTAGGTAGGAGATGAGTGTTTTTTTTTGCATTGTTTAGGAGGCAAGTATATGGTCCCAAGTGCCGCTACACCAACTAGCACAGGGTTCGGTCTTTCACTAATTCTTCACCATTTATATTATGTTTGTGCCTTTAGGATTATTTATGTAACTTTCTATGATGATTGTATAACTATACTACATGTCTAATTACATATTTTGGTATTGACATTTGTCAGTATTCATAAAAGCATAAGTCACTTTTGGTATATTAATAGTGAGGTTATATGTATTTTATTGCAGTTTTTTGCACTAGACACTTTGAATTCACTATTTATATGCACTCGTCTCTATTGCAAAGTATCTGTCTATATTTATGAGAATTGAGAACTTCTCATATAATAGGTATTCATTACATATTTGTAAAAGAATGGCTCTACCTGATTGATGAATTGTAAATTTAAGGTAACAGATATATATCAATTGGTGTGACATTGTTCAAGGGTTACAGGACTTATTTTTATAATTTTAATCAGTGTAATTCAAGTTTTAACATGTTCTTTAAAGTAATGTCTTATAATTCATTGTGCAGACTTTTTGGATTAATATTTCAGGGGATTATTCTACTGAGAATAATAGTGTATTTTCTCTAAACTTATTTAACATAAACGTAAAGTAACCCAAATATATTCTCAGTGTACTTACAATATCCAGGGGTTTTATTATTATTATACTAGTAGCTTGCCCGTCAAAAATGACAGGATATTTGATGTGTCTCTTCCCCCCTCTCCCTCCCTTGTGTCTCTTCCCCTCCTCTCCCTCCCATTTCTATTTCCCCCCTCCCTCGTGTTTCTTCCCCCCTGTATTTCTTTCCTCCCTCTCCCTCCTGTGTCTCTCCCCCCCCCTCTCATTGCAGTGTCCCTTCGCCCTCTCCCTTCCGTGTCTCTTCCCTCTCCTATGTCTCTTCGCCCTCTCCCTCCCGTGTCTTCCCCTGTGTCTCTTTCTCCCCTCTCCTGTATCTTCCCCCTCCCTCCCCTGTGTCTCATCTCCCTCCCCCTCATCTTTCCTCCCCTTTGTCTACCCCTATCCATGTCTCTCTCTCCTACCCTCTCCCCATTTCTGTCCCCCCCCTCGGCTAGCGCGGTGACCAGAGCATTGCGCATGCACATCATATGGTGTTACCTCCAGCCGCCAATGTGCATGCGCAGCAGGAGCGTTACACACTATGACAACTATTATATGTGATAAACTTGCACTGATAGTAGTGGCTTTTATAAGAGTAGAAAGAACCAAGTGAAATATTTTTTTTTAATTTAATTAGTATTTTAATTTTTTTTTCTCTCTGGTTTTGCATACATAGTTACATAGTAATTGAGGTTGAACAATGACTTTTAGTCCATAAAGTTCAACCTTTTAAGATTTCTGATCTGCAATATGTGGATTAGTTGTTAATACAATTAAAATAACAAATAAACCAATATATAGCTGAACTTCTACCAAAAAAAACAATATATATTGTTACAAATAAGTTCAAAGGGACTATGACTAAACAGATGTATAGCAAAATGTTGTAAACAGAAGTAAAAACATTCCACCTCAAAGAAAAAAAAGGGTTCTTCACAGTAAGGGTGGTTAATCTGTGGAATTCTCTGCCAAAGGAGGTGGTGACAGCAGATTTGATAGATAACTTTAAAAAGGGAATGGATATAATTTTAAATAAAAAGGACGTTCAGAATTATCCTGAATAATTAGAGTATTGATCCAGGGAGGAATCCAATCGCCATTATCTGTGGTCAAGAAGGAATATTTTTTTTCCCTTTTGAGACAATAAGCAAAGTTTCACTTGTTTTTTTCTGTTCGCTTCCTCTTGATCAATTAACAATTAATCTGCATATGCAGATCAGAGGATATCTTAAAAGCTTGAATTTGATGGGCTAAAAGTCTTTTTTCAGCCTCAATTCCTATATAACTACTATTTAACTATATATAACTACTATGTAACTATATACAAGCATTAACTAAATATACAACATCTAAGTCAATTCTTAATCAAAAAATAACTTTATATGTAACTTTTCTCACAGGATTGCACCCCCCCTACTTGATCTGAACACATATTGTGAATTCATTATCTGTTTAATCATATGTAACAATAAATAAGAATTGAATATCAAGGTGAAACTGTCTGGCTGATATTTCAGTTACTTATAGATAACTTAAAGTCATTTTATTTAATGACAGTTGGATTATACCTGAAATAGGTATCTACAGCCATCTCAACGATTCACCTTTTACTCTAGTGTATCCTCCTGTTACATTAATTATGAATATCCATATCTGATATCATTTTTGTTCACATAGTAACTGTATTTCTACTTTGTTAAATTGTAAGCTATCACACTGTATTACTCTACCACCATCTCCCTACCCCCTTCACACCTGCATATCTGTCTGCACCAAATTCTTCTTGTAAATGCTTAAATACTGGGCTATATCTCACTACTTCTTCTTTGTTTCAGCCCCCAGCACCCATCTTGAAATCTCTCCTCTGGCTTTAGCTTACACTGCTCTCTCTGCCCACCCACCATTGCTTTGTCTTAACTTATAGATACCCATACGACTTACACCTGCTCACTCAGCATCAACTGCTTCAAATTAATTCATTAATTTGAAACAAAACAAAAACAATTATATATATATATATATATATATATATATATATATATATATATATTTTCATATATATATATAAATATATAGTATACAAATAATGGGACTAGTAAATATTCAATCAGTGTAAAAGTAAATGTATTTTATGACAGCGCCGATTTAAAAAGGGAATTAAAATATGACACAAGAGATTAAAAAAAGGGGCAAATGTATGGAATAGAACAATCCCAGCAACACTTAAATTGTGCAATATATATCTCTTAATGAGTGGGTATTCTTATTCCCACCTTCAGTCGAGCCAGATGCACTAATAAGACTTAAAATTTGTATAGATATACTTTTTGTATTTATATGATACCTTCATGCATTTGTATATCACCCTTCAAAATATCTAGGGGGTAATACTTCTTTAAATGTAATAGTATACCATGCTTAAAGTTTAGTATAGTGGCATACTGTGCTTAAAACTTTATGCCAATAGTAAAGGGAAGGTCTTTAGTAGGATACCAGTTATTTACCAGTTGTTTATATATATGCATATATGGTAAACCACTACTGAGACCCCTTTAGGCCACAGTCCCAGATAGTGATTTATATCGTAGGAAGCAGGCTGTAATAGTTATAATTTTCATCTATTACGGTAGATATCACATTTAGAGGCCTATATGAAGCACATAAATCACTGTGTCCAAAGGTTATTTATAGATTATAATCACTGATTGCAGCAAAGGCTATTTCAGGTATAATAGGTATCAAGCAGGCATAGCATACTAGGGAGGGATGCATGGGGCATTAAACTAGGCCGTAACTACATGGAGTTCGCAGGCTCAATTTGGCTCGACCTCCAGATTTGCAACGCGCATGCACACGCCTTGCGTAATGACGTACGCAGCGACGTTGCTAGGAGCCTGACGCGTTTCGACGTATGACGTCTTTCTTAAAGGGGAGTTGTATAATGCTGTCTCAAGGAACTATTTATAGGGAACTGTTGCCTTGGCAACATGCAATAGGCAACACGAAAAGGGAATCCATAAGTCTATGTGAAAAGGTCTCATAATAGGGCAAGAGGAACATATGTATATAGAAGTTAATTTCTCAATGTAAATATATATAGAAAGTATACAGTGATAGAATCTAAATCAACACTATCTAAGTCCAATAGTGTACTGTTGCAGTAAGCCACACAAAATAGAAGACCATAAGTCTATATATTTACAGTAAATAGATAAGTCCGCCAACAACTGGGGACATATACTAATACAGGGAAGAAGAAGGGCTCTTAAATGGAACAAAATGAGCAAATGTATATGAAAAGTAATCCCTCTATGCATACAGATATATAAAGAGTATACACAGATAGAGCATAAATCAACACTACCTATATCCAGTAGTGTATCAAATGGAACAGTTAAATAGACATGTTGGGAAAGAGAGAGATATACATATATACATAAAAAGTGTATGTGAGATTACACAGCAAGTCCCTGATGATTGGGTAGATAAAAATGTGCAATGGAAATACGGTCAAAATGACCATCGATTCCTAAACATGTGTCATCCATGTGTGAGAGATTATGTTGAAGAAACAAAATCCTTTTCCCTAATAGGGAGTTTAAAATGTGTGGCTAATGTGGAATATATAATAAATAAATAAGTTGATTTCTCTAATAAGAATCATACATTCAGCATAGTGGTAAAATAGCATGAATCACTGCTACGTGATTGTGAATATTCGTAGAGAGGATGAAATTTTTAAAAAAAAAATAAATAGAAATTAAAGTGATGTGAAACAAGACAGAAGGCCTCAAAATGGGCCTACCTGTCTGATATAATGTGAACCACCATATAGGTGTATGTGATAAACCAATCTTTTGCATATCTAAGGATGTCTAAACAGATGTATAGCAAAATGTTGTAAACATGCCTGGCCTCCAGGGTCCTGAAACACTTAAACTGAAAGGGTTAAATATTAGGATGACAGACTTGGCTGTCTTTGAGGGAGAGATAACTAAATCATCTGACAAGGGTTTGAGGTTAGAAGTAAAAAAAAAAAAAAAAGGGTTATTCACAGTAAGGGTGGTTAATCTGTGGAATTCTCTACCAAAGGAGGTAGTGACAGTGGATTTCATAGATAACTTTAAAAAGGGAATGGATATATTTTTAAATAAAAAGGGTGTTCAGAGTTATCCTGAATAATTAGAGTATTGATCCAGGGATGAATCCAATCGCCATTATCTGTGGTCAAGAAGGAATATTTTTTTGCCTTCCTCTGGATCAATTAACAATTAATCTGCATATGCAGATCAGAGGATATCTTAAAAGCTTGAATTTGAAGGGCTTAAAGTCTTTTTTTCAGCCTCAATTACTATGTAACTACTATTTAACTATATATAACTACTACGTAACTATATACAAGCAATAACTAAATATGCAATATCTAAGTCAATTCTTAATCAAAACAGAATATATACACATTTATACACAGCTTGACATTAATGGGCCCTTTAGGACCTAATATATATTTTTCCTTTATAGACCTATAGGGTCAATGGCTTGGTTGATGCAACAAAACCCACATAGAACGCAAGAAAAATAACTGAAGGGGCTTGTCACGACTGCTACTTCAATTGGGCACGTCCAAAATCTGGTTCTGACTCAACCAGTGGGTTATTCAGAACAAACAAATGTTTTTTCTCGTGTGTGAGTTCTCATATGTTGATTGAGATGTGAGGACTGACTGAAACATTTCCTGCATTCAGAACATGCAAATTTTTTTTCTCCTGTGTGAGTTCTCATATGGAGCTTGACACTTGTGGTGTGACCAAAACATTTCCCACATTCAGGACATGCAAATGGTTTTTCTCCTGTGTGAGTTCTCATATGTTGATTGAGATGTGCGGCCTGACTGAAACATTTCTTGCATTCAGAACATGCAAATGTTTTTTCTCCTGTGTGAGTTCTCAAATGGAGCTTGACAGTTGTGGCGTGACTGAAAAATTTCCCACATTCAGGACATGCAAATGGTTTTTCTCCTGTGTGAGTTTTCATGTGTCGATTGAGATGTGTGGCCTGAGTGAAACATTTCCCACATTCAGAACATGGAAATGGCTTTTCTCCTGTGTGAGTTTTCATATGTTGATTTAGATTTGCAGGCCGACTGAAACATTTCCCGCATTGAGAACATGCAAATGGTTTTTCTCCTGTGTGAGTTTTCATATGTAGATTCAGACTTGCAGACCGATTGAAAGATTTCCCACATTCAGAACATGGAAATGGTTTTTCTCCTGTGTGAGTTCTCATGTGTTGATTGAAACTTGCAGCCTGACTGAAAGATTTCTCACACTCAGAACATGCAAATGGTTTTTCTCCTGTGTGAGTTTTCATATGTAGGTTGAGACTTGCAGACCGATTGAAACATTTCCCACATTCAGAACATGGAAAAGGTTTTTCTCCTGTGTGAGTTTTCATATGTAGGTTGAGACTTGCAGACCGATTGAAACATTTCCCACATTCAGAACATGCAAATGGTTTTTCTCCTGTGTGAGTTCTCATATGTTGATTGAGATTTGTGGCCCGACTGAAACATTTCTCACATTCAGAACATGCAAATGGTTTTTCTCCTGTGTGAGTTCTCATATGTTGAGTGAGATTTGTGGCCCGACTGAAACATTTCCCACATTCAGAACATGCACATGTTTTTTTTCCTGTGTAAGTTATTGATTTTGCTTCCAGATAACTACGTAATACAATGCAATCTTCCAATACACAACCTGGTGAAATACATAAAATGTGGTCCTCTTCAAAGGTATTCCAAATCTTGGATTCATCTGTTGGAAATAAAAGCACCAGGAGCAAATGATTTTAAAATCTGACATTAACTTACACTTAATAAATAGTCGATTTGGTTAAAAGTCTAAAGAAAATGATCCTGAGACTTATCAATAAGTCTCAGGATCGATATTATCATTATAATGGTCTTTTGTTTAACTAAATATAAAATTATATTTATTTTTTAAATCAATGGTATGGTTTTATTTGATGTAAAATAATATATAATACAAAGTCCTGCATTCTTACTCGGGGGATGCAAAATGGATGACAAAATAAAGTAAACTAAAAATATTTCATTTATTTCACTAAAATGTTTATAAAAAGTATGAGGGAGGAGGGAGGTTGAGGATGAGGAGGGAGGTTGAGGATGAGGAGGAAGGTTGAGGATGAGGAGGAAGGTTGAGGATGAGGAGGGAGGATTAGGAGTGGGGTTGAGGAGGGTGATAAGGGAGGGGGAAGAGACACAGGGAAGGGAGAGGGGAGAAGAGACACAGGAGAGAGAGGGGGACACAGAGGGCACAAGAGGAACACAGGGGGCAGCACATTACCCACCCTAGGCTTATACTCGAGTCACTCATTTTACCCAGTATTTTGTGGTAAAATAGGTTCCTCGGCTTATACCCGGGTCGGCTTATACTCGAGTATATACAGTAGTTGCTAAATCTGCATTTATAAAATCTTAAAAACAATAAAATCAGCTTCTTGTAAGTAAAAAAACTAAATAAATCAGCTGTTCTGTTATTGTTTATTAATTACTCACCTGCGTTGCCATTTAATGGATTCTCCTCAGACGGCAGGTGATCCCTCACATACGGCTCTTCTCCTTGCTCAATCATTGTGATGACCGTAGGTTTTATATTGACATGACCTGTGTACAAGGAAAGTGATTAAACAATTATTTTATCTTACATCTAACATATCTCATGCGTTTTAAATTAAATGTTAATTTAGGCCATTTTCATGTAAAGTTTCATATTCGCTCACCTACAAACATGAGGTTCTGGTAATTCTCCATCATCACCTCCTTATAAAGCTCCTTGTCTTCCGCTGTTACACAGTCCCACTCCTCCTTGGAGAAGAAAACTGCAACTTCATCAAAATCGGATTGCACCTAAAAAACAATAAATCCTTCAGATCAGGGAGTTTACCTGGGACAAAAACCACCTTTTATCATTAAATGTTCCCACAAAGAAAGAGAACCAAGTAGCACAAAGGAGCCGATAAAGAGGAGAGAGAATAAATAATATGGAAAAATTAGATAACTTACAATGTATAGCAAGAAATGTAAGAGGAGATTCCACCTCAGCCCATTTTATTTAGTGACTGTAGGGTCATTCCACATCAAATCAAAGCAAAAAACAAGGGTTTTGTCACCCTCCATCTCGGATTTTGATGAAACTTTGTGTACACCCTTATGGTTGAAAGAAACCCCCTTACATTTGTTACTGTACTTGTAGCATAGTTTGTTTGGTGGAAAAAACAGGTTTAGAAAACCTGAATTTTCAGCATGTGGGCACGATGGAACCAAAATGTTTTGATGTTGAAAATTATTGCAAAGACATGCTTTTTCTTGACAAAGAACGAAATGCATGTTTTTTTTTATTCCTTGTAATGAAAATTTTACGTTTTATGGACATCGTAGGAAGAAAAAAAAAATATATATTTCTACTGGGTAGCCATTTTGTACACCTTTCCTACAATCCATAGCTGTAATAGAAAAAAATCATGAAACAAAGTTGTTCATCTTAAAATGTAACATAATATAGATTTTTTTTAAAGTGCATACTTGTTTTAATTTTGGGATATTTGAATTTAAAGTTATGAAAATTGGGAATAAAAAAAATAAATAGAAAACAAAGAAAAAAAAAAAAGAATTTATAGAATTTTCAGTAGAGCTGACATGTAAGGAAATAAGACCTAGCAAGAAAAAAATAGCCAAAAATAAAAAATTGAGTATTATATACAAACTAGGAAATTATCTGTCAAAAATGACAGGAATAAAATTATAAGGCTGGCAATGCTGTTTGCCACACAATGTGAAGCTTTTGCTCCTGTGAGCACCTTCAACTCTCATCGCTTGGCTCGCAATGAGTGCCGAACCGCCAGCCTACAGGCCTCTCATTGGGTTCGTTAACCTGCAAGTTTTGTGCTTGGGAATGCCATGTGTGTCTTTCCATCTCCCCCCATCCCTTCCCTGTGTGTTTCACCTCTTTGTGTCTGCTGAATGTTTGCGTGTTCGGCGTTGAATACCGTTTGGTTTATTTTCAAAGTCCCGCCTGCCTGGCGTTGTTGGTGTAAGTGTTACGGTCTTTGCCGTCCTGTTTTTTCTAAGTCCTGCGTGCCTGGCTTTGCTCGGCCTCGTTTTCATGTTGCTTCAGATTTTTTATGTTTTTCGGCCGCCATTTTTTTGCTTGCTAGACGATTTAAGATTGACGGAAAAACAGCAAAGATAGCGCTCATTGCAGCCTAAGTCCTGCGTGCTTCAATGGCTCGCCTTGCTTCGCGATGGTCGCAAGTGCATTACCAACATCGCAAACATCACTAACATCGTAAGATTCACAACTATATATATGTGATAAGAGTATATCAAATTTGGCTTTAATGATTAAACAAATAATTATTCATTTCAGAAATATAAAAAATTAGATATTTAAAAATGTTTTCTCAGATTGCAGTTCAGAGTAGTCTTTGCTAGTTGGGTATGGTATTATTCAGTGTGTGGATGAATCATGGATAGCTGAAGTTGGGTTATGCAATGCAGAGGAGTCAGAATGTGACGGTATTGGTGGAACTACAGAAAGTCTAGCTAGAAAAGAGAGTCTTTCGAAACCCCTTGACAAGCAGATTACTACTCCAAAAACATTTTTTGATTTCTGTGACAAAAAAATTGAAAAGGTCAAATTCCATTATATTGCAAGGGAAGACATAGACATAATCCGCTCTTCCCTTGAAACCCGTTTCAGAGACTTGCAGACACTTCCTGGAACTCGCAATTTCCACAACTTTAAACCACTCAATTCTACAGGAACAATTGAAGCAAGAAGAATGAGAATTGATAAAGAACCCTCACTTTCAACCTGAGGAGCCTCCCCAAACTTCCTGTGAATGCTGATGATCTGTATCCTCGATGTTTTGTTGCTTGTAAGTATGATCATTTGTGGTACTTTGGAATGATATTGGAGATTAATCAAGGCGAGGGAGATGCTTTTGTAAAGTTTCTTCACCCCAATGGACCTTCACCTTCATTCTGCCGGCCAAGTCGTGACGATTCTTGGGCAATACCATTTCCTCATGTGCTTGGTATTGTACAACCCCCACAGACAATAACTGGCAGAAGATGCTTCTTTCCTAATGAGTGTATGGCGCTAAAATGTAAAACTTACCGGAGATACTGAGGCTACAGCAAAGAAACTGAGGACCATTAAACTCGTAAGGTAATCAACTGTGATAATAGCATAGTCTGTTATGGTAATTTTTTTTAATTTTAGTTTTATTGCTGTCCTTATTGTTATTAATGTACCTGCTGTCATAAAACGGCCTCATTGTGAATTAAGCCTCAATATATTTAACATCGATGTTAAAAAGTCTCCATGCATCCATTATTTCAAGATGGCATGCAAACATCATTATTTTTGTTTTCTTTTATAAGATAGACATGTCCTTGTATGCAATAATATTCTGAAAAACAAATTGAGTATCATGTAATGTTGCATAATTGAATATAATGCATAATTTTAAATTATTTTAATCTTTTTCTTGCTAGGTCTTATTAGATTACTTGTCAGCATTTTAAGCATTTTTTTTTTTTTTTTTTTTTATGATTTCACGATAACCAGTTTTCATAATTTGAAATACCTGAAAACTAAAAACGTCTGCACTTTCGAAAAAAAATTCTAATTACCAATAATATGCTACATTTTAAGATGAACAACTTTGTTTAATTAATTTTTTTCTACTACAGCTAAGGATTGTAGGAAAGTTGTACAAGATGGCTACCCAGTAGCCATTTTTTGTTTTCCTACATTGTCAAAAAAATGTAATATTTTCGTTACAAGGAATACAAAAAAAAACAACATACATTTCGTTCTTTGTCAAGAAAGAGCATGTCTTTGCAATCATTTTCAACATCAAAACCTTTTGTTTCCATCGTGCCCACACGCGGAAAGTTCAGTTTTTCTAAACCTAGTTTTTCCACAAAAAAAAAAACAAGTACATTTATCATTTTTTTTAGGCACTTATATAATTTTTTGAGCGCTGGTGTATTTTTTTAAATCCTCATCATTTTATTGAATTGTAAAGAGATCTGATCATTCTGTAAAATAACCTACAACCATCACCCACAAGCCAAATGCAGCAACCAAAAAGTGGTGAACACAAAACAGGATAAAAAAAACACAACATGATATAGAAAAGGCAATTAACATTGATTTGTACTGTCCAACATGATTGAATACTCATAAAGAACACTAATTCAACAAATAAAGTAGACAAAATATGATGGACACAAACCAGGATTGTACCAAAAATCACAGAAACAGATAGAAAAGTTAAATAATATTCTTCTTTACTGTTTAAGAACCTATAAGCCTTACAAAGAAGCCTAAATAAGCATACCAAAATTAGTGGACACAAAACAGGATAATGCTAAAAACATTGTGATCAGATCCAAAATAGTAAAAACATTAATAATTACAGGGGGAAAAAAAAAGGATAACTGTAATATACTAATACAATTAAAGTATTTTAAAAGGTTGCACAAAAAACAGCATAGCAGTAAAATTCACCATAACAGATACAATAGACCAAAACAATGAAATATGCTATTCATTACAAATACATTAAAAAAAAATAACATTTTACTTTTTCTTTTACAACAGACACGTGAAGAGCATCGGACGAAGACTTTGAACAGCAGACCAACAAAGATTCTGTTTGAAATCACACTTCAACCAAGGTACAGTATAACAAGCAAAAAAAGAGAAAACTAAACATGTTTGCTCTGCATCCATGTCAACAGAAAAAAAAAAAACCAATAACAACCACTAACTATAACTTTTACCAAAATATAACTTTTTTCTCATTTACCGTTATTTGTCTTTTATGGACAATAATGTTTAACAGTAAATCCAAACTTCAATCTAGCCAAAAAAAAACAGAAAACAGCATAGTCCACAAAAGTCTCAAAACACAGACTAAATAAAAATTTTAATTCTAAATTACCAGTCCTAATGTACAATATTAAGCATAAAACCTAACCACACACATAAAATACAATACAACAACAAATAGTACTAACACCCAAAAAACAACAATAGGAACATTTGTCAGAGCCCCAACATATAAGCCTTTAAATAAAATATAAAAATACTATTATAATAATCCCCTGTACGATAAATTACAAAGACTAATTTCTGCCCTCTACTATGCCTACAAGCCAAAAGCACAAAAAAATAAATAAATTAACAAACCAAAAAAATACACCTACTACATCTAGAAGAAGCTATAGTGTAATTACCTTCAGTGTGCTATGCATGTAAGGTAAAAATTACAACCTGCAACAGAAATTAAAAGCAAAAAAAAAAAAAAACACTTATTTAACAATACAAAGAAAGTACCGCTACAATGAACTACAATCACATAGAAACAAACTGTTGATAATAAAAAAAATAAAAAAACAAACTTAACATCTCAAAATAAACTAATGATACATTATTTTTTTTTACAGATTAACATGGCTGATAACGAGAGCAAACAAGAAAAGATAAGACGGCAAGCTAGAGAATGACAACAGAGATTGGCCAGCCAGCAGACACGGAGTAGAAGGAAATTTGACGAGAAAAAGAACGCAAAAGAATTTCAAGCAAAAGACTATCACCTTCTAAAATTAAAGATACACCAAAAAAGCTACTAACCAAACAAAGCTTTTAGTACCTGTTCCTGAAACATTACATGACATTTTACCTGATGAATTTGAAAATTAAACTGATATATGCTTTGCAAATTGTCCTTTACTCAAGTCTTTAGCAGTAGAGGTTCATAATTGTTGGGACATGAATACTCAATGTCAGTTTTGTGAGGCTTATCATTTTAAACAGGAGAGACCCAGAGATGGCCAATTTATTAGTTGCTGTCAAAAAGGCAAGTTCAAACTTCCAGAAAGAAAATAATTTCCAATCTATTTACAAAACATTATGACTGAACCTACTTTTCCAAACTACAAAAATTTCAAGACAAACATAAGATCCTACAATAGTGCCATATCCTTTGCATCTATGGGGGCAATATTAGCTGCTAATGTACCAGGACATGGTCCTTACTGTTTTAAAGTCCAAGGCCAAATTTACCATCGTACTTCACATTAACATCTAGAGGAAGGAGAGCAAAGAAATTTGCTCAACTATATGTCCTAGATACAATGGAAGCTGTTGACCAACGTATGCAGCTTCAAGAAAATAAAAAATGCTTACACAGTGTTTTTATAGAGCTAGATAACATTATGGCTAAAAACCCCTACACTCAAGCTTATAAAAAAATGGCAGAAGTAGAAAATGAACAACAACTTCATGCACAAAGACATCAATTACCAATCCCAAAGGTCAATATGGTGCTTAAAAGAGACAGACATACTGATAAACGTTGTTATAACTTGCCAACATCAAATGAGGTTGCAATGGTGTTTCAAAATGATGAAGGAGAACCACCATTTCAAAGAGACATTAGAATATATCCCAAAAATGAGGAGCAACCATTCATTACCATCAGTATCTTAAGTCCAAATTTAGATCTAAAGACATAACCCATTTTTTTCCCACACGGAGAAGCAGGTTGGCAACCAAAATTAACACTTCACAGTTACCCCAGAATGCGAAATAATGTTTCTATGCTTGAATTTAAAGTAGCTCAAATTGCCATTAGAGATGAATTTAATCCAATTTTATGTGGTGGAAAACTAACACAGCAATGGATTATTGATTCCTATTTGCAAGTTGAGGCCAATAATTTAAACTTTATAAAATATCAACAAGATAAACTACGTGTAGAACAATATTGTGGACTAATGGACTATGGTGCTGAGGTGGCTACAAGCAGAGACATGACAGCTGGCAAAGCCATCATTTTACCATCTTCCTTTCAAGGATCTCTCTCTCTCGAAATATGAGAGAAAGATACAATGATGCTATGGCTATTGTCACCAAATTTGGCAAACCCGATTTATTTCTTACATTTACATGTAATCCCCAATGGCCAGAAATTACACAAAATTTACTTCTTGGCCAAAGTCCTTTCGATAGACCAGATTTAGTAGCCAGAGTTTTTAAGATTAAAATTAAATTAATTAATACGTGACATCACTATAAGTCACTTATTTGGAAAAATGTCTTGCTTATGTATATACCATTGAATTTCAAAAAAGAGGCCTTCCACATGCACATCTTCTCATAATACTTCAAGAAAAAGATAAATTAGATACTGCTGACAATGTGGATGCAGTCTTTGTTGCTGAACTACCAGATCCACAACTATATGGTAGACTATATGAGATTGTTACTCATCGCATGATTCATGGAACCTGTGGTGAGCTTAATCCACAATCACCATGTATGGAAAATAATAAATGTTCCAAAGATTTTCCAAAATATTATAGAGACAAAACCTATGCCAATTGTGATGGCTATCCACTTTATAAAAGAAGAGAAGGAGATAGTGCCCATTATTCCTGGCAAAAAAGTTGACAATAGATATGTAGTACCCTACAATCCACATTTACTGTAGAAGCCTGCACTTCCATCAAATCCATTAAATATGTGTACAAATATATTTACAAAGGCAATGATGCAGCTACTGTAGTCGTCAAAAGTGCAGACAACCCTGAAAGTAGTGAGTTAGTACATGATGAACTTGCATCTCATGTAGATGCTCGCTATGTAAGTGCGCCAGAAGCTATGTGGCGGCTTTTAAAATTTGAAATGCATGATAGATCACATGCAGTATATAGATTAGCAGTACATTTGCCACAAAGACATTTAGTGTATTTCCATGCTGGAAATGAAAGTAATGCATTGGCCCAAAGTGAATATCGTCACACTACACTAACTGCATGGTTTGAATAAAAATTCCACAGATTCAGAAGCAACACAATTCTTATATATTGAAATTCCATATCACTATGTTTTTGTGAATGGATTATGGAGACCTAGAATAAGCAGAGGAAATAAAATAATCCCAAGAATTTACAGTCAGTCCAAGAGATCTTGAACGTTTTTGCTTACGAATATTACTTTTAAATGTTCCTGGAGCACAAAGTTTTGAACACTTAAGAACTGTTAATGACATAATATATGAATCCTTGCATATAGCTGCAAGACATAGAACTTTACTAGCTGATGATACAGAATGGGAAAGATGTTTAGAAGAAGCGGCACCATGTCAAATGTCACGGCAGATGAGAGAACAATTTGCATTTATTTGTATCTTCTCAAATGCTCCAAATGCATTAGCTTTGTGGGACACATTTAAAAGTAATATGGCTGAAGACTTTATGCAACGATACAATTAACCTATTGCACACTTAAAAGCGTTAATGTTAATCCAAGAAGTATTTTTAAGTCATGGATTAAGTTGTGCAAGTTTTAAATTTGCCTGATCCAGGTCTTATAGATGACATCAACTTTGAAGACTATGACATTCAACTACAAGTACAAAGAACAGAAGAAAGACTTGCAACTTTAAATACGTTACAATTGCAAGCATTTAATGCCATTAAAAATGCACTAGATGATGACATGGTCACAGAGCGTTATTTCTATCTTGATGGACCTGGCGGATCAGGAAAAACCTATCTGTATAATTTATTAATGAGTTTTGTACGAGCACAAGGTCAAATAGCACTGCCATTTGCCACTACTGGAATTGCTGCACTTTTGTTAGAAGGTGGAAGAACTGTACATAGTGGCTTTAAACTGCCAGTGCCTATTTTAGAAACCTCTGTGTCAGATATTCACATGACATCGTTACAAGCAAAAAAAAATAAAAAAAGTAAATTATAATAGATGAGCCCACAATGATGTCATGCTATGCCCTCCAATGTATTGAACGTTTGCTTCATGAAGTCATGGATAATACTTTTCCATTTGGTGGAAAGGTAATGTTGTTGGGTGGCGATTTTAGACAAACATTACCTGTCGTTGTACATGGAAATCAAACTGACATTATCGAAACCTGTATAAAATCAAGCACACTATGGAAACATTTTACCCATCTTCAACTGCAACAAAATATGAGATCAGAAGGCCAAACTGATTTCAATGATTGGCTTATTAAATTTGGAGAAGGCAGAACAGAAAAAATACCAAATTTACCTGACGACACTGTACAGATCCCACCTCATATGATTTGTCACCAAGATATTATATCGGCTATATTTGAAGGTAGCATAAATAACCAGGAATATTCAGAGCTTGCCAACCAAGTCATACTAGCGTGTAAAAATAAGGATGCATTAATCCTCAATAATGAAATCTTTAAAAAAAATTAATGCACCACAAAGAAATTATCACAGTGCTGATTCTGTACTTGCTGATGACAAAGAAAGTCATGCAAACTTTTCCACTGAATTTATTAACTCACTAACTCCTTTTGGAATACCACCACATATTTTGCAGCTAAAGAAAGGTGCAATTGTCATGTTACTGTGAAATTTGAACCCCAAAAAAGGCCTATGCAATGGGACAAGATTAATTGTTCAACAATTAAAGGACCATTTCATAGATGCTGAAATTTTAACTGGTACTCATAAAGGAGAGAGAGTTTTCATACCAAGAATAGATTTAGTACCAAGTGAAAGTAGTCTCCCTTTTACACTTCAAAGAAGACAATTTCCTATCATTATGGCATTTGCCATGACTATTAATAAATCACAAGGACAAACGTTCAAATCTGTGGGTATTTTCTTAGAACAACCAGTATTTGCACATGCCAATTGTACGTTGCGTTATCACGGTGCAAAAATCCACAGACTATTAAAGTTTACATTGAAAAGAATGAAAGTCAAAGTGATTTATTAGAAGATGGACGTATTTTTACTCAAAACATTGTCTACTATGAAGTACTATAACTTTTCATTAAAGAAACAAAAGCCAGGAAAAACAAATTTAAAAGCAAATGCAAAAATATAAAAAAAAAACCACAATATAACCACCCAATTTTTACAACAAATACACATAAATGTCCGTTCCCTTCAAAAGGTCAATATAACATTTACAAAAACAATATTTTCCTATTAAACTACATTAAATTGTCAAACACATACAGAACAGTGCTTACACAGCGTGCAACAAGTTTAAGTTCTTTTCCACAGACCAAAACTATACGTGCGAAAACAATTACTACAGCAAAAAACAAAGGTCAACCATTGAAAAATACAATTCAATAAACAATTCAGTCATAATTAATGGAAGTACTGTTTATATATCATTAGCCTTACAAAACACTTGCCTTGCATTATTTTCACAAATTATGTTAAAATGTTAATTAACTATGTTACTGTTTCTAATGTTACAAATTTGAAAACAATATTTTCAAGTTCATTACTTAGATAAGAAAGTTCAAGTTTCAAAAAATATACTTTACAGTTCCTTACTTAGACATATTACAAAGTTCATGTTAAGAGGTCAACCACGTTTTAAGTCACAATGTAAATGTTCTCTTTTATGTTAAACATTACTCATCTGATCGCCAGATAATGGGGTCAGGAAGGAATTAATTTTTTCCCCTCTCTGATACAATTGGCTACGTTTCAAGGAGGGTTTTTACTGTTTGCCTTCCTCTGGATTCAATGTATATTTAAGTTAACAATTCTTGAGTTAAAAAAACATTATTTCAAGTTTACAATACTGATTAATTTAAAGTTCAACTGTTCTTACATTCAAATGTAAATACTTTTAATACAAAATGCTTTAACAGTTAATGTTCAACAAAAGAACATTTTACAAAAATAAACATGTTTAATATCACAATAGCACTTATTTCATCATAACTAAAACCTTACAAGTGTCAAATACGTATATTAATAACTAAACAACTTTCCAAACATACACATCTCATTGCCGTCATTATTTGACGGGCAAGTCGCTAGTATATATATATATATATATATATATATATATATATATATATATATATATATATATACTAGCGACTTGCCCATCAACAAAATGACGGTCAATAAAATTTGAAGCCATGGCAATGCTGTTTGGCACACAATGTTAAGCTTTTTATACTCTAAAGACCTTCGGCGTTGATTGCGAGCATCTTCTTGCGTGTCCTTTGGCTCCTCTCTCTATTTTTTTTAAATACTAATTAATAAGTTAATTGAATATTAACTTAATATAGTTTATCTTTTTCTAATTAATATATGTAACAATCAATAGCCTGAAGAGGTAACAATCTCTTTTTATTGTCTAGCAGCATATAATGTCCAGTGGGACTGTTGTTTCCCTGAGGAGATAGTTTTATGAATGTCCCAACTGTGCATTAGAAATAGGCTGCGTGCGCGAGGGCAAACCGTTGGTTTATTTGTGTAAAGCGCTACTTTAGATGCGTAATGTTGTTAGTGGCTAGTTAGGATTGTAAAATAGAGCTGTTTGTCTATGTGCTACGCGGTTCGCAAGCATTTGCGGTCCATTGTAATAGTGTATTTTGTACCTCGTACGTTCCTGTGTGAGAGCGGTACGCGGTTGTCGGTGTTTTGCTCAGTCCAGGGTCGTGTAGCCTTGTGCTAATTTTTTGGGGCCGCCTCAAAGTTTATAAATACTGCACACTTTCCAGAAAATTCTACATTTCTCCTTAGGTGATGAACAGTGTGACTGGACAGTTCACTGCTGGCGTTACTTCAGAAGAGAATTACTTACCAATTTACAACTTCACAATCTGCAAATTACAACAAAGAGGTAAGCTATAATATATTTAATTTAGTAAGAAATACTCCAAAAAAGAAAAAAGGGATTTCAAAGACTTACACAAACCACTGGATTTATGTATAGTAACATTTCAAATACACACATATGTGTATGGGCCCTACAAGAACCTCATTTTAAGTACAACAAATAAAAAAATATATTAAAGTCACATCCATTTAAAGAAAATAAGGTCACCAAAAAACATTGCCACACATTCATATTTAGCCTGCAGCTCAATCTTTTCCTTTTCTGCACATTTCCAACAGACTCTGCATCAACAGCGTCACTGAAGAATTTGCAGTGTGGAGTGTGAAAGGTGAAAACATTTCAACAAGACAAACAAAGAAGAAGAGGTAAGATACAAAAATACATTACATTCGGAAAAAGACGATGCTCTTTCCAAAAAAAAAAAAAAAATACAAATTAACTATTGATCTTTCTCTTTGGAAACAGACACTGCTTGAAGACTGGGGCATCAACACTGGCAGTAGGGGCCCTCGGTCATTCATACAGCAAAAATACTTTAATCAAAGTATAGTATAACAAGCCAAAAACAAAAAAAAATCATAGCCTATTTGCTGAGGCGCCAATGTCAAAATGAAAATAAGAACAAATAAGAAGCCTCAATACAAATGACAGTAAACAGAAAACACCAGACTTCAAGAAATATTGATAACTCGTATAACAATCAAACAATAAATACTGTTTACTATGCAAAAACTTATGAACATAAACCATAACCTAAATATAAGTGGCAGACACAAAACAGGATACTATCCAAAATATTGGGAACATATCAAAAATCAACCTAGCATTCCTGTTTAGTCTGCAACAACCTCTAACCCTGACCCATAAGCCAAATGTAGCATCCCAAAAGTGGTGGACACAAAACAGGATAGTTGAACAAACATTCCTAACATATACAAAAATGCTAAAACATTACGGTTTAGTCTGCAAGAAAATCTACCCTAACCCACAATAAAAATCTATCAATCCAAAAGTGGCGGACAAAAGTATAACAAATCATGCTAACACATACACAATTCAAAAAAGAATAATCTGTTTTATGTCACACAAACTCCAACAGTAAAACAAAAATCCAATTACACCAGTGGTGTCAAATCAACGGAATTTTACACACAAAGAAAACCGAAATGCTAATCAAATAACATTTCTCTCTCTTTTACAACAGACACTGCCTGAAGACTGTCATAGGAAGCTTGGCAGCACCGGATCCAGTGATATTCATCGACAACTAACACTTATAACAAAGTAAAGTAAAACAAGTAAAAAAATAGAACAAATTAAATCATGTTTGCTGTGCAGCAATGTCAACATACAAAATACAAGAAAATAATAAGCAACAAACAACAAAAATGACACACACAAAGCACGAGTCTTCAACAAATATTGTTGACACATTTACAATTTAAAAAAAAGCCTGTTTTACCTACACCAACCTCTAACACTAACCCATAACTTAAATCTATCATGTGAAACATGGCAGACACAAAACAGGATACTACAACAAATACTGCTAACACATAACAAATTCAAGAACAAATCCTCTTCTCTCAGCCCTAACCTACAACATTAAACCCACAACCTAAGCACACATAGAAAATAGCATAGTACAACTAATATTAGTAACACATACAAAAACCAGAATAAAGCCTCTTTTCTGACCCACACCCTATAAGCCTAAAACTACAAGATAATCCTACAATTACAACTATAACCAACAGAAAACAAAAAAATAATCCAAATATTTGTACGATTTACAAAATGTACGCCAAAATTCCCTTGCCTGTGCTATGCCTATAAGCCTAACCTACAATCTCAAAAGTAGCGTTCATAAAAAATAACAACACAAACAATTATAGCAACACATACAAATTGGACACTATAAAGCCACTTTCATCTACAATAACCTATAAACCTAAACACACAAACCTAAACACACAACCTAAATCTACAATGACAACACTGTTGCACAGAAAACACTATAGTACCAAAAAACACAAACAAGCACTTACAAGCTAAAGTAATAATAAATTATTTTTATTTACAGATTAATATGGCTGATACTGACAACAAACAGGAAAAGATAAGACGCCAAACTAGACAACGACAAGAAAGATGGGCAAACCAGAAGACGCCGGAGCAGAAGGAAAAGAAAAAGAACGGAAACGACTTGCAACCAAAAGACTAACAGATGGAAAAAAATAAAATCTAAACCTAAAAAGGCAACTAAAAAACTAAAGCATTTAGAACCTGTTCCTCAACAATCAGATAACATTTCTAATGATGACTTACAAACCCACACTGATATATGTTCTTCAAAGTGTTCTTTACTTAAGTCTTTAGCAGTAGAGGTTCATAATTGTGGTGACATGAATATTATCTGTCAGTTTTGTGAGGCTGATTTCAAAACAGGAAAGACCCAGTTCATTAGTTGCTGTCAAAAAGGCAAGGTCAAACATCCAGAAAGACAACAATTCCCACCATATTTACAAAGCATTATGACTGAGCCAGCTTTTCCCCCAACTACAAAAATTTCAAAACAAACATAAGATCATATAATAGTGCCATATCCTTTGCATCTATGGGGGCAACATTAGCTGCTAATGTGCCAGGACATGGCCCTTACTGCTTTAAAGTGCAAGGCCAAATTTACCATCGTACTTCACATTTACATCCAGAGGAAGGACAGCAAAGAAAATGTGCTCAACTATATGTCCTAGATACAATGGAAGCTGTTGACCAACATATGCAGCTTCAAGAAAATAAAAAATGCTTACCCAGTGTTTTTACAGAGCTAGATAACATTATGGCCAATCACCCCTACACTCAAGCTTATAAAAGATTGGCAGAAGTAGAAAAGGAACAACAACTTCATGCAGAAAGACATCAATTGCAAATCCCAAAGGTCAATATGGTGCTTAAAAGAGATAGACATACTGATAAACGCTGTTATAATTTGCCAACATCAAATGAGGTTGCAATGGTGTTTCAAAATGATGAAGGAGAACCACCATTTGAGAGACATTCGAATATATCTCAGAAATGAGGAGCAACCTTTCATTAATATAAGTATCTTAAGTACAGATTTAGATCCAATGACATATCTAAGATTTTTTCCATACAGAGAGGCAAGTTGGCAACCAAAATTAACCCTTCTGAGTTACCCAAATTCTAAAGTATGAGTGCGAAATAATATTTCCATGCTTGAATTTAAAGTGGCTCAAATTGCCATTCGAAATACATTCAATCCAATTTTATGTGGTGGAAAACGAACACAGCAATGGATTATTGATTCATATTTGCAAGTTGAGGCCAATAATTTAAACTTCATTAAATATCAACAAGATAAACTACTTGTAGAACAGTATTGTGGATTAATGGATTATGTCGCTGAGGTTGCTACAAGCAGAGACATGACAGCTGGCAAAGCCATAATTTTACCATCTTCTTTCCAGGGATCTCCTCGCAATATGAGAGAAATATACAATGATGCCATGGCTATTGTCACCAAATTTGGGAAACCTGATTTATTTATTACATTTACATGTAATCCCCAATGGCCAGAGATTACACAAAATTTACTAATTGCCCAAACTGCTTCCGATAGACCAGATTTAGTGGCCAGAGTTTTAAAAATTAAATTAATTAATCCGTGACATAACCATAAGTCAGTTATTTGGCAAATGGCTTATGTTAGTACAATTGAATTTAAAAAAAAAAAGAGGACTTCCACATGCACATATTCTTATAATCCTTCAAGAAAAAGATAAGTTAGATACTAGTGACAAAGTGGATTCAGTCATTATTGCTAAACTACCAGATCCAGAACTACATGGTAGACTATATGAGATTGTAACTCATCGTATGATTCACGGACCCTGTGGAGATATTAATCCACAGTCACCATGTATGGAAAATAAGAAATGTACAAAATAATTTTCAAAAGATTATAGAGACAAAACTTATGCCAATTGTGATGGGTATCCATTATATAGAAGAAGAGAGGGACAAACTGCCATTATTGGCGGCAAAAACGTTGACAATAGACATGTGGTACCATACAATCCACACTTACTCATGAAGTATAATACACACATTAATGTAGAAGCCTGCACTTCTATAAAATCCATTAAATATGTCTACAAATATATTTACAAAGGCTATCATGCAGCTACTGTAGTCATCAAAAGTGCAGACAATACCGAAAGCACTGAGTTAGTACATGATGAACTTGCATCTCATGTAGATGCTCGCTATGTGAGCGAGCCAGAAGCTATGTGGCGTCTTCTAAAATTTGAAATGCACGATCGATCACATGCAGTATATAGATTAGCTGTACATTTGCCACAAAGACATTTAGTGTATTTCCATGCTGGAAATCAAACAAATGCATTGGCACAAAGTGAGCATCGCCACACTACACTAACTGCATTGTTTCAATTAAATGCAACTGATTTACAGGCAAGGGAATTGTTATATATTGACATTCCATATCATTATGTTTTTGTTAATGGATTATGGCGACAAAGAAAAAGCCGGGGAAATAAAATAATACCGATAATTTACACTGTCAGTCCAAGAGACCTTGAACGTTTCTGCTTACGACTACTACTTTTAAATGTTCCTTGTCCACAGAGTTTTCAACCCTTAAGAACTGTTAATGACATAGTATATGAATCATTTCATTTAGCTGCGCGACATAGAAACTTGACTTTACTAGCTGATGATACAGAATGGGAAAGATGTCTAGAAGAAGCAGCACTATGTCAAATGCCACGGCAGATAAGGGAACAATTTGCATTAATTTGTATCTTCTCAAATGCATTAGATTTGTGGGACAAATTTAAAAGTAATATGGCTGAAGACTTTATGCAACGATACAATGAGCCGATTGCACAATTAAAAGCATTAATGGAAATCCAAGAGGTCTTTTTAACTCATAGATTAAGTTGTGCGAGTTTTAATCTGCCAGATCCAGGTCTTATAGACGACATCAACTTTGAAGACTATGACATTCAACTACAAGCACAAAGAACAGAAGAAAGACTTGCCACTTTAAATACATCACAATTGCAAGCATTTAATTCCATCAAAAAATGCCCTAGATGATGACATGGTCAAACAGCGTTATTTCTATCTCAATGGACCTGGCGGATCAGGAAAAACATATCTATATAATTTATTGATGATTTTTGTACAAGCACAAGGTCAAATAGCACTGGCATTTGCAACCACTGGAATTGCCGCACTTTTGTTAGAAGGTGGAAGGACTGTGCATAGTGGATTTAAACTGCCAGTGTATATTTTAGAAAGATCAGTGTCGGATATTCGAACGACATCGTTAAAAGCAAAAAAAAAAAGTAAATTAATTATAACAGATGAGGCTACAATGATGTCATGCTATGCCCTACAATGTATTGACCGTTTGCTTTGTGAAGTCATGAATAATACTTTGCCATTTGGTGGAAAGGTCATGTTAGGCGACGATTTTAGACAAACATTACCTGTCGTACATGGAAATAGAACTGACATTATCGAAACCTGTATAAAGTCAAGTACACTATGGAAACATTTTACTCATCTTCAATTACAACAAAATATGAGATCAGAAGGAGAAAATGAGTTCAATGATTGGCTCATTACAATTGGAGAAGGAAAAACACAACGAATCCCAAATTTACCTGAGGACACTGTGCACATCCCAGCTCATATGATTTGCAAACAAAATCTTATGTTGGCTATATTCGAAAACTACAATAAATAACAAGGACTATTCTGAACTTGCCAACAAAGTCATACTAACATGCAAAAATAAGGATGCCTTGCTCCTCAAAGAAATATTTAAAAAAATGAATGCACCACAAAGAAAAGATGGCACCAAGTGAAAGTAGCCTCCCTTTTGTACTTCAAAGAAGACAATTTCCCATCATCATGGCATTTGCCATGACCATTAATAAATCACAAGGACAAACTTTCAAATCTGTGGGTATATTCTTAGAACAACCAGTATTTGCACATGGCCAATTGTATGATGCCTTCTCAAGGGGCAAAATCCACAGGCTATTAAAGTTTACATTGAAAACAATGAAAGTCAAGGTGATTTATTAGAGCATGGGCGCATTTTTACCAAAAACATTGTCTACTATGAAGTACTGTAACTTTCATTCCAAGAAACACAACCCATGCCACACAAACTGCAAAGAAAAGTACTAAATTACCTGTAGTACAATTTAACAACAAAAAACAAAGCAAAAATATAGAGAACCGTCGTTTCATTGCAATAATTCATTTTTATGTCACTGCCAAACTTGTGACTATTTCTTTAAGAAACTCTATACAATGGCAAAACACATAGAGAACAGTGGTTACACATTGCGGACAAACTTTAATGTCTTGCGTTCTCTTTTTAGAGAACCACTCTTCCACATAGGAAACTCTATGTGCTATTTTCAACAATTATAACACCAACAAACAAATGTCAACCATTCAAAACCACCAATGACTAAAGAACTCATTACTATTTCACGGAAGTACTGTTTATGCACGATTAGCCCCAACAATTATAACACCAACAAACAAATGTCAACCATTCAAAACCACCAATGACTAAAGAACTCATTACTATTTCACGGAAGTACTGTTTATGCACGATTAGCCCCACAAAACACTTGCCTTGCATTTTAAAAACAATTCTGTTCAAATGTTAATTAACTATGTTACTGTTTATAAGGTTACACGTTTGACAAAAAATAAGCTAAAGTTGGTTAATTCTACATATTTCAAACTTTATGTTAACAGCACAAGGACGTTTTGGTACACAATGTAAATGTTGGATTTCATGTAACATATTAATCCAGGGAGTAATCCGATCACCAGTTAATGGGGTCAGAAGGAATTAATTTTGTTCCCGCTTTGATACAATTGGCTATGTTTCAAGGAGGGTTTTTACTGTTTGCCTTCCTCTGGATTCAAAATATATTTTGTTTCAAAGTTCTTAAGCTACAAGTTGCATGTTAAAAAAACATTATGTCAAGTTTACAATACTCATTAATCCAATGTTCAACTGTTCTTACATTCAAATGTTACCACTTTTAACAAACAACACTTCAACAGTTCCTCAACAAAAAATTACAATGTTCTAAAAATAAACATGTTTAATATAATAATTGTACTTCTTTCGACATAAGAAAAAGGTTACAAGTGTCAAATACGTATATTACGACCAAACAAATTTACAAACATACACATCTCATTGCCGTCATTTTATGACGGGCAAGTCGCTAGTATGTGATAAAGGCACTTGTCCTTTAATCTATTCCTGTAATATTTACATTTGAGCAGTTTTGTGTCTCACATGGACAGATCACAGTGACTTTCTCCATTACCTGCTCATTTTGAATACATATAATCTTTGGCGTTTCAGCCAAGACCTTCTCAGCCTTCTTCATGCTCCTCATCTTCATCATTAGGAAGTTAGATTCTCCAAGACTTCTGCTCTGTGACGAACTTGATCCAGATTCTGCTCTACAATGAGTGAGAAACGTGACTGAGACATATGACATGAGAAATGCAATTATTTTAAAAAAAAATTACTACAATACAGAAGAGACAGGAAACCAGAGCAAGGCAGGACACACAGCTCAGGAGAGACAGGGAATCAGAGCAAGGCAGGACACACGGCCCAGGAGAGACAGGGAATCAGAGCAAGGCAGGACACACGGCCCAGGAGAGACAGGGAATCAGAGCAAGGCCGGACACACGGCCCAGGAAAGACAGGGAATCAGAGCAAGGCAGGACACACAGCCCAGGAGAGACAGGGAATCAGAGCAAGGCCGGACACACAGCCCAGGAGAGACAGGGAATCAGAGCAAGGCAGGACACACAGCCCAGGAGAGACAGGAAATCAGAGCAAGGCAGGACACACAGCCAGGAGAGACAGGGAATCAGAGCAAGGCAGGACACACGGCCCAGGAGAGACAGGGAATCAGAGCAAGGCAGGACACACAGCCCAGGAGAGACAGGGAATCAGAGCAAGGCCGGACACACAGCCCAGGAAAGACAGGGAATCAGAGCAAGGCAGGACACACAGCCCAAGAGAGACAGGGAATCAGAGCAAGGCAGGACACAGGGCCCAAGAGAGACAGGGAATCAGAGCAAGGCAGGACACAGGGCCCAAGAGAGACAGGGAATCAGAGCAAGGCAGGATACACAGCCCAGGAGAGACAGGGAATCAGAGCAAGGCGGGAAACACAGCTCAGGAGAGACAGGGAATCAGAGCAAGGCAGGACACACAGCCCAAGAGAGACAGGGAATCAGAGCAAGGCAGGACACACAGCCCAAGAGAGACAGGGAATCAGAGCAAGGCAGGACACACAGCCCAAGAGAGACAGGGAATCAGAGCAAGGAAGGAAACACAGCCCAAGAGAGACAGGGAATCAGAGCAAGGAAGGAAACACAGCCCAGGAGAGACAGTGAATCAGAGCAAGGCAGGACAAAAAGCCCACAAGAGAAAGAGAATCAGAGCAAGGCAGGACACATAGCCAGGAGAGAAAGAGAATCAGAGCAAGGCAGGACACATAGCCAGGAGAGAAAGAGAATAAGAGCAAGGCAGGACACACAGCCCAGGAGAGAAAGAGAATCAGAGCAAGGCAGGAAACACAGCCCAGGAGAGACAGGGAATCAGAGCAAGGCCGGACACACAGCCCAGGAGAGACAGGGAATCAGAGCAAGGTGGGAAACACAGCTCAGGAGAGACAGGGAATCAGAGCAAGGAAGGACACACGGCCCAGGAGAGACAGGGAATCAGAGCAATTCAGGACACACGGCCCAGGAGAGACAGGGAATCAGAGCAAGGCAGGACACACGGCCCAGGAGAGACAGGGAATCAGAGCAAGGCAGGACACACGGCCCAGGAGAGACAGGGAATCAGAGCAAGGCAGGACACACGGCCCAGGAGAGACAGGGAATCAGAGCAAGGCAGGACACACAGCCCAGGAGAGACAGGGAATCAGAGCAAGGCAGGACACACGGCCCAGGAGAGACAGGGAATCAGAGCAAGGCAGGACACACGGCCCAGGAGAGACAGGGAATCAGAGCAAGGCAGGACACACAGCCCAGGAGAGACAGGGAATCAGAGCAAGGCGGGAAACACAGCTCAGGAGAGACAGGGAATCAGAGCAAGGCGGGAAACAGCTCAGGAGAGACAGGGAATCAGAGCAAGGCAGGACACACAGCCCAGGAGAGACAGGGAATCAGAGCAAGGCAGGACACACGGCCCAGGAGAGACAGGGAATCAGAGCAAGGCAGGACACACGGCCCAGGAGAGACAGGGAATCAGAGCAAGGCAGGACACACAGCCCAGGAGAGACAGGGAATCAGAGCAAGGCAGGACACACAGCCCAGGAGAGACAGGGAATCAGAGCAAGGCAGGACACACGGCCCAGGAGAGACAGGGAATCAGAGCAAGGCAGGACACACAGCCCAGGAGAGACAGGGAATCAGAGCAAGGCAGGACACACAGCCCAGGAGAGACAGGGAATCAGAGCAAGGCAGGACACACGGCCCAGGAGAGACAGGGAATCAGAGCAAGGCAGGACACACGGCCCAGGAGAGACAGGGAATCAGAGCAAGGCAGGACACACAGCCCAGGAGAGACAGGGAATCAGAGCAAGGCAGGACACACAGCCCAGGAGAGACAGGGAATCAGAGCAAGGCAGGACACACGGCCCAGGAGAGACAGGGAATCAGAGCAAGGCAGGACACACAGCCCAGGAGAGACAGGGAATCAGAGCAAGGCAGGACACACAGCCCAGGAGAGACAGGGAATCAGAGCAAGGCCGGACACACAGCCCAGGAAAGACAGGGAATCAGAGCAAGGCAGGACACACAGCCCAAGAGAGACAGGGAATCAGAGCAAGGCAGGACACAGGGCCCAAGAGAGACAGGGAATCAGAGCAAGGCAGGACACAGGGCCCAAGAGAGACAGGGAATCAGAGCAAGGCAGGATACACAGCCCAGGAGAGACAGGGAATCAGAGCAAGGCGGGAAACACAGCTCAGGAGAGACAGGGAATCAGAGCAAGGCAGGACACACAGCCCAAGAGAGACAGGGAATCAGAGCAAGGCAGGACACACAGCCCAAGAGAGACAGGGAATCAGAGCAAGGCAGGACACACAGCCCAAGAGAGACAGGGAATCAGAGCAAGGAAGGAAACACAGCCCAAGAGAGACAGGGAATCAGAGCAAGGAAGGAAACACAGCCCAGGAGAGACAGTGAATCAGAGCAAGGCAGGACAAAAAGCCCACAAGAGAAAGAGAATCAGAGCAAGGCAGGACACATAGCCAGGAGAGAAAGAGAATCAGAGCAAGGCAGGACACATAGCCCAGGAGAGAAAGAGAATCAGAGCAAGGCAGGAAACACAGCCCAGGAGAGACAGGGAATCAGAGCAAGGCAGGACACACAGCTCAGAAGAGACAGGGAATCAGAGCAAGGTGGCAAACACAGCTCAGGAGAGACAGGGAATCAGAGCAAGGAAGGACACACGGCCCAGGAGAGACAGGGAATCAGAGCAAGGCAGGACACACGGCCCAGGAGAGACAGGGAATCAGAGCAAGGCAGGACACACGGCCCAGGAGAGACAGGGAATCAGAGCAAGGCAGGACACACGGCCCAGGAGAGACAGGGAATCAGAGCAAGGCAGGACACACGGCCCAGGAGAGACAGGGAATCAGAGCAAGGCAGGACACACAGCCCAGGAGAGACAGGGAATCAGAGCAAGGCAGGACACACGGCCCAGGAGAGACAGGGAATCAGAGCAAGGCAGGACACACGGCCCAGGAGAGACAGGGAATCAGAGCAAGGCAGGACACACAGCCCAGGAGAGACAGGGAATCAGAGCAAGGCGGGAAACACAGCTCAGGAGAGACAGGGAATCAGAGCAAGGCGGGAAACAGCTCAGGAGAGACAGGGAATCAGAGCAAGGATGGACACACAGCTCAGGAGAGACAGGGAATCAGAACAAGGCAGGACACACGGCCAAGGAGAGACAGGGAATCAGAGCAAGGCAGGACACACGGCCAAGGAGAGACAGGGAATCAGAGCAAGGCAGGACACACAGCCCAGGAAAGACAGGGAATCAGAGCAAGGCAGGACACAGGGCCCAAGAGAGACAGGGAATCAGAGCAAGGCAGGACACAGGGCCCAAGAGAGACAGGGAATCAGAGCAAGGCAGGACACAGGGCCCAAGAGAGACAGGGAATCAGAGCAAGGCAGGATACACAGCCCAGGAGAGACAGGGAATCAGAGCAAGGCGGGAAACACAGCTCAGGAGAGACAGGGAATCAGAGCAAGGCAGGACACACAGCCCAAGAGAGACAGGGAATCAGAGCAAGGCAGGACACACAGCCCAAGAGAGACAGGGAATCAGAGCAAGGCAGGACACACAGCCCAAGAGAGACAGGGAATCAGAGCAAGGAAGGAAACACAGCCCAAGAGAGACAGGGAATCAGAGCAAGGAAGGAAACACAGCCCAGGAGAGACAGTGAATCAGAGCAAGGCAGGACAAAAAGCCCACAAGAGAAAGAGAATCAGAGCAAGGCAGGACACATAGCCAGGAGAGAAAGAGAATCAGAGCAAGGCAGGACACATAGCCCAGGAGAGAAAGAGAATCAGAGCAAGGCAGGAAACACAGCCCAGGAGAGACAGGGAATCAGAGCAAGGCAGGACACACAGCTCAGAAGAGACAGGGAATCAGAGCAAGGTGGGAAACACAGCTCAGGAGAGACAGGGAATCAGAGCAAGGAAGGACACACGGCCCAGGAGAGACAGGGAATCAGAGCAAGGCAGGACACACAGCCCAGGAGAGACAGGGAATCAGAGCAAGGCAGGACACACGGCCCAGGAGAGACAGGGAATCAGAGCAAGGCAGGACACACGGCCCAGGAGAGACAGGGAATCAGAGCAAGGCAGGACACACGGCCCAGGAGAGACAGGGAATCAGAGCAAGGCAGGACACACGGCCCAGGAGAGACAGGGAATCAGAGCAAGGCAGGACACACAGCCCAGGAGAGACAGGGAATCAGAGCAAGGCAGGACACACGGCCCAGGAGAGACAGGGAATCAGAGCAAGGCAGGACACACGGCCCAGGAGAGACAGGGAATCAGAGCAAGGCAGGACACACAGCCCAGGAGAGACAGGGAATCAGAGCAAGGCGGGAAACACAGCTCAGGAGAGACAGGGAATCAGAGCAAGGCGGGAAACAGCTCAGGAGAGACAGGGAATCAGAGCAAGGCAGGACACACAGCCCAGGAGAGACAGGGAATCAGAGCAAGGCAGGACACACGGCCCAGGAGAGACAGGGAATCAGAGCAAGGCAGGACACACGGCCCAGGAGAGACAGGGAATCAGAGCAAGGCAAGACACACGGCCCAGGAGAGACAGGGAATCAGAGCAAGGCGGGAAACACAGCTCAGGAGAGACAGGGAATCAGAGCAAGGCGGGAAACAGCTCAGGAGAGACAGGGAATCAGAGCAAGGATGGACACACAGCTCAGGAGAGACAGGGAATCAGAACAAGGCAGGACACACGGCCAAGGAGAGACAGGGAATCAGAGCAAGGCAGGACACACGGCCAAGGAGAGACAGGGAATCAGAGCAAGGCAGGACACACAGCCCAGGAGAGACAGGGAATCAGAGCAAGGCGGGAAACACAGCTCAGGAGAGACAGGGAATCAGAGCAAGGCAGGACACACAGCCCAGGAGAGACAGGGAATCAGAGCAAGGCAGGACACACAGCCCAGGAGAGACAGGGAATCAGAGCAAGGCAGGACACACAGCCCAGGAGAGACAGGGAATCAGAGCAAGGCAGGACACACGGCCCAGGAGAGACAGGGAATCAGAGCAAGGCAGGACACACGGCCCAGGAGAGACAGGGAATCAGAGCAAGGCGGGAAACACAGCTCAGGAGAGACAGGGAATCAGAGCAAGGCGGGAAACAGCTCAGGAGAGACAGGGAATCAGAGCAAGGATGGACACACAGCTCAGGAGAGACAGGGAATCAGAGCAAGGCAGGACACACGGCCCAGGAGAGACAGGGAATCAGAACAAGGCAGGACACACGGCCCAGGAGAGACAGGGAATCAGAGCAAGGCGGGACACACAGCCCAGGAGAGACAAATTAGCCTTGTTCATGTCATCCCTTGGTAGTGACCATAGCCCAGCCCCCATCATCTCACACCCAGGGCAATAATCATACCATCACCCTCCCCTCACACCCCCGGGCAGTGACCAAAGACAGGCCCCCTCCCCTCACAGCACCGTGCAGTGACCACAGGCCGGCCCCCTCCCCTCACAGCCCCGGGCAGTGACCACAGGCCGGCACCCTCCCCTCGCAGCCCCGGGCAGTGACCACAGACCGGCCCCCTCCCCTCACACCCCCGGGCAGTGACCCCAGACCGGCCCACTCCCCTCACACCCCCGGGCAGTGACCCCAGACCGGCCCACTCCCCTCACACCCCAGGCAGTGACCCCAGACCGGCCCCCTCCCCTCACACCCCAGGCAGTGACCACAGACCGGCCCCCTCCCCTCACACCCCCGGGCAGTGACCACAGACCGGCCCACTCCCCTCACACCCCAGGCAGTGACCCCAGACCGGCCCCCTCCCCTCACACCCCAGGCAGTGACCACAGACCGGCCCCCTCCCCTCACACCCCGGGCAGTGACCACAGACCGGCCCCCTCCCCTTACACCCCGGGCAGTGACCACAGACCGGCCCCCTCCCCTGACACCCCCAGGCAGTGACCACAGACCGGCCCTCTCCCCTCACACCCCCAGGCAGTGACCACAGACCGGCCCCCTACCCTCACTCCCCAGGCAGTGACCACAGACCGGCCCCCTACCCTCACACCCCAGGCAGTGACCACAGACCGGCCCCCTACCCTCACACCCCAGGCAGTGACCACAGACCGGCCCCCTCCCCTCGCACCCCCAGGCAGTGACCACAGACCGGCCCTCTCCCCTCACACCCCCAGGCAGTGACCACAGACCGGCCCTCTCCCCTCACACCCCCAGGCAGTGACCACAGACCGGCCCTCTCCCCTCACACCCCCAGGCAGTGACCACAGACCGGCCCCCCTACCCTCACACCCCAGGCAGTGACCACAGACCGGCCCCCTCCCCTCACACCCCCAGGCAGTGACCACAGACCGGCCCTCTCCCCTCACACCCCCAGGCAGTGACCACAGACCGGCCCCCTACCCTCACACCCCAGGCAGTGACCACAGACCGGCCCCCTCCCCTCACACCCCAGGCAGTGACCACAGACCGGCCCCCTACCCTCACACCCCAGGCAGTGACCACAGACCGGCCCCCTCCCCTCGCACCCCCAGGCCGTGACCACAGACCGGCCCTCTCCCCTCACACCCCCAGGCAGTGACCACAGACCGGCCCTCTCCCCTCACACCCCCAGGCAGTGACCACAGACCGGCCCTCTCCCCTCACACCCCCAGGCAGTGACCACAGACCGGCCCCCTACCCTCACACCCCAGGCAGTGACCACAGACCGGCCCCCTACCCTCACACCCCAGGCAGTGACCACAGACCGGCCCCCTCCCCTCACACCCCCGGGCAGTGCCCACAGACCGGCCCCCTCCCCACACCCCCCCGGGCAGTGACCACAGGCCGGCCCCCTGCTCTCACACCCCAGGCAGTGACCACAGACCGGCCCTCTCCCCTCACATCCCTGCTGGGGTTTTACTTCCTCTGTGTTTATATATAAAGTTACTCATTGGGGTCTCAGTGCAGCATTAACCCTTTCTCTGGCAGAGGTCAGCAATGCATCGCAAAGCCAGTGACGGGGTTAGGTGTTATCAGGAATGTTTAACTCAATAACTGCCGAACTGATCCGTGTTTAACCCATTCCCTGCTGGGTACTTACACTAAACTGTTCTTCATGTGTCTGTATTAGGTAGATCCAGTGTCGGCCTCCCCTTGCTAGATTGCGCTCAGCCTTCTCACTGCGTCCAGGATAGAGGAGAGGGGTCACAGTCCAGGTCAGTTAATCACAACAAAGCATCATTACCATGTGACCATGAGAGGGGCGGAATCACAGTCCGGCTCAGCCAATCACAGCACAGACACAGCAGTAGACGCTCCGGCCCCGCCTTGTAGTACAGAGCGTGGGCTAATCCATCATTTCTTATTGGCTATAAATATTGTATGAGGAGAGAGGGGGAGCAAATAAAAGATGGACAAAGCACACAAACAATATATATATTACAGAGCCGGACACGGGGCTTGTGCCTTGCTGGGTTATGGAGACTTTTCATAAGAGCATCATTTTTATTAAATAAAAATGTATAAAGCCTTAAACGTTCTTATTGATGTTGGAAATAGGATTCTGTCCCTTTAATAATAACAAATGCTCTGTGTGTGTCATAATAAAGAGACGGCGTTACATCAGCTTGTTACTATGGCAACGCGTTTATAGTCTGGGTTATCATAGAGTTCATGTTAATGCTAGAGCGCAGAGGGTGGAATTGCCAGCAGTTACTGACATCTAGTGGTCAAAGTCTGAACTACAGTGACATCTTCAGTTGTGCCCCTCATTATACAGTATATATCACATATATAAATATGGAAGCTGTGTATAAATATATATATATTTGAACAGGAACTTATTTTTAGACATTCAAATAGAATCACTAATGTGCTCTTCCTTATTTGTACTACTGTACTTTGTACGGTGGAGGGCTTCTATCACTCTTAGCCCACCATATGTGAAACAATTGCTGTATAGAACTACTCTCTACAACAATCACCACACCAACCAGGCACTCACAGGAGGATCGGCAGTAACCGTGAAACAGTACTGTATGTGGTTAAGTGACCTGGTTTGTGAAAAATCCATCCGTTGCTATGCCTAAAACTGTGAAATACAGTAAGCATATGCTTAAAAGGAGCCATGTTTAAAATGGTTTGGATTGACAGAGTGATGGTGCATTATGTGGCCTCATTTGCATGTCCCGCCCAGTTTTCCCAGACTGCAGTGCATATACCGTATTTCTGAGAAATTTGAGCATGAAATAAGTTTTCAGCAACTTATTTTTAGACATTCAAATAGAATCACTAATGTACTACTATATACATATATAAATATGGAAGCTGTGTATATATAGATCTAATACCATTGTGTTATGTGCCTGGTATTGCGCACCTCTCATGTCACTGAAGCTCGGCCTCTTCCATGTTTATACTGGTATACAGGGCCTCAATGTCCATAGTGACCAGCACAGGATCTTCTGATAATGAGATTCCTTCCAGACGTCTCAATGTGTCTTCCGTATCTTGTATATAAGATGGTAAAGATGTTACAAACTGCTTAAGGATCTTATCTATGTAGTTACTCACGTCCTGTATACGTATACTCCCCTTAATATATTAATATATCAAATGATAGAATAGCCAGCGACTATGCACGGTCATGAATGCAGAAAATAGCGCCGGCAGTTTCTCCAGTCATATCAATACATGTTACTGACCTTAATGACTCAAGCTTGTCTGGATATTGCACTCCTCCATAGGCGACCCTATTGCCCAAAACAAGAAATTCCCAACAGTCCCTTTTGCTCAAGGCTGATCTTTCTCAAAGGCTACTGTGCGTCTAAATTTGCGGGTAATTAAAGGCCCTAGACTTCCGGTATACGTCACTGCGTTCACGTATTGATGCGTCTCTACTTACATATTTGCGCGCTACACATGAGCACGTTATTCAATACAAATAACTTTATTTTACATGACATATTCATTATTGTGTATACGCCTCAATGTTCAATATTACGTCATAAATGTCAAAAGGACGCTCTTGGGCCGAAGAAAGGTATCCTTTGAGCCATGTACGGCATTTAAATAAAGAATGTATATAAAGTGTAAAGATGTATATAATTTAAAATTAAAATTAAACTTACAAGAAGACAGATAATAAGGCTCAGCTGTTCAAAGAGAGATAATATTTAAAAATGAGAAAAAAAAGAGAAGAATACTGTATAACTAAATTAATTTTAACTAAATACTGTTTAATGTTTGAGCAAACCAGTGCTTAAGGTTTCTACCGGTAAACCGTAACTTTCTACATTTGACCTATCTGACCCAAGTTATTGACATTGTATTGATAGAATAACATAATATAACACAACATTGGATGACACTAAAGGATATCTATATCAAATTGTGCAATGTTATGCCAAGTAATTGAATTTTATGAACATAAGGTAACTCACCAAGAAAAAATAACTAATTAAATGAATTAAATTGAATGGATATTCTCTGGATTTGATCTCTTCTGTTCCTCTCTTTCCAGTAACTGCCTCCATCTTAGTTCATAGCAATTGCCTTCCCTGAAGTTTGAAACTTGCAACTGCTCTCTCTGCCCTCCCTCCCTGCCTCACCCGCGCTCTCCCTCCCTGCCCCACACGCGCCCTCCCTCCCTGCCTCACCCGCGCCCTCCCTCCCTGCTCCACACGCGCCCTCCCTCCCTGCCTCACACGCGCCCTCCCTCCCTGCCCCACACACGCCCTCCCTTGCATTCTCTTTACTTATAGAAACTCTTATGACTTGCACCTGCTCAGTCAACACTACCTGATAAAAAAAACATTGTCATAAGTCTTTTAGCTACTCACCTACCTCAGCCATTCTGATAAATCTTATCACACTATTTTCCCTGCTCCTGAATCTGTATGATTACTTCTATCATATCTTAGGATAATAATTCTTCCCTCACAATCTTCTAACCTATTTTTCCTAATCTCACACATTGTCACAATGCTCTCTCATTCTTCCCTCTTTCTTATAACCTACTGCCTCGCTCTCAGACTTTCCTTTGCAGTCTCTCCATATCATGTCCCCAACAATATTACTATCTCACCTTCCTTACTCTCCTCTTCTCTGCTCCCATGAGCTCCTCTCCCTCCTCCAGTCACAACATCATCCCCTCCCTAACACTCACAAGCAGAAACAGCACTAAGTCCCAGTCCCATCTTCTCTCCCTTTCACTCCTTCTCCTGGCTGCGGGAGATAATTCCCCTAACCCAGGCCCCTCTCTCATCTCCACTCGCTGTCAGCCACGCTCTGGTTCAGGGCCAGCAAACACCCGTAACACCCAGAATCTTATATCCATCACATGTCACAAATCCTCTACTCTACCTTTCTCCTGAGCCCTCTGGAACGCACAATCTATCTGCAATAAACTCACTTTCACTCACGACCTATTCATTACCAACTCCCTCAATCTACTGGCCTCAGACACTGCCTCCCCGGCAGCACTGTCTCAAGGTGGCTTTCACCTCAGCCACACACCTAGACCGGGGAACAAACAAGTTGGCGGTGTGGGTATTTTGCTTTCCTCTCGCTGTACATTTCACCTCTTACCCCCTGTCCCATCCCTCCAATTCTCATAATTTGAAGTTCATACAATCCGCCTCTTCTCACCTATCTCTCTACGTGTTGCCGTGATCTATCTCTCCTCCAATGTTCCTTCACTAGTACTTGAAGATTTCAACATTCCCATTTACACTCCCACCTCCCCAGCAGCAGCCAAACTGCTTGCACTCATCTCTTCCCTTGGCCTCTCACAACTAACAGATTCTTCTATTCATCATGCTGGACATTCTCTTGACCTTATCTTCACCAATTTCAGCAGAACCTCCAACCCAGTCATCCCTCCACTCCCTCTATCTGACCATCACTTACTTACCTTTAACCTCACCTCTTCTTCCTCCTACTACCCCTCTCCAACCCCTACCACCATCACGAACAGAAACCTGCGAGCACTTGACCCTACTCAGCCCTCCACTATTATCCAACCCCTTCTCAGTCCCATCACCAACCTCAACTGCCCTGACACTGCCACCTCACTCTACAACTCTACTCTCTCTTCCACCCTTGACACTCTGGCCCCCATAACCACACGCAGATGCCCTTGCTCTCATCCACAACCATGGCACACTACACAAACACAATACATCCAGGTGCTCCCTGTCAAGACCCACTCTCTGGCTGGGGTCTGTTGACTGGATTTGGGTTACTCTGGACCTTCAGCAGTTTTGATTACAGGAACATCATGTCTCAGCCCTTGGTTTACACTGAGCAATATTGACAGTAAGTCTGACGAATCTTACTGCAAGCATATGTCCCCGGGTAAATAATACATCTACACGCCACGTCTTGATGAAAATTATGAACAACTTTATTTGGAAAACAACATCTTTTAAACAGGCATACAACATTACCAGGAGGGGCTACCTTTAGTCAGCCCCTAACTGCCTCTGGCCAATCATGCAGGGTCCCTACGTGGGAACCATGAGACTCCTCCCAGGTCCACCCACTAGGTGGGGCTAACTAATTCATTTGGCTCTAGCTCCCAAGAGAGAGACATCTCCCTGCCCTCTGGACTTTGCCCTGATTCTCTGAGTGGGAATCCCTGTAGAACCCCTGGGGTTATGGTGCCTCAGTGTCTGTAAGGGACCCTATTGTTCCTGACTACTACCATTTCAAGTGTTTACCTTCAGGACCATATGGGCAACTCCTGACTGAGAGTTTATACAATGGGGGAGGGTTGATTAATTAAAACATAGCTATCACTCCATAATACAATATACAATATAATACTAACATATTATAACCCATAACACAATATACAGTGGGTCTCCTAATCCCAGAACTCTTACTCTCCATATGGCACCAACTGTGGATGATATACCAGCCCCAAGATGGCGGCTATTGGTATATAACAGTCCAGTCCCAATATAGGCCACTGCTGCCAGTCTCAAGATGGCCCCAGCATAGTTCACGCAAAATCCAATATGGCGCCTGGCTGATTCATGACACTCCCACACTGCTGAACTACTATGGAGGAACTCACGCACTTCAGCAGATTTCCTCCACTACAAATTTATGTTACGCTCCTATTCCTCCGCCCTTAACCTTGCCAGACAGCAGTATTTTACAACACTAATATCAACTCTGTCCTCTAACCCCAAGCGCCTGTTTGCCACTTTCAATATTCTCCTCCGCCCACCACCTCCTCCCATCCCTTCCTCGCTCACAGCTGAAGACTTTGCTAACCATTTTATTCATAAAATTCAAAACATCCGCAATGAACTCTTATCTCATAGTGGTTTACACACTCCACCCTCTCAACTAACCAACAACACCCATTCTTCTCCCTTCCCCAATCCCACTGCCACTTTGAACTGCTTTGATCCGGCTACATAGGACGAAGTCTCCAAACTGCTATCATCCACTCGCCTCACTACCTGTCCTCAGGATCCTATTCCATCTCAGCTCATATCTCCCCTCTCTACCCCACTAATCCCAGCTCTCACACATATTTTCAACCTCTCCCTTACTACTGGCATGTTTCCGTCTTCTCTAAAACATGCCATAGTTATACCCACCCTCAAAAAACCCTCATCTGGCATTGACGTTGCATCTATCTACCGCCCTATCTCTCTGCTTCCTCTGGCTTCCAAACTGCTGGAGCAGCTCGTCTATAACCGCCTAACCAGCTTTATTTCCTCTAACTCCCTTCTTGACACCTTCCAATCCGGCTTTCGGCCCCAACACTCCACTGAGACAGCTCTTACTAAAGTCACCAATGACCTGCTTACCCCCAAGTCAAAAGGTCACTTCTCAATTCTTCTTCTTCTAGATCTCTCTGCTGCCTTTGACACTGTTGACCATCCACTTCTACTCCATATCCTCTTCTCCCTCGATATTCGAGACACTGCTCTCTCGTGGTTCTCATCATACCTACAAAATCGATAATTCAGTATCTCCTTCTCTGACACCTTTTCTTCTCCCCCCCCCCCCGTCTGTTGGTGTAGCCCAAGGATATGTCCTTCCCCCCTCCTCTTCTCCATCTACACTTCCTCACTTGGTACCCTCATAAACTCTTTTGGGCTCTACCTCTCTGCACCAGATCTGTCCCCCTCTCTTCTAACACACGTCTCCAACTGCCACTCTAGTATATCTTCTTGGATGTCCACCTACCATCTTAAACTCAACATGTCTAAAACTGAACTCCTTATCTTCCCACCCTCTCCCACAGCGTCAATTCCTCACATCTCTCTCACTGTCAGCAAAGATATCATCACACCCACCTCCCAAGCCCGTTGTCTTGGAGTTCTACTGGACCCCGCTCTGTCTTTCATCCCTCACATACAATCACTAACTAAACATTGTCTTCTCCATCTAAAAAACATCTCCAGAATTTGTCACTATCTTGCACAAGACACAACTAAAATCCTTATACACTCTCTCATCATCTCTCAACTAGACTACTGCAACTCGCTTCTTGTAGGCCTACCTACCACCTGACTGTCTCCACTTCAATCCATTAGGAATGCCTCTGCTAGGCTCATCTGCCGTTCACAACGTTCAGGGTCGGCATCACCTCTCTGTCAATCACTCCACTGGCTTCCTTTAGCCTCAAGAATAACATTTTAAATCATGACCCTAACTTACAAAGCCCTCAACAATAACTCTCCCCCTTACATCTCTGCTCTCATCTCCAAATACTCCCCCACCCGCCCTTTTCGTTCTGCTAATGACCTTCTTCTTTCCACAACTCTTGTCACCTCCTCTCACTCCCGCCTCCAGGACTTTTCTCGTGCTGCCCCTAGTCTCTGGAACTCCTTGCTTCGCTCCACCAGATTATCCTCTTGCCTCAAAACATTTAAAACCTTGCTTAAAACGCATCTCTTTAAAGAAGCGTATCTCTCTCTCCCTCTTTTACCACTCACTATCCCTTAGATTGTAAGTCTGCGAGTTTCTATCATAAGTACTTTGGGAATTCACCATGGACATTGGATTCCTAGTTCAAAGATAGGGCCCTCCTTCCATTGTCTGAACCTAATTTATGTACAGCGCTACAGAATATGTCGGTGCGTTATAACTAAACTAAAATAATAATAATGGAAAAAAGTGTATTAAATGTGTACTAATTTCTAAAAATAAATATGTTGAGTGCTAATCAATAAAGTATCAATAAACTAAAAATTATGTGTGAGAGTTTTTAAATTAATAAATAATAATAACAATAATAGATATACAGTGTATGAAAATAATGTGTATAAAGAAATATACTCTAAGGTATATCTAATCTTGCTAAAGTGTAAAAGGTAAATATAGAAGATATCATAATATAAACAATAAAAAAATGAAATAATTAATACATATCTGTGCTTAAATATATTAAGGAGATTATGAATAGTGAATTGTACGGGCCTCGCGATAAGCGGCTTAACGGCTCATTGCAGGCCTTGGCAACCCACAACTTTCATGGTTCTCAATGTTTAGCTTTGGCGCTCATCACGAGCCCCGCTCATTGGGAGCCTCTTCCCATTCTCTGACCCCTATGTCTGTTTCTCCCTCTCTCTGTGCTTTGTGTCTTTTGTTTTTTCTTATTCCTCCCAGTGTCTCTTTCAACCCTCTCCCTCCCCTGTGTCTTTCTCCTCTGTGTCTGTGCTGCAATTCTGCGTGGCTCATGATGAGTGCCATTGCTTGCGTTGTTTGGCTAAGTGTTACTGGCTTCGTGATCGTGTTTACTTACTTGTGCTAAGTGTTACTGGCTTTGGGGTAATTTTTACTGCCTTCAGCTTCGTTTTCATCCGTTTACGTTTTTCGGCCGCCATTTTTTTGCTTTCTTAGAGGATTTTCGATCTAAAAAAAATGGCAAATATGCCTCAAATTAACTTGCAACCTCACTCACAGGCTCCCTGGTTCTCCCCCTGTGCTGTGTGTGAGTGTGTAAGGTATTTTTTTAAGTATTTGGCGTTTTTTGTTCTTTTGAGTTCGGTGGTTCAGCCTTTAAAGTCGCCTTTGGAGCTCATTGCAGCTAAGTTATTGCAGTCAAGTCCTGCGTGCCTCCACCCACAACACAGTGTCCCTCGCCATGTTGAGACAGGATGTTGGCTAGACCAATGTAATAACGAGTTTGTTGCAGTAGGTTTTTTATATGCCACCACAACCTGCTGGGGTTGGAAGGAGGGCCCCTTGACGTGGCAGGACCCGTATGACGGAGGTGGCTAGCTGGGGGAGGTGGAGCAATTTATAGGCTGGTTTGGCGCCAAATTACATCAGTAGTCCCCCAGCTAGCTACGATGGAAGATACCCACCCACCCTTCCCTATGAATTATGTATATTATCAAGTTGAAGAGTTATCTTATTTTGGTAGCACTTATGGTTGTTAAATTGTTTCAGTGTTTATTATATGTTAACAAATTCTGTTTATGTTATAGTCATAGCGGCGGGTGGTGGGGGGATGTTACAATACGGTAGGCTCTGGATGAGGCTTCAGGGCATAGGGCGTACTGTCTCTGGCCAGGCTCCTCCCCTCAAGTGGTTATGTTTATTTATTAAAGGTTATGGTTATGTCTATTTGTGTTTACCTCCCAAGTAGTAGTCTGTGTCTAATCATTATATTTTAGCCCAAGAAGTAATCTGTGTCTAATCATGATATGTTAGAGGTAATTGTGTTTAACCCTTATCCGTACATACCAACTGGGCCCTGCGTAGGTCATGTGGAGTATAGCCATGTCACATGAAAGATTAATGATTTTACCAGAACTTTTAAAAATATAGTCAAAAATCAAGATCCCCAATTTCTTGATGGGATCACAGTCACACCAAATATGTTTATGAGACCCTTGTTGGTTGCAGAGTCTCCAACCTAACCCCAGGTTTGGGTTTTTATTAATTGTTGCTATTTTAAGTGGGACAAAGTACCACCTCTGTACCACTTTAAAGTTAACTTCTCTATAAGCTTGATATTTAACAATTTTCTGTGAGAGCGTGGATGCCTTTGACCAACTTTCCAAGTCAATTGGGCTATTAAATTCCTTCTCCCATTTCGGCATACCTGGGGTTTTCTTTTTCGTAATATGTTTTTTTAAAATATCATAGCATTTGGAAACCTAATGCTAATTTTTCAAATTTGGTGAGATCTCTGTTAGAGGTGATTTAATACTTCGATTTTGTAATGGTATTTTTTAACATATTCTAACCATTTGGATGATTGAAGATTAAAGTCTGCGCATATTTTAGAAAATATCTTAAGTTTACCTTTATCAAACATATATCCAGGTATCTGTATATTCCAAGTATTCGAATTTCGAAAGCAAGGCAAATTAAGAACATTACTTAGCCATGGCAATATTATTCCGGAAGAAGGTACTGTAGATAGGTTTAATTTTTTGTTCCATTTAAACCTAAATTCAAAACCTGTTTTAATTATTATAGGCGTGTTTTTATTATTATTATTATTATTATTATTATTATAGTTCATTTATAGCGCACCAACATATTCCATAGAGCTGTACATAAGTTAAGTTCAGACAAAGATAAATACAAATTAACATATAGCAAAACAAGGAGGGCCCTGTCTTTGAGCTAGGAATCCAATGTCCATGGTGAATTCCCAAAGTACTTAGGATAAAAACTCGCAGACTTACAATCTAAGGTATTTGTAATATAAGAAGATTTATCATAACAGAGCCAATCTGCTAATGATAAATTACTTGCCAAACTTTGTTCTAGAATAATCCAACTATTTTGATTTGATTTTGCTGACCAGTTTATAAAATGGGATAACATTACGGGTATGTAATATTCTTCAATACAAGGGGAGGCAATACCGCCTTTTATGAAACTCTTCCTAACGCTCTTTAATTTTGTTTTTTTCCCCGTTGTATATAAACAAATGAATCAATCAAAGTTTGATATTTTTTAATTGTGGAATTGGGAACGTCTAAAGGCAAACATCTAAATAGGTCGGTGTAACGGAACCCATCACTGTTTTACCCTGTTTTATGGTTACTTAATTATTATGGTTAACATATGATCCTACTGTTATACTGTATGTATGTTGGTTTATGCTCTGCAGAATATTAGCCCAGACTATTGCAGACCTTGGCATAATAGATAATCCTATTACAAGGGCTCCTCATAGGATAAGGAAGTATATTGTATAAGTGTATAATCTGATCAATGTCTGATTGTATCAAAGTAGCCAGGTAGCCTCAGGGAGGTGTGACCACACCTATTGTCCCTCTATGTGTATTGTGTGGCCAACTATGGGGGATGTGTATTGCCTGTGGGAAGAGATGTGTATATATATTTCTGCACAACAAAATAAAGACAATATACTTTGACTCCCAATTGGGATGGTGAGACTGTAGTGCTTCTTGGATATTTTACCGTATACCAGCGGAGATATTGGATTCGTGTTCCAACTCCGTTACATTTGGTGGCAAGTGGCGTAATTGTTCCCACGGTCAGAAGGACAGCTACAGGAGACACCATTCCGTGGAGTTACAAATTGAGGGCAACGCTAGTATCCGTACAGCGCCCCTGGCTACAGCAGGATGGAACCGGATAGTTTTCGGACAGCGTTCCATGATGAGGAGGAGGAGGCGGCCGCGGACTACAGGGATGCAGACAGAAAGGAACTCATGGAGGGAGACCGGGCAGCGGCTACAGCACCTCTTATGGACAGCACACAGACTGAATTTGGAAGAGAACTCCAAAGCAGACTGGCCTTTTTCCCAGGTACGCTTCCCACAATAACCTTGGAATGGTTAATGACAGATGTCCATGAATACATAATGGAAAAGCAGCGGGCACAGGAGCGGTCCATCTTGGGAGCTGCTAACCCACCTCCCACCATTAACCCCCCCCAGCACTGCGTCCGGATGGTGGGAACTACCAAACCCCTCCATGGTACATCAGGTGCCACATGTGTAACCAGCAGGGCCACATGCAGAGAGACTGTCCCAGAAACAAAAACCGCTCCACGTGGAATACTCCAACTAATTCCCCTCCCCAGCAACAGTGTGTATCCCAGGGAGCAGAAGGTGCCGTCCTTCCTCCCCAGCGACAGTGTGTATCCCAGGGAGCAGAAGGTGCCGTCCTTCCGCCCCAGCGGCAGTGTGTATCCCAGGGAGCAGAAGGTGCCATCCTTCCTCCCCAGCGGCAGTGTGTACCCCAGGGAGCAGAAGGTGCTGTCCTTCCTCCCCAGCGACAGTGTGTATCCCAGGGAGCAAAAGGTGCCGTCCTTCCTCCCCAGCGGCAGTGTGTACCCCAGGGAGCAGAAGGTGCCGTCCTTCCTCCCCAGCGGCAGTGTGTACCCCAGGGGGCCGAAGGTGTCGTCCTTCCCCCCCAGCGACAGTGTGTATCCCAGGGAACAGAAGGTGCCGTCCTTCCTCCCCAGCGGCAGTGTGTACCCCAGGGAGCAGAAGGTGCCGTCCTTCCCTCCCCAGCGACAGTGTGTAACCCAGGGAGCAGAAGGTGCCGTCCTTCCTCCCCAGCGGCAGTGTGTACCCCAGGGGGCCGAAGGTGTCGTCCTTCCCCCCCAGCGGCAGTGTGTATCCCAGGGAGCAGAAGGTGCCGTCCTTCTTCCCCAGCGGCAGTGTGTACCCCAGGGAGCAGAAGGGGCCGTCCTTCCTCCCCAGCGGCAGTGTGTACCCCAAGGGCGGAAGGTGTCGTCCTCCCCCCCAGCGGCAGTGTGTATCCCAGGGAGCAGAAGGTGCCATCCTTACTCCCCAGCGGCAGTGTGTACCCCAGGGGGCCGAAGGTGTCGTCCTTCCCCCGCAGCGGCAGTGTGAACCCCAGGGAGCTGAAGGTGTCGCCCTCTCCCCCCAGCGACAGCTTACCCTAACAAGGGGATACACCAATGTAGGAAGTGTGCGTTTGTTTTGTTCTTGAAATGTGAGTAAAGGTGAATTGTAGTAATGCTGATAGGTTGTCAAACTAGAGAATTGACCAACAAATACTTTTGTTCGGACATCCCCAGGCCGATCCGTTGGGATCAGAACGTGTATGCCGGCTTATGGTCACGGGGGAGGTGTGTAACGGAACCCATCACTGTTTTACCCTGTTTTATGGTTATTTAATTATTATGGTTAAAATATGATCCTACTGTTATACTGTATGTATGTTGGTTTATGCTCTGCAGAATATTAGCCCAGACTATTGCAGACCTTGGCATAATAGATAATCCTATTACAAGGGCTCCTCATAAGATAAGGAAGTATATTGTATAAGTGTATAATCTGATCAATGTCTGATTGTATCAAAGTAGCCAGGTAGCCTCAGGGAGGTGTGACCACACCTATTGTCCCTCTATGTGTATTGTGTGGCCAACTATGGGGGATGTGTATTGCCTGTGGGAAGAGATGTGTATATATATTTCTGCACAACAAAATAAAGACAATATACTTTGACTCCCAATTGGGATGGTGAGACTGTAGTGCTTCTTGGATATTTTACCGTATACCAGCGGAGATATTGGATTCGTGTTCCAACTCCGTTACATTTGGTGGCAAGTGGCGTAATTGTTCCCACGGTCAGAAGGACAGCTACAGGAGACACCATTCCGTGGAGTTACAAATTGAGGGCAACGCTAGTATCCGTACAGCGCCCCTGGCTACAGCAGGATGGAACCGGATAGTTTTCGGACAGCGTTCCATGATGAGGAGGAGGAGGCGGCCGCGGACTACAGGGATGCAGACAGAAAGGAACTCATGGAGGGAGACCGGGCATCGGCTACAGCACCTCTTACGGACAGCACACAGACTGAGTTTGGAAGAGAACTCCAAAGCAGACTGGCCTTTTTCCCAGGTACGCTTCCCACAATAACCTTGGAATGGTTAATGACAGATGTCCATGAATACATAATGGAAAAGCAGCGGGCACAGGAGCGGTCCATCTTGGGAGCTGCTAACCCACCTCCCACCATTAACCCCCCCCAGCACTGCGTCCGGATGGTGGGAACTACCAAACCCCTCCATGGTACATCAGGTGCCACATGTGTAACCAGCAGGGCCACATGCAGAGAGACTGTCCCAGAAACAGAAACCGCTCCACGTGGAATACTCCAACTAATTCCCCTCCCCAGCAACAGTGTGTATCCCAGGGAGCAGAAGGTGCCGTCCTTCCTCCCCAGCGACAGTGTGTATCCCAGGGAGCAGAAGGTGCCGTCCTTCCGCCCCAGCGGCAGTGTGTACCCCAGGGAGCAGAAGGTGCCGTCCTTCCTCCCCAGCGACAGTGTGTATCCCAGGGAGCAGAAGGTGCCGTCCTTCCGCCCCAGCGGCAGTGTGTATCCCAGGGAGCAGAAGGTGCCATCCTTCCTCCCCAGCGGCAGTGTGTACCCCAGGGAGCAGAAGGTGCTGTCCTTCCTCCCCAGCGACAGTGTGTATCCCAGGGAGCAAAAGGTGCCGTCCTTCCTCCCCAGCGGCAGTGTGTACCCCAGGGAGCAGAAGGTGTCGTCCTTCCTCCCCAGCGACAGTGTGTACCCCAGGGAGCAGAAGGTGCCGTCCTTCCTCCCCAGCGGCAGTGTGTACCCCAGGGGGCCGAAGGTGTCGTCCTTCCCCCCCAGCGGCAGTGTGTATCCCAGGGAACAGAAGGTGCCGTCCTTCCTCCCCAGCGGCAGTGTGTACCCCAGGGAGCAGAAGGTGCCGTCCTTCCCTCCCCAGCGACAGTGTGTAACCCAGGGAGCAGAAGGTGCCGTCCTTCCTCCCCAGCGGCAGTGTGTACCCCAGGGGGCCGAAGGTGTCGTCCTTCCCCCCCAGCGGCAGTGTGTATCCCAGGGAGCAGAAGGTGCCGTCCTTCTTCCCCAGCGGCAGTGTGTACCCCAGGGAGCAGAAGGGGCCGTCCTTCCTCCCCAGCGGCAGTGTGTACCCCAAGGGCGGAAGGTGTCGTCCTCCCCCCCAGCGGCAGTGTGTATCCCAGGGAGCAGAAGGTGCCATCCTTACTCCCCAGCGGCAGTGTGTACCCCAGGGGGCCGAAGGTGTCGTCCTTCCCCCGCAGCGGCAGTGTGAACCCCAGGGAGCTGAAGGTGTCGCCCTCTCCCCCCAGCGACAGCTTACCCTAACAAGGGGATACACCAATGTAGGAAGTGTGCGTTTGTTTTGTTCTTGAAATGTGAGTAAAGGTGAATTGTAGTAATGCTGATAGGTTGTCAAACTAGAGAATTGACCAACAAATACTTTTGTTCGGACATCCCCAGGCCGATCCGTTGGGATCAGAACGTGTATGCCGGCTTATGGTCACGGGGGAGGTGTGTAACGGAACCCATCACTGTTTTACCCTGTTTTATGGTTATTTAATTATTATGGTTAAAATATGATCCTACTGTTATACTGTATGTATGTTGGTTTATGCTCTGCAGAATATTAGCCCAGACTATTGCAGACCTTGGCATAATAGATAATCCTATTACAAGGGCTCCTCATAAGATAAGGAAGTATATTGTATAAGTGTATAATCTGATCAATGTCTGATTGTATCAAAGTAGCCAGGTAGCCTCAGGGAGGTGTGACCACACCTATTGTCCCTCTATGTGTATTGTGTGGCCAACTATGGGGGATGTGTATTGCCTGTGGGAAGAGATGTGTATATATATTTCTGCACAACAAAATAAAGACAATATACTTTGACTCCCAATTGGGATGGTGAGACTGTAGTGCTTCTTGGATATTTTACCGTATACCAGCGGAGATATTGGATTCGTGTTCCAACTCCGTTACAGTCAGTATTTGAGGCAATATAGACATTTTTATGGCTGATACTCTACCTTACCAAGATAGCATACTCAATCTCCATTTAACTAATTAAAGTTTAATTTTATCATAAAGTTTAGTAAAGTTTATTTTAGTTATTTCTTTCAGTTTCTGAGAAAATTCTATTCCCAGGTAAGTAATTTTATTTATGTCCCAGTTAATTTCCCAAATATTTTTCAAAGATTTTATTTTGTCTTTATCTATATTTATGGGTAACGCTTCCAGTTTTGCCGAGTTTACTTTATAGTAGGAAATATATCCAAAATGATTTATTAATTCTTGAATCTGAGTTAGAGATTCCATGGGTTTAAGAATGGTTAATATCACGTCTGCGTACAACATGATTTTATACTCAAGATTACCAATTCTGATTCCGTGGATTTTTTTATTTACTCTGATGGCTTCTGCCAAGGTTTACAAATCAGAGGGGACAATGGGCAACCCTGACAGGTCCCATTGGTAATGGAAAAAGAGAGTTTTTCTTTAGACCAATTCCAGATATAAAGGCAGTAGTATGTGAATAAAGGGCCCCGATTGATTTTAATCCAAAATCTTCAAAACCGAATTTTAACAGTACTTGTTTCATAAAATCCCACCTTAACCTATCGAAGGCTTTTTCAGCGTCTAAGGTGGTGACTATACAAGATTTATGATTATCTTTAGAGAAAGCTATTAAGTCAATTAGTCTCCTTGTGTTATCAGCTCCCAGGCGATCTTGTAAAAAAACAGATTGGTCCAAGTTTATAAATTTAGGAAGGCAGCTATTCAATCTCTTAGCGAGTATTTTTGCATATAATTTTATGTCTGTGTTCATTAAATATATTGGTCTAAAGTTCTTATAGTACCTAATATCCTTATTTTGTTAATTATGACTGCCTCCAACATTTCTTTTGGCACATTACCCTTTGTCTTAATTTTATTAAAGACTTTAATTAAGTGTTTTGTGAGTACTGTCTTGAAACTTTTTAAATAGAAATTTGAAAACCCATCCGGCCCTTGAGCTGAGTCTAACTTTAGATTTCAGTGGCACGACTTTCTGGCGCACGGCCAATATGCGCCGGCGCATGCGTGCCGAAAATAGCTCACTCTCCCTGTCACTTAGCTTTGGTCAGCCCTCTCCCCTGCACCTTGTTTTCAGCCCTCAGCACCATGTTCTCTCCTCTGTACCCCTGGCCATGTACCCCTGCCTTCTCCCCTGTACCCCATGCCCACTCTAGACCCTCAGCTGTGCTGGATGGTGTACCTTGTGGCTCCTGTCTGACTGACTTTAAAGTCAGTCAGACAGGAGCCACAGGGTAAACCATCCAGCACAGCTCAGGGTTTACATTGGGTACAGGGGAGGAGGCTGGGGTACAGGGCCAGGGTTATTGAGGAGAGAGCATGGTGCTGAGGGCTGAAAACGGGGTGCAGGTGAGAGGGCTTACCGAAGCTAAGTGACAGGGAGAGTGAGAGAGCAGATGTCGGGAGCGCTATTTTCGGCGTATATTGGCCGTGCGCCAGAAAGTCAGGGTGCCTTAGATTACTAATTGCTTCCTCTATTTCTGATGCTTTTATTTTGTTATTTAGATATTCTAAATCATCTTTGTTAATTTTGGGAAGCGAAAGTTTATCCAAAAATGATTTTATTTCTTCTGTTTTAGGATTTATAACTTCTTCATTATTTTCTAAATTGTATAGATTTTCATAGAAACTGAAGAAAGCCTTTTCAATATCAGTAGGATTTGTTAATGTAATTAGATCTTTCTTTTTGTTTTCAATTATTAGTTCTTCTATTCTATTATTTAATTTTCTATTTTTCAGTTTCCGGGCCAAACCTGAATTGTTACAACCTTATAGGGGGGGATAACTAAGAAAAATTGTGAGAAAAATAAAATAGATAGGTAACTCTAGTGATGTCCGATAGTGAATACTTTTCTTTCTTTTACGTAACTTTTATTAACTTAAGTGCCTATATCTATCTCAAACACTTTTCTGGGTAAATGATCAAGTGTCACATTCTAATCTTCTCTCCTACTACCTAAATTTTAGAAATGTTTTATTTCTTCATCAAAATGTATTCAAAGTGTGAATGTGAAATAATATCTAAAAAATTCAGTAAGCTTCTAAGTGCAAATCATTATTTACCTTGTGAGTATACCATGATGTGTGTATAATGGTAGTGTATATATTACTTTATAATTTGTATCTTGTGCTAAGTTGGATGATGTTTTATCATGTTTTAAAAATATCTAATTTCCTCATCCAAATTTTTTCTAACTATAAATATATATAAGGTTCAAGTCGTAAAAATATGAAAGTGAGCGAAGATGGGGAGAAAAAAAAAGTGGCTTAGTATTATGAAGTCAATTGTAATTTTGGAAAAAGTATATAGTATTAACTAAACTTCAAATAAGTGAATTTAAACCATAATTTCACCAAATAACCTACAAAATTTAAATATAACTCCTATAGCGACTCTACGCTTTTCAGTCTTTCTCCTTATGATTTAGAGAAGTAGGTTCGTGATCCAAGGTTTGCTAGGCCCAACCAGATATGTAAAAAATGCAGTTACAAAAGCTTTAAGTTCTTAAAGTTTTAAGTTCAGAGTTTCAAGAATACCTCTAAGTCTCAAGTTATTGCATCTGGAAAAGTCCTCCTGTTGTATAGATTTAATTTCTATATGTTCCAGTTTGGTTAATGGTTGAATGGTTAAATACTTTTTTAAATTCTTTGATTAGAGTTTCTTGATTTTTTTCTAATTCCTCCACTCAATCCATTAAACCATTAATAGCTTATTTATTTAGTTAGATCTGATTTTAGGGTAGTTTGGAATTCATTAAATCGCCTTTTCATTATAGAAGTGGTTAAGACTTAATCTTCCTGTATAGAGATTTATTCAGCTGATTCATCATTTGTAGAGTGTTTTGTTTGTTCTAATAAAGGAGATGAATGGATTTGAATAGAAGATTCAAGTTTGGAGGAACTCATAGCTCCTGAGTTCCCTTTTGGAGAGAAAAAAGATGGTGTTTGAGTTCTCCCGGGATGTTTCTTAGATTTAGTTTTTGTTTTAGTGGTATTAGTTTATTTGTCCCTCATGATGATTGACTTTGATGCTCAATGCTAAATTCCCTCTCTCTAAAATAACCTGAAAAGAGAGTTTATACAATGTCCCATCACATAGCATTTGTAACTCTTTTCTGAAATTTGGTAAAGGATTTTCATTCAAGATTTTGTAGGTTGATCTATCAGAATATCTTGTGACACATCTTCAAAAAATCGCTTTCCTCCATTAAAACAATGTTTCCACCTTTGTCCGCGGGTTTTATGATAACATTGCTTTGGTTTAATTCCTTAAGTGCCTTCCTCTTCAATATACTGATGTTTTGTTTTCTGTTTTTTTTTTCATAATCTAACCTCGATTTGGATAGATTCTTCAAATCTTTTCCCACTATATCCAGAAAAAATTGTATATTCTTAAATCAATTAAACCTTTTCTGACAGCACATGTGGTTTATTACTTTTAAGTTCCACATTTACAGCAGTTACACCACCATGTTGTGTAGGAATGGCAGTCTCTGAGAAGTGTCTAATGGGCAATTTCTAGACTTTTGTTTTACCGTATATTCAGATCAAGCATTCTCAATACTCATACACATAAACACAGCCAGTCCTTGTTTGTCTTGTTTTCATGTCTTGTATCTTTTTTTCCTGTAACTTGCAGATTATTATTATTAACCTTTATTTGTAATGCGCCAACATATTCCCTAGCATACAACTCAAAAACAAACGATGAAAGAATGGAGAGCTCTGTAATTGATTTATCTATCTACAGTTGTGCTCAAAAGTTTGCATACCGGCACATTGGTGACATTTTGGCATTTATTTTTAAAATATGACTGATCATGCAAAGAAAATGTATTTTATTGACGGATAGTGATCATATGAAGCCATTTATTATCACATAGTTGTTTGGCTCCTTTTTAAACCATAATAATTTGGCCTTGTTACAGACACACAAGGTGACACGCACAGGTTAAAATGGCAATTAAAGGTTAATTTCCCACACCTGTGGCTTTAAATTGCGATTAGTGTCTGTGTATAAATAGTCAAGGAGTTTGTTAGCTCTCACGTGGATGCACTGAGCAGGCTAGATACTGAGCCATGGGGAGCAGAAAAGAACTGTCAAAAGTCCTGCGTAACAAGGTAATGGAACTTCATAAAGATGGAAAATTATATAAAAAGATATTCAAAGCCTTGAAAATGCCAGTCAGTACTGTTCAATAACTTATTAAGAAGTGGAAAATTCTGGGATCTCTTGATATCAAGCCAAGATCAGGTAGACCAAGAAAGATTTCAGCCACAACTGCCAGAAGAATTGTCAACCAGGCCTATAGTGAAAGGAATACCATCCCCACTGTGAAGCATGGTGGTGGCTCACTGATGTTTTTTTGGGGGGGGGGGAGCTCTAAAGGAACGGGAAATCTTGTGAAACTTGATGGCAAGATGAATGCAGCATGTTATCAGAAAAACTGTCAGACAATTTGCATTCTTCTGCACGAAGGCTGCGCATGCATGGGACGCTCTTGGACTTTCCAGCATGACAATGACCCTAAGCACAAGGACAAGTTGACCCTCCAGGGGTTACAGCAGAAAAAAGGTGAAGGTACTGGAGTGGCCATCATAGTCTCCTGAGCTTAATATCATCGAGCCACTCTGGGGAGATCTCAAACGTGCGGTTCATGCAAGACGACCAAAGACTTTGCATGACCTGGAGGCATTTTGCCAAGACGAATGGGCATCTATACCACCTGCAAGAATTAGGGGCCTCATAGACAACTATTACAAAAGACTGCACGCTGTCACTGATGCTTAATGGGGCAATACACAATATTACGCCATTAAGGCCATTTTATTTTTCTCTTTGTTGCCATGTTTTGTTTTATGATAGTGCCATTCTGTTAAAATCTATAGCTGAATATGAATCCCATAAGAAACAAAAGAAATGTTTTTTGCTGCTTACTCATGTTTTCTTTGAAAATGGTACATATATTACCAATTAGCAATGGGTATGCAAACTTTTAAGCACAACTGTATACGATGATTAGTTTCTTTAAATATATGAGGTTTTAGTGAGGTTCAACCATCAGAGTAATATTATTTGTGTATCTGAGGCTGTTGATATTTCTTTCAGCGATATTGATTCCAGCTTTGGATTCATCCAGCTTGGTCTTATACCATTTGTACTCTGTATAAGTTGAATAAATAAGGTGACAGAATACAATCTTGTTGCACTCCTTCCCTGGTCTTGAGCCTTTCTGTTGTTTCATGTTCAGTTCTGACGGTGGCTTCTTGGTCCACATACAGATTGTGATGCTAACTGATTGTCCATCAGTTGTTCCCTTTATTAGGGAGTGCAGCCAGTCCAGTTCCTAACACCCTGGAATCCACAGGACCACAAAGTCCATGTCATCTCACCCTGTAGATCCTGAAGTCTTACAGTAAAGATAGGTTTATTGGTCACTGGTCACGTTTCCATATGACTGGTGTACGTAAAAACTTTGTCACTAAATACTATAGATGCATGACCTTCTTTTAGATTTCAGTAACTAAATATTTATTTATTTAAATATTTATTTTGTACTCTTCAGAAAACATAAATAAAGAAGAGCCAGACTTTGAGGATCCTCTGAAAAGTGAGACACATCTATATTCCATTGATGGTGAGTACTTTATATTCCGTTTTTTTTTATTTATTTCAATACGCATTATTTATTTTAATGCTTTTTTGATCCCTGTCTCAACCAGATATTATTTCTAGAACATGAACTAAAATATTAGCCTCCATATTGCAGTTAATACATTAAAGGGACACTGTTGTGCGCCGTCAGATATATCCCCCACACTGTCTTTATTGTGGCTAGTTAATAAAGTGAATGGAGCCCCTACAAGAGACAAGCAGTTACAGAATCCACCAATCAGTGTTCTGCGTATGACTCTCATCAGTTGTAGTATGTTCTAGATGCCCTCTATCAATATGCCCGTTTAAAGGTATATAGAAGTTTCCTGGGTTCCCTAACCAACACATTAGAAGAGAAAAAATATTTATTATATTGAAACTTTCAGTGTACTTACAGATTTATGTGCAGCCAAGTGAAATCCTATTTTGCACACCCCCAGAGTGCTCACATCACCAAAACCTACTAGCCTATAGCAGCACAGCAAGCAAATATGGATTTTAGCCTGTTTGTTACTCAACATCCAATTGCAGACTTGGATGGCGTCACAGGTCAGAGAGAGTGAGAGAGAAATAGATACATAGAATGGACTACCAGCATTTGTGGGAATTGCTAAATTATGCTCAGCTACTGCCTAGTTAGCTCTGCCAAACAGATAGAGAGAGTACAAAACAACCATTAGCAGTAGTTGATACACAAAATGGACCATCAGCTGAAGTGGTAATCAAGTCTGAAATGTGCTGCAGGGCAAGGCTGTTATATGAAAATAATAGCACCTTCTAACATGGATATGTGCCACACTACAAATCCCATGCTGCTTTGCAGCACAGACAGTATTCCCATACTTTGATACAAATGTTGCAGCTGTCTGTGCCTGTGATTGGACAAAACAAATTATGAATCATATGCTAATTTAGTCAAAGTTTCTCAGGGGTGATTTCTCAAAAATTCAACTGGTGCAAAAGAGAATACATTTTCCTAACTTCAATGTAAGTTTTTGAATTTTTATTTTGGTATTTTTTCATCCATAAAATGTTTTCATACACTACTAATTCTCCTCCACTACTAATCCATATATGGCAACTAAACAACACATAGAAATATTAAGCCCCATAAAGCCTGGTTAGTGTGCTAATCTCAGCTGGGTGTTATCATTGGTAGTCCTAAAGGGGTGAAAGGAGCAGTTCATTGACAAGAACCCAGATTGGGGCATCTTGGACAAGGGATCCCAGAGAACAACCCCATGTAAATGATGGGATTAACAAACAGACATACACTCTTTATTTTTTTATGATTTTAGTGAACAAGATTGAAATTCAGAATTTATTCAACCAGAATTGAATAGTCCATATTTACACTTTGCTCATTTGACTTAATAATGAACAAAAAGTCTTCTGAAATAAAAATAAATAAATATTTTAAACGGCCATCTGGGAGGGAGCTTAGGGCACAGATTTGGTTTTCTGTGTGTCAGGTGACAGGGCAGGTTAAATGCAAAGCTATGGTAACCAAAACACAGCCTAACCCTTATTTACTAAGACATTGGGTCCCTTATTATCCTCAGTAAAACTTAGGGTATATATGAGACTTCAATGGTCCTGCTCTAGTATATGTTAAATTATAAGGTTTGAGAATGCCTAATAGATGATGCTTGAATGCTCCACACACGGTGAGATATCTTGCGATACTCCTCACTGATCAACTCATGTTTTTACTCGGTAACAATACTGGTATAAAAAGAGCAATCAACAAGATGCCTCTCATTAAAATAAAACTCTTCTGCCTGATGAGTTACATGATGGGTTTTCCAGTGGTTGTACCTGAGAGTCTAGAGGTGAAGTCAGAGAGAGAAATTAATACATCCACTATTAAAGGTGAGTATCCCACATTGGTGTCCGATGGAATAAGCCCAGGGTTCATGAGTGTTATGTGTCCATGGAATGCTGAACAGAAGCTCTTTATATGCTAATTATCATCTTCATCAAATATTTCTGTTAGCAATCACATATATAGTTTTGAGCATGCGAGCCGTTGCTCACGCTTGCGGGCCTTGCGAGGGCCGCAGTTGCTGGCAAGGAGCGCCCACTATACTCCCCACTATACCAGCCCACCCACTCATAACTTGCATGGAGACTAAACACAGGATACAGTGTATGGATCTGCCACCATACATCCAGGCTGTGCTGGGTAGATCTTCCCCTGACAACAAGATCTAATAACCCCTGTCACTGCACAGGATCCCTGCCCTGGGCTTTATGGCTCCAGACCAAACCTTTTCACTTCTCCGGTCTGTCCTGCACTCCTCTGTATCCCTCCAATGCAGGAGCACCCCAGGCTCCGCCCCTGCCCTGTCACACAGACTCTCCTATGTGCTCTTAAGGTGGATTTACACAATTACATGAATTATCTTCCAAACAAACCTATTTCATATAGATAATGATTCCTCCAATGCAGGAGCACCCCAGGCTCCGCCCCTGCCCTGTCACACAGACTCTCCTATGGGCTCTTAAGGTGGATTTACACAATTACATGAATTATCTTCCAAACAAACCTATTTCATATAGATAATGATTCCTCCAATGCAGGAGCACCCCAGGCTCCGCCCCTGCCCTGTCACACAGACTCTCCTATGGGCTCTTAAGGTGGATTTACACAATTACATGAATTATCTTCCAAACAAACCTATTTCATATAGATAATGATTCAAACCTAATATCATAGTACTGTATATCTTATGTGGTTTAATATTAACAATAATATATATATATATATATATATATATATATATATAAATATAAATCACATATTATAATTGTCTAACTACGATTCGTCGTCACGCTTTGTTGCGTAGTCACGCTTTGTTGCGCCTGGCGAGCCTCGCGCAGCGAGGGAAGCTGTTAAATTGTAGCACTTTAGCAATGAGCGCCGCTGGGCTGAGCGATGAGCGCCGCAGGCGATCATTGCCCGGCGAGCCTCGCGCAGCGAGGCGAGCTGTTAAACCGTAGTACTTTGGCAATGAGCGCCGCAGAAAAAATGCCGCATGAACAAAACGAAAACCAGGCGACAGCACTATAACCACGGAAAACACGTACCGATAATCCGCTAAGACGCATACCACACATTATCCGCCATTTTAGGATAATGCGGAACTACACAGCTACGTTAACGGTTTCGGATCGCGCAAGCACACTATTACACTGCACACGTTCATCACGCTTACACAGCAGCTCCACACCACTAATACTGCAGCAACATCACAACAGATTGCCAGCTCTTCAACACAATGCATAAAAATACGTAAATTCATTTATTAATTTGATTTCTATATTTCAGTAGTACACAGAAAACAACATTGGCTACCTTACAATTCCATATGTATATTAATAACTAAACAACTTTTAAAACATACACATCTGATTGCAGTCATTTTTTGACGGGCAATACGCTAGTCACATATATAGTTGTGAGCATGCGGGTCGTTGCTCACGCTTGCGGGCTCGCAAAGCGAGGGACACAGTTCCCCCGCGAAGCGAGGGTCCGCATTTGCGGAGGTAGAGGCTCCAACGTCGGCTGTGTTAACACAAACACACCACACACACGACTTTTTAACAAAAAAAACCCAACCTCCCAGCCAAAAAAAAAACAACGTAATGTTGGGTCCGCATTTGCGGAGGTGGAGGCTCTAACGTCGGCTGTGTTAACACACACACACGGCTTTAAAAAAAAAATAATCTCAAAGGCGCCTCACACCGGTTACACACACACACACACCGCGGCCGAGGGCCTCAGTTGCTGCCATGGAGCGCCGAAGAAAATGGGCGCCGAAAAAAACAAAAACGAGGCTCACCTCGGAAACCTGCATTAACCTCAGAACCAACCTTAATGTAACAAACACCCACACGCACGACAAATGGTGGAACTGCGCGCACCTAAAAACAGTCAAAACACAGTAAATACTCACAAAAACAACATAAAAAGCTTACCCATAGCAAGGGGCAGGGGGGCACCCAGGACCTCTGAAAGTGAAGTTACACCTCCATTTAAGTATAAATTCCCGAGTTCACATACACGAAAATCCCCTAAGCGAGAGAAAAAATGTCCGCCGAAAAAAATGAAAACGAGGCTCAAAGACCCAGGACCGCTCAGCCACCTGCAACTTACCCAAGAAGGGATCCGAGATAAGATCGGAAACCCGGATTAACCGCAGGGGATCCGAGATAAGCTCCGAGCCCTGCATTAACCCCACATTAACCATCGCAGTGGGGGTCCCGATTGCACACGATCGGGGACCCCCGCTGCAATCAACATTCAAAATTCCCGTGTTACTGGTCCTGAAAGGACCGTAAAGGTCCTTAAAGGACCCGTTGTAAAAGAAAAAAAAATACACTGTCACCCTGTCAATCATGGGGGTCAATACAGACCCCCATAAAACCCACATTAACCCTGTCACGCATGGGGGTCAATAGAGACCCCCATAAGCCCTTAATTAAGCCTGTCACTCATGGAGGTCAATACAGACCCCCATAAGCCCTTCATTAACTTTGTCACTCATGGGGGGCAATACAGACCCCCATAAGCCTCTATTTAACCCCATCAGTCCCATAAGGGTATATTATCACCATTATGGGCCTGTTACAACACTACATTAACCACATAAGTGCCATGATGGTCCTCAAGGACCATCATGACACTAAGTATAAAAACTATACTGCACTATACACCCCCAATAAAATATTAAAGATCAACTAAACACACTCTACACTAACCTATTAACATCTACACTACCTACCCCCTAATAACCCTCACCACTCTAATTACAGAAAATAAAAAAGCCTAAAGTCACACAAAAAAATCTACATTACATGAAATAAAAAACTAACTAACAAAAAAAAAGAAACTACATTACACAAAATAAAAAAACCTAAATCACAAAAAATAAAAAAAGGAACATTACAGAAAAAAAACATTACAACCCCCCCACTACATAAAAAATAAAAAATACACATTATTAATAAATCCAAACCAATATTATTAATAAAACTGAACAATAGGCAATATCTCCCCTTTTATGGAGGTAAGAAGACTTTCTGCCTCCATAAACATTCATTAATAATAATATAAAAAAAAACAGTGTGGACTTAATTTTAGATGCTTATAAATAATAATAAAATAAAAAAAAAACAGCACCACAATTTATAGGGTTAGTAAAAATTACTTCTTTATCTTATAGAAAAAAAACTAAAAAACATTTTAGTTTCCAGTACATATCACAAAACGGCAAATCAAATTGTATAACAAAAAGTAAATAGTCCTGCTTTGAAGTTAACTTTTTAGCCAAAGGCAAACAGCTCTTCTGACCATAGCTATTGTTACATGGCATTATATCAATATCCTGGGGACATCTTTCTCTCAGCTGTTCTTTTGTTGATAAAAACAGTGTGTTCAAAAATATCATATAGAAAGTGTATATAAAAAAAAAAACTTGGTTCAGAAGAAAAACAACAAAAATGTATATATAAAACAAAATCCGACACCAAAAATAGCCCACATATGCTCACTCACACAGAAAAACATAATTCTGAGAGAGAGAGAAGAGAAAAAATAAAATGTTTCAAAAAATCATAGGTGGCATACATTCACTGGTTCAAAACAAATAAAAAATACAAAATTAAATTTATAATAAAAAAAACAGAAAACACAAAATAGTGACTTAGTTTCAATAAGTCAAGGCACAAATAAATGTCTTGTTTAAACCATATAATGCGTTTTTGAGGGAGTAAAAAAAATGAATGTTGCCAATGGAGTCTTCCTACAAAATAAACAAAATGAATACAAGTGGATCAAATCTAGGTAAACATAAGCAAATCAAACACAATTTAAATGAACAAACTGCAATTCTAATATTTAAAAATGAAATTGTTTGCAAACAATGTTCATATGAGCTCAGAATGGTACCACTTGGTTTAGTAACTTTTATGATATAATTTAGAGATTTCCAGTATTTCATACTAATATTCATAGGTATTACTAAATATGTTGATGCTCCCAATGCAGATTAAAGATTAGAGTATTACGTCCCTGCAAGAAAAAATAAACCGAAAAAAAGTTAGGTTAATTCCACAAATTTCAAACATGGTATCTCAACCAACCATTCTAGTCTCATAAGGCTTTTTATTATGGTTCCAGTGCCCCACTTTGCCATGATATCTCACAGCATATTCATGGCCTGTCCCACATGTCCTCTGCCAACAATACTTTGTCTTATGACCTTCTTTCCCACAAGTAAAGCAAACATGGCCACCATTTGTTTGATGTGAGGCTGTATGATGACCGAAGGCATTAGTAGTAATGGAGACATACAGAGATTTTGCCGTAGCACTAGTATCCCTTCTCCAGTCTTCTAACGAAATAAACATTTCTGAAACGCTACGTGCATTGCCTATCATATTCTGGTTTGTAAAGTCCATGCCTTTGTATTTCTCTGCAAGTATTTGGAGAATTCTGGGATCCCCTATATCTAAGTCAGCTCTATGTGCGGCTTTGCAGTAAATACTATGGAATTTGGAACAAAAAGCAAATGGATCCTCATTTGGTTGGGGCATAATAGTATTTAAGAAGGATGTATCTATAATGTCCACACCTGACAGCTGTAAAACCTGATCACTGCGCTGCTCTTGGTCAGCCCATACTCCATCTTGCTGTAGCAGATGTAGTGATTTGCCATAATGTGGGGGTAACCAGATCTTAAGTAGCTGGCAAGCAGTTTGATCATCAAGGCTATATTGAGTCACATACTGTTCAAAGGTGACCAGATTTACCAGCATATGGACACTTGGGTCAAAAGGAGGAATGAGGGCATTTTTCTGGCATATTTCTTAAAAGGGTTCTCTGTTGTAATTACCTGAATAGAGGGGACCCATACATACATCCCTCTGGGCTGTTAGTGTTTGGACTTTTTAATCTATCTGAGCACACTGGATTACATTCTGCACTGTCTGCTTTTGTTGTTATATTAATGGCTAGGCATGTATTGGGTCTGAATCTTTCCTCCTCCATTTTGTTTGCCTGTCTCAATACTGTATGTATTTGCACTATGGGATCTTCCAGGCAATCTACAATTTCACAATTGCAAAACTCTGTCTTAACTTCACTAGCACAAGTACATTTCACAGGCCTAACATTTTCCGAGCTAACATTAGACACAGGAGGAATCTCTAACTTTTCTAAAGCACATTTATACTCTAACACAAGCTTTGCTAAATTACTATTATCCTTCTGTTTCTTATGTATCGCAGATTGTCTTATTTTTCGAACAGCATCCTCAAACTGCTTTAACAAATCATTAAGCAATTCTAATGCATGTAAATTACCTCTACACACATATTCTATTGTGCAATTATCTGCAAAACTATTATTTACTTCCATCTCACCACCTCACAATGACCAGTTGTGAAGCCCCAGGGTGGTCCTTCTCATGGAACCATACCTCTGCGTAGAGTGCCGCTTGTCCTGGGCACACCAACCAATTTTCTTTAAACAGGAACGGGTCACTGGCCTGGCTCCGCTAATGTTAAATATAGTCCTTTTATACTGGAATTCTAACCGTACAGTATATCCTGACCTGTTAACTTACATCTGACTGCTATAAAACTCCAAATACACTGGAAACTTATAAGTTAAAAGGTTTATTAACATAAAACAGTAGTGGTGAGATTGGCATCCGAAATACAAGGCTCTACCTATATAATACTAATGTGTGTATGCGAGAGTGTAGAGTATTCCTCCTGATTCCTCTGTTCCTTTCCTAAGATAATTCTACTACCCAGCAAGTCCATTTGGCCCAGTTATACACATCATAGCCACAACTTGTAGATTGTTCCAGCCAACCAAATCTCATGTCCAGTGTCCTTAAGGTAATGATCACTAGATGTTACTGTAGTCCAAGATAATTATACATTTCACCTTTTCTCGCCCCTTGTCTCTTTTGAGTTGATTCCCATGCTTTGTGTCCATGATGCAAATACACATTTGCAGCTTCTATTGGCAAATACCATTTTTTGTTTAATTATCACCAGGGTGTTATTCTGGAAGTTTCTTTGCTTTGGTGTTTATGACAGAAAACAACTCCTGTTGGGAGTAATTCTGAGTTTCAGCAAGCAGGACATTCCTAGCACATTAACCTCTTCGTCGCCAGCGGGTTATTATAGCTGTGAAATTAGTATGTTCATTAAATATTTATAACAAGCTGTTCTACATCAATGCTATGAATGATTCAGCAGGTGTACTTAGTTTGTCCAGATGTTTAAGGACATATTTTCCATCTTTCAAGTTAGAAGATAAACAAGTTACCAAATCTTTCAACTCCTTATCCACCAGTTGGCTAATTCTATCGGTTAGATATCTGTTCCCAGAGACTATGGGTCTACCAGGTATTGGTTTGACCCATTCATGAACCTTTGGGAGGGCGTAAAAGACTGCCGCAACTGGACTCCTAGGGAGGAGATATATTTTTGTGTTGAAATTAGTCCTTGTTCTCTTGCCTGCATTAGAATTGCCTTCAACTCATTAAAGTATTCATATATTGGATTATTTTTTAATACCTCATAGGTGTCTTTATCTTACAATATTGCTAAACACATCTTCTTGTAATCATTTTTGTTTTGCAAGACTGTATTACCTCCTTTACTAACAGCTTTAATGTAAATTTTTGCCATTTGTAGTTTTTTCAACGCTTTCCATTCTTTTAAGAGAAATTGAATTTCATCACATTTTTGATCTGTGTCCATTGCATAGCCTTTCTAGATCTTTAGTGACTACTCTAACGAATGCATCTATGTTTCCGTAGTTTTTAATCTCTAGTGTAAAGCGACTTGGGTTATTCAGTCCTAATAGATTATTCTTTGTTTCCGTATTGTTTTCTCTTAGAAGGCCATTTAGAGTGTCCAGCGTTTTAAGGTCCTCTAAGGTGAGGCCTAAAGGGGAGGCTTCCAGTCCTTTTCTATCTTTGTCGAAAAAGTATCTTTTTAAGGCAAATTTTCTCGCAAAACCCAAATTGACTATAAAGTGTCATGGAGAGCCAAGATGAGGATAACTTAAACAAAGCATCAAAGTCAGAGAATCTTTGAAGATTGTAATGTCCAATCTATTAGCATAGATACAATGAAGGAAAAAAATATATTTAGTGATGTAACAACAACATTAATAATAATTAAATTACATTATAATTAGTTCTTATTCTCCTCACAAAATCAGGAAAGAAATGAGGACCTACATATTCTCAGTCTATCAGACTGACACCACCATAAACTATCCCTCATTGGTTAAGCACAATCAGCCGAACAAATGAGAGGACTGTCACTATATGTTTATGTTTACCTTTATTGTTGGATATCATATGACTGATGGCCATTTTCGATTGGCCCACTTAAGTCATGTGACTAACTGAGATATAAATAATACATAAATATTGATAATAAAAAAGGTATATATAGGTCACAGTTAAAACAAAACTTCTGTCAACATCGATGGAAACAAAATTTGTTTGATGCCCAGTAACATACTTAAGGAAAGCTAACCTCCTAAAGAAATGGGAATAAAATCAAAATTCAACACGCAATTAAAATGCGATAACCGAAAACCGGTAGTGACGTTAGTAAATAGGAAACCAGAAGTGAGGTATTTGCGCCAAAACCGGAAATGACATCAGCAATGATGCAAAATCCACATACACTATAAAAAGCCCGCCAAACAAGCTGGAAACTACTCATGAGCCGTTGACAAAGTCACTCTGGTGACGAAACCGGTCAGGCCAGGAGGATTCACCTTTCCCACACGCAGGACAGTAATGATTATGGACATTTAACCACTGTATGGACTGTATTGTGATTTAATTTTTTCTTTCCTCTATTTTTATAATGCTTTTGGTGTGATGCTGACCACGAGGCTCTATACATATTTATGAGCAAACTCGCCTTGCTATAGGGGATCATAAACTTGGAACTTATTACGGACTGGCTATAGAGTCCATCCTAAATCTTTTTTTGACTATATGCAGGTTCATTTAGCGTGTGGAACATTATTTTATTTTATGTTTTCTTTCCTCCCACCTCTTTCAAATTTCATTTTAATATATAAATGAGGCATACCAGTGATTTGTCTCATCAAAAATGTTTGCCTTCAACAACTAGTATATTAAAAACTCATAGACACTAGTATTATATATATAGTATTATATATACTAAGTTACTAAGTGAACAATTACTAGCACAACTTCTTTGTAAGATACTCAGCATAATTTGCAGAATTTATCTGCAATTCCTTGAAATGTTCAGTATATTATTTGTGTAGAATCCTATGCTACTCTTATCAGGTGTATATAGGTATATTATATTGCCCTCAAGCACTTTATTTCCTTAGTGGTTTGGAGATTACCACCAGCAATACTTTGCACATAGAGTTTATACATTGATGTCAATTATATCTAAGTGTGTTTTGGCTACAAGGGCAACCATTTGTATTTTAATCATCATTTTTTAATAGTGTTTATAGTTGCTAATGAATTCTATACATTTGATTCTGTACTATTATATTGTTTATTTAATAAGGGTAATGTCATAGGGTATACTGGATTAAATGGGCGACTTTTTTCTTTTCTTTTTTTGTTTACTTTGATATTTTTCTTCCATACCAGGTTCTAAGAGAGACATAATATATTATTTGGTGTAGTAATTATAGGATTGTCAGATGCTCTGTTGTTGCCCAATGAATGTCAGCATATACATTTTCTTGTTGTAAATATTTCGTAAAAACCAACTATGGCAAGTTAAGTCATTATTGACAAAAGATTATATTATTAATTTATTGATGCCACTAAGTTCATTACACCTGAATGCATTTCTACCTCCTCATTCTTCAGTATATAATTAGTGATTCAGCCTATTAATTAAAGAGGCTCTTTTTAGGTGTGGCATTTTTCAATATTCCTTCATTAAAAATTATATATTTTTAATTTAAACCTTTCCTATAAACTTCTTGTACCTAATTTAACAAGTATCAGTGTTAAGCACTAACATTAACAAATAAGTATTCTTTAAAAATGGTACATATATTACCAATTTGCCAATGGTATGCAAACTTTTAAGTGCAACTGTATATATATAATATATGTTCATGTTTCTGAGTTTACTCTATCTCTATCTGACCAGTTGCACAAAGATGAGGAAGTCTGGTCAAGTGGTCATTTTGGTCAGTTAGAAGTTTTTGCTTACCCAGCTGAGCTTTCAGGAGGAATGGTAATAAATCATTTTAGGAAATTACCAGAACATCCTGACAGCTACAAACAGCAGATTTACATTTTTCAGTTGTTTTCTAATTTTAATAAAAGTGAAGAAAATTGTCCCATAATCTGCTGCTGGTTTTCCCCAGATATAAAATAACAAGTCTAGATGTAACATATAGATCCACAAACTTCCCAGATATTCCCTTCTTGCAGACCTCACAATATCTGCTCTACTCACCTAACAAATGTGGATAAATGCTGACAATGACCATGCTCCTCTGACTGGGTGCAGATAGAAGCATTGGGGTGGGGGGTTTGGGGCAAGGAGGAGTGACCCAGGCTCTTCCCTCACTCCCCTTGAAGTGCTGCTCCCCTCCACATCAGCTGATAAGCAGCCATGGTTGCCATTTCATTTTAAAACAATGTGTCAGCCCCATCACCAGTTCCACTTAATGAGCAAATGGAGCTCATTTCACGTAAAGCAATGGGAAGATCCCCCAGTGGATTCAAGAAAGATTGCTGGGTGTACTTGGGGAGGCTCGCCCTTCTCCTGCTCAGACCCCCTCCTGACAGACTACACAATGGCAGGGCACCCACTCTGCTTAATCCCTTCACCACCCAGGTCAGCAGTTATTGGGCCCCCTCCTGGCCACTTATCCAGTCACATGGCCCTGTGGCTCCATCTAACATTCCTATTGCTGCTACCCACATTCATAAGGTCCCATATATATCTTCCATGCTCTCTAGACCCTCCCCTCCTCTGGTGCCTTCAAATGTTGTGTTGTCACCCTCTTTTTTGCCACTCCGATGCCAAATTTAAGTGGGGGTGCCGCCTTCCGGCGTCAATGCTGGAATTGACCTGACATAATGTCGGTTGACAGCTCTCATAAAACGTGGAAGGCCCACACTGCCACTAGGGAACCAAAAAGGTAAAAGAAGAGAAGTAGACCTTCCAAGGCCAGGATAGTCCAACTAAAAAGCAATAAAACTACTGGGCAGCAGCCTGCTTTATCAGGTGGGTTTCATTCTGCTTCACAATATTTGCCTAGTCTTCTGGTGGTCACTTCTCCACTATTATTACATCACTCTCCCTCTTCTGTTATTCCTCCCTCCTCTGTTGATATTACCTCATATCAATTTTTTGTTGTGTCTAGACGTACCTGTTTTTACTGCTGCATCTGGTTCTCCTTTTCTGTCCTCCCAACAGCATGGATAGACTTAAAGAGATCCCTCCATGTCCATTAATTCCATCAGCTATAGATCTGATTTTAATCACACCTTAACAGATGCCATCACAATAGGCATCAGATGTTCTAGAGTTAGATCTCATGAAAGTAGTCGCCATAGACACAGTAGACACAATAGATGTTTCTCTCATGACCATGAACATGGTGCAGACATGTCAGTGTTCTCCTTCCAGACACAGTGCAAAGTGAGGTCACTAGAAGACAGTTGGATAAGTGACAGCAGCTCAAGGTCCTATAAACTCAGCTGTAACTCAACTTGAGAATATGCCAACAGCTGCGGTCATTGCCTGAAGAATCAGCATCTCAACCTCCACTAAGTGTCCCATCTGACGAGGATGAGTCATCTTGGTCTTTACTATCAGGTGGGCCTCGGGTGTTGAAGCTGCTTCTATTTACACTGATTTCACTTCTGTAGCTCAATAGGTTTGTTTGTTTGTTTGCTCTTAGGTCAGTAAGAAGCCAAACAAAGTGGTTCATTGGTTAACCATGTAGCTACTAATCCATCTGAGGCATGGGTCCCCCCTCTTCTAATATAGCAGTATCAGTAGGCCATGCTTTAGCTTCTGCTTCTATCCAGTCAGTTTGCCACCACTTCAGGTTTCTTCAACTGGTCCTTCTTCTAAGAATAAGAAGGTTGCACCTACTAAAGGTTTTACCAGTAAAGCAGGTAACAGAGCTCACAGCATTTCTTATCTCTGTACCTTTATGGGTTTAGGGAAACAATTGTCTATTGAAATAAAACAACTAATATGGTATAGATAATTCCTTGAAATGTTCTTCTTGTTGCCAAGAATGTCATTACTCTAAGGTAAAAAGAAGACCCTACAGTGGGTGATACAAAAAAGGCAGATGATAATAGAAAGAAACAGTATAGAAAATAATCCAAAGACATTTGAGACTTGACTACAAGTCTATGGCAAGTGTCATAGGGGAAAACAATCCTGAACATTGATTAATGGCCACTTGGTGAACCCTAATAGGTCCATACCTGGAGATATTACTTGCGGGCATTTGTTTGATGTGGGTTCTCATTTTGCCATATTCATCCTTTAATCCAAAATAGATCAGGATGCATCCATTTATTTATTCAATTGGAGGAGATGCATGCCCTTGTCGCCTCCTTCATTCTTTTCATTTAATTCTGCCCATTGTTTTAGGCCATTGCTTCTCCATGCTGATGGATCCCACCTTACCAAATTCCAGTTTATAGAGTATTGAAGCTCTGTCTTTAGCATTTGGGATATGATGGGGCTAATTGTGGCTCTCATTGCTTGCATATGGGGGCGGCCACAGAGATAGCTCGGCTGGGTCTGAATGGAAGTATCATTAAGAATAATGGATGGAGTGAGTGGTTTTGTTCATATATTCACTGATATCAATTATCTCCTGATTGCCAACATCTGTCCTTTTTTCTCATCTGTGTTACTGAAACATGGTGGGATGATTCCCATGACTGGACTGTTAATCTGAATGGTTATAACGCTAATGGTAAAAGACGAGGATGGATTTGTCTGTATGTTAAGCCTGAATTTAAGCTTGTAGTCAGAGAAGATAAACCCCCAGATATAACTGAAAGTGAGTGTTATAAAAACGGTTAATTAATTAATTAATGTATTACAATATTATTATTCATAATCATAATAATTATGATTATAATAATGATCCTAATCTCATTCTATAAGATTCTTGCCTTCCACAGAAAAACAGATTTATATATATATTCAAGAGGCGTTACAGATTAATGGTTACAAAATGTGTATTTATTAAAATACAATAATTAATACAAATACATTAATAATACATGATAATACTATGGAAACAACATCTCTTAACTTAGCAGAAAGGCATTTTAAAGCTACCAATTATGTCCATGTGTGTGTATGAGAGTATGATACTTTACCAGACCATCACAGTGTAGTGAAGAGAGAAGAGCTATAGATGAAGAGAGAGAACAAGAGCCTTGTATGCTACTTTTATGCCTGTATGTGAATCCAACCCCCATACTCATGTTCTTTACTTCTTACTGGTCAGTTAGGTCACATGTCCTTCACAAAGTCCCCTCACTGGTCAGCTGTCCACACAAAGGTTTCCTTCAGCCACATGGAAAACTGGAGAAATCCAGTTTGCAAAGTTACACACACCCATGCGTACAAGAATACCATATATGGTCTTCTGCTAATTCTCTGGATTAGACTGTGCTAGTCAAATCCATTGCCATCATGTGGTCATTCGGCAAATTCATCCACTATTCAGAGCACTGTATCCCCAAATGAGTGAGAAAAAGAACAGATATAGATAGCCTTTCAGCTTTATATTAAAGTTGGTAATTATTATCTAATCTAGACGTGTTTAACATCCCCCCTTTGTCAATGAAAGACACATGTACCTTTTCATTCCAATAGAAGCTTAAGAAGAGTGAGTATAAGAGTGAGTATATGATTCATTTGAAAAGTTTTCTATATCCCGCTATGTGTGTGTGTTTCTGCTATTTTACTAGAGCTGTTTCAATACGTATACCATAGTACAAATGATATATACGTGCTATCATGGATTTTAGATAGCAACACATGCATATCTGAACAATAATACATAATATAGACAATGTTAATACAATTATGAATGGATGTAATATAAGAATTCCAAAAGCAGAACCCCATGATGAGTGTTTTCAAAATGAATTAACTAATTCTGCCACCATGATGCACTTGACAGATCAGAAAATGTATGTTCAATCCTTTGGAGTTCTTGCTGTTGATGGTGAAAATTCTTGTGTACCCTTTCTCCAAAATGTGTTTGAGCAGTATACGATCATCTTTAAGTTGCATTTCCCATTTCTGCCAAGGTGTGTTGTCTGATACAATTAGTACAATCAGAGGAGACCCCAGGGTTTTATTGTAGGTTAATATCTGTGGCACTGTGAGATTAAACTGCTGTGAATGTATTCTCACTGGATAGTCTATGACACAGTAAATTCCCTGAGTAATCTGTTCCCTAGATGTACAATGTTTAAACCATATGTGTATCTCATCCCTTGGTTTCAACGAAACAAAACACACATTTCCCAGTCCTAAGGGGAATATCATATCTTGGGGTTTAACCTTTTCTACAAACCCTTGGCAGTATGAATGGTTATTCCAGCATGAATCAAATACAGTTCTAACCTGATTGGGTAGACATAAGATTTTCGTGGGGAATCTCATGCAACCTTCCACATCTACTTGTTCTATGGTGGTACCATTTACTATGAAGTTCGGAAACTCTAACTCATGATGTAAAACATGTGATTCTGTTACCGGAGTTCCCAGTGATATTATATGGTATATGTTTTGGTATGATCCCCTGGTTGGTACTAATGAATTAGCTCTACATATATTTCCCTTGCAACCCAGCCAACTGTTCACCCATAACTCTTTGTGGTCGGAAGCAAACCTGTTAATTTCAGCTTGCTGCGAACCTCCCAAAGGGGTATGGTTGTCATCCATAGCTTGCGCCAGGATCTTAAAATCAGCTCGGTTTGCATGGAAAGACATACAAAAAGTGTTTAGATTCTAGCCAATCTGTCAACCTTATTCTCCATGAAATCAGCTGAAATGTAGCATCCATCAATATTGGTGTGGGGTTCATAGCACTAATTTGAAAGGGACCACTGGGGAGTACTTTCTTATCCCCACACATGGGATTGTCAGCATAGTTATCCACCCTTGGTGGAGCAAGTGTAGTAGAATAGGTTAGAGGAGGGGCTACTGTTGTAGGTCCCCTCCCCATATCTATTGTTAATGTTGCCCTCACTTGTCCACCCCGGTTGGATCCCACTACCTCCAATTTTACACCCTCTTTGGTCATGTTCTCAGTGATCACTTTTGTTATGCTATACCCTTGCTGATTCATGGACATAACAGGGTTTTGAAAATTAAGGGAAAACCTAATACCTTCACCTATCAGACCTGTAGTCCATTTTCCCCAGTTTGTCCATTCACATTCCCAGTTCCTTTTATTACCCAGATTGTCCCTCCAAAATCCACTAATGTTATTATGGCTTTTTGTCCCAACAATGTCCACAGTCCCACCCCCACCTAAAGTCAGTTGATCAAAACATGGTTCTTCCAAATTGTCATTGCTCCATATCTTTGTCCATGCCTTGATCGTCTGTGTATGACTTGATCTTCTTTGTCTTGTGGAAGAGGTAGTTTGTGGTCCATCAATTTCCTGATTATTACATATGAATATCATTGTCCATAAAATCCCCCAAAACAAATGCATTATCATCTTTCTTGTTCACTTCTCGTTGCCAAATCTGAAAAGATCAAATTCAAGTATCAATTCTTAGCATAAATATCTACATGTGGGACCTCTGTCCCTTTGTATAATTTACATTGGTCCACATGGACCCATTTGAGACCAGGCTGCCTTCTGGTTTTTCTTGGGGTGGATCTTATTACCTTAAGCACTGTAGTACCTAATGTATCTAAAATGACATAGGGACCCTCCCAATTTGCATCCCATGGAGAATTTTTATTAAAATGTTTAATCATGATCACTCCCCCCTTTTCAAACAAAGTTTTAATTTTAGATGACACTTTACAATCAGTTGGGGCCATATTAGAGGCAGCAAAATGTAGCAGTAATCTTAACTGCGCCTGAATTTGGGAGAGATATTGGTCTCTTGACATGGCCTCTCTCAGGGGAGTGGACAATTGATGATCACCTGGGTGGCCTAGAGCCATCTGCCTCCCTGCCATGAGCTCATAGGGAGAACATTTAGTAGCGGTGGCAGGTGTAGCTCTAATAGCCAATAGAACTGCTGGTAAGTGTGTAACCCAAGAATTACCATATTGTGTCAGCATTTTGGCTAACCTAGACTTAATGGTTCGATTCATGCGTTCTACTATACCCGAGGATTGTGGGTGATACGGAACATGGAATCTCTGCAGTATTCCAAGTACGGCACAGAGGCTTTGCATTATCTGTCCAGTAAAATGTGTACCTCTGTCTGACTCAATGAGAAAACCCCACCTTGAAAACACATGTTCCCATAATGCTTTTGCAGTAGCTTGTGCAGTGTCACGCCTAAGAGGAATAGCTTCAACCCATTTAGAAAAAATTTCCACAATGACTAAGGCATATCTAAGACCCCCCTTTGATACTGGAAGTAGGACTATAAAATCAATCTGAATAGATTTCCAGGGACCATCAGCTACTGGTACCCTCTGGAGAATTGGTCTTTGTCCTTTAGGGCGTAGATTTAACTGAGCACAGATAAGGCATTCTTGAATACACTGTTGAGCTGATGTTGCTAACTCTGGCCAAAAATATTTCTGTCGAAGATGGTATTCTAAGGCACTAGGACCAATGTGCCCAAAAGAGAGTGAGTTTGCTGTGTAATTTGTCTCTGTATGCTTTGGGACTACAAAAAGAAGTTTGGCCTGTGGTTCTGTAGGACTACTATAGCAAATTAACCCATCCTGAATAGAGTACCCACTAGGGAGACTTTACTGGTTCTGTAACAAAAGAGAAAGGTTAGTATCTCTGTAGGTCTGGTACTTCTGATGTCTCTTTTGTAACCTTTGCTATATGTGTCCCTTCCTTAGATACATGGTGTTCTCTCCGTGCATCCCCTGCTTCTGTATCTGCCTCTCCTGATTGCCATGCTTCCCTTTCTAAGGCTGTCTGTTTAGCCAACATATCCTTTGCTTTTTCAGCAAAACCTTCAATGAAGTCTCGTGAAAAATTCACCAATCCCCAAAATTTTCTTAATGACTGTCTATTGAAAGGTCTGGGTACCTGTAGTATTGCTACCACTCTCTCCTTAGTAGGACATCTTGTTCCCCTTTGGATTGACACCCCCAAAAATATTACCTTCTGTTTTATTAACTGAACCTTTGCAGTATTTAACTTCCGATTGGAAATTAAACCAAACAATTCTCTTAGAAATTCAATGTGTTCCTCAACTGTCTCTGTCTATAACAAGATATCCTCCACATATTGTATGATACTGTCTGGGCAGAGAACATTTCTAAGACCTTTGCTAGGGCCTGATGAAAGTAAGTTGGGGAACCATGGAAGCCTTGTGGGAGAGAATTGAATGTGTACTGAATATTTCTGAAACTGAAAGCAAACTTATATTGACATTCTGGAGCAAGTTTAATAGCCCAGAGTCCATTGGCTACATCTAGCACTGAATACCATAAGCAGGTGACGCTCAGCTTAGATATAACTTCAGGAGTGGAAGCAACTAAGTTTGTTACTGGAGGGGTAAATTTTATTGATCTCCAGCTTCAATTACTCTTCTTTACTGGTCACAAAGGTGAATTATTGGAAGAAGAACATTTCCTAATCACACCCTGCTGTTCAAGCTGATCAATAATTTCAGTAACTGGTTCTACAGCCTCTGTTGGGAAGCGGTACTGTCTTTGTGGAGGAGGGTCAGGACCTGTAATCTTAATCTCTACATCTCTCAATATCCCACAATCATTTTTATGTTGAGCCCACGTCAGGCAAATCCATAACCAACTTCCTCAGATCAGAGTGGCTACCAGTGTCCGGCCACACCCTTTCTGAAGGAACTGATACAATGGATGCCACTGGACTCAGGGAAGACTCGTCTAACATAACAGGTTTCCTTCATCTTGTGTCCCACCACAGTACATTGTTACAAAGATCCACTATCATCCCTTCTGCTCTCATACCATCAGCACCAAGTATAGTACCTTCTGTATTTCTACTCTACCATATTGGAATTTCTTTTATCCACTGCAGTCCAAATGTCACAGTTACTTTTGGAATTAGAAAAGCCTGGGACTGGGATCCACCAAGTCCCACTAGAAATGTCTGTTTTGCCCCATATGGGGGACTTAGTGGCAAATCCGTCAAAGTCACTGAAGCACCTGTGTCAATGAGCAATTTTGTGTGATGGCCCGCAATCACACCATTGACATAGGGGCGTCCAGAATGATCCCTAAATGTACCACAAATAGGAATCATGTCTCCCAGGGATGGTGTTAGTCAGTCAGATAAGGATGTCTGAGAGGAATTATTCTCATACTGACTCTCTGGATTCCTATCCATCCCGACCATCATCATCCTTAAAGCTTCCTGTGCTGGCCCATACAAATTATTCCTAGGCTTGGTCTTTGGAGCAAATTTCTGTCCTGATTTATCTGGAGGTTTATGCCTGTCCTGTCTAAAAGAAAACTTCTGATCCTGCCTATCCTTTGTAGGCCCTGAAGTATTTGAGTATGCCTGATCATGCCTATGTTTTGGAGGTTCTGATGTATGTGCCTGCCATCCCTCCCTTTGTCTATGCTCCCTCATCCATCGCCTGTAATCTCTGAATATGTGTCCAGGCTTATTACAATAATTAGAAATCCCTCTGAAGGAAATTTCCAAGGGATTACGTTATCCTTCATTAGTAGTCACAACTGCAATTTTATGTGGCTCTGTGACTCCTTTCCTTAGAATGTTTTGCCGTGTTTTACCAATAATACACAACACAGCCTCCATGGTGTCTTTCTCCTCTGCCATCATTTGTATGCTAGGGTCCAAATAAGTACATTTTCTTACAAGATACTGTAACATATCTGATGGGGTCTGATCTGGGGGCACTAAATGTGTGAGTCTGTACACTTGCTCAAATTTAGAAGCAGACACCCATGGGTCATCCTGTACAGTTACTCTCATCTCAGCAAGGGAATGGCTACCTAAGTCTCTGTTCCCTGTGACTAACCTAGATACAGTTCTCAGCCTGTCCCCTTCTGTACCCCATTTGTCTTCTTTAAACCATTCTTTATTGATATCATTTGGACCACTAACTGGGGCCTCTAATCTAGATGCTAGACCTCCTGAAAGCCACAATTTTAACATAACACATGCCTCTTTAGGAGAAAGCATGTACTGTTTCACAGATGACTCAAAATTAGAAATACTGGACAACACATCTATCTTTACATCATATTGTGGGGATAATGCTTTAAACTTTTATCTCGGTCTTGTTGCCTGATTATTGCAGATGCCTGTGATGTTACAGAATTCCTCTCTCTATTTCTCTCACATGGTGTTGAATGTGAAGCATCTAGTATGTGTCTTAAAGTTTGAGGGTTAGATCTTACTATGTGAGGGGTTAAGTCTGGTATATTCCTACTAACTTTAGAACTGTCCCTTACATCATTTATTTATCTTACTTGTTGCTCTTCATCTACAAGATGTAATCCACTCTCTTCCTTTGATGTACAAGCTGGCTCATTACTATCAATTACTGCAATCGGATGTTGCTGATCAGATAAACATGCTCTGAGTGAGGCTATCAATTGTCCCCTAGCGTCATAATTATCTTCTAAAGTATTCACATAATCTGCATTTATTCCACATTTTAAACAGCTGTCTGCTACTTTACTAGTCTCTGTAACTGCTTCAACTGGAATACTCCCCATTATAGCCATATTCATCTGGTTCTTAATACATATTAACAATTTCATACAATTCTGTAACTTATTTCTCTCCTTGGTTAAGCACCATTTTTTCTTATCAATTTGATTATTTTGCTTTTCACACTGTAGCCACAAATCATGTATTCTGCTAAGCATACTATCATATTTAACAATCACTGGTTCAAAATCGCTACATTCCACATATTTAGCAATTATCTCCATTACTTACACTTTGATGTGTCTTCAGCACGGTCCCTAAACAAAAAAGGTGTGCACCCCAATTTAATGTCTCTATCTGGATACTAATGGATCCACAGAAATGAAGCCCGTCTTACTCCAATTGCGTCTCACTCTGGTGCCTCTGGATCCCAAAAACAAATACGTTGTGGCCAACGACTTTCTTTGTAGAAAACGCTCGACAATATCACCAATTATCACAAGTTAAATTTTTTGTCCGCTAAGTTCACTTGTAACATCAAAGAGACATTTTGGATTAAATCCCCCCCAAATGCAAGTGAATGTACACAGTAAGAAAAATAGGCAGACTCGCCATTAACTGTTATAAAAATGGTTAATTAATTAATTACAATATTATTATTCATATTCATATTAATTATGATTATAATAATTATTCTAATCTCATCCTGAAATTCTTGCCTTCTACGGAAAAACAGACTTATATATTCAAGAGGCGTTAAAGATTAATGGTTACAAAATGTGTATTTATTAGAATACAATAATTAATACGAATACATTAATAATACATGATAATACTATGGAAACAACATCTCTTAACTTAGCAGAAAGGCATTCTAAAGCTACCAATTATGTCCATGTGTGTGTATGAGAGTATGATACTTTACCAGACCATCACTGCGTAGCAAAGAGAGTAGAGGAGAGAAAAAGCCTGGTATGCTACTTTTATTCCTGTATTTGAACCCCACCCCCATACTAATGTTCTTTACTTCTTACTGGTCAGTTAGGTCACATGTCCTTCACAAAGTCCCCTCACTGGTCAGCTGTCCACACAAAGGATTCCTTCGGCCACATGGAAAATTGGAGAAATCCAATTTTCAAAGTTACACACACCCATGCGTACAAGAATACCATATATGGTCTTCTGCTAATTCTCTGACCGTACTAGTCAAGGCTATCGCCATCATGTGGTTGTATAACAGACTGCACCTATATGTGGTAACTTAGCTTTATATTAAAGCTGATAATTCTGCTATATTATTATCCATAATTCTTGATGCCAGGCAGGCTTTACACAATCTCAAAAAGTTTTGAATCTTTTTATGGATCTGGCAATTCAGCAGTAATTGCTGAATCAACTCTCTCTGCAGTATTCAACCTATCTTTTCCCCATAGGATTAAAAGTATATGTGCGTGTGGCAGTCCTCTTTTTTTTTATTCAATGGTATAAACAAAAGACACACATTTTCCAAATAACTGTGCTTTAGTTATATCATGTATTAATGAATTGAGTTTTATTTTGAATACTCTTGCCACTAAATCTGGTCGGTCAGAAGTATTTTGTCCAAGATTCAAATTTTCCTTGATCTCTGGCCATTGTGGATTACATGTGAATGTAAGAATAAATCTGGTTTTCCAAATTTAGTGACAATAGCCATGGCATCATTATATCTTTTTCTCATATTGCGAGGAGATCCTTGGAAAGTGGATGGCAAAATGATTGCTCTTCCAGCTGGAATATCTCTGTTGGTAGCCAATTCAGCGACATAATCCATCAATCCACAATATTGTTCCACTCAAAGCTTATTTAGTTGAAATTGTATACAATTTAGATTATTTGCTTCGACTTGTAGATAGGAATCAATAATCCATTGTTGTGCGAGTTTGCCCCCACATAAAATAGGATTAAAAGAATCCTCCTGAATAGCAGTTTGTGCCACTTTATATTCCAGCATAGAAATATTGCATTTAACACAAACTTTACTACTGGGATATCTTTGCAATTGTTATTTTGGTTCCCATCCAGGTTCACCATTTGGAAAGAAAATGGGATCAGTCATTGGATCCAAATTACAACTTAATATATTTATGTTTGTAAAAGGTTGTTATTTATTGCATGGATATATTCTAATATCCCGCTGAGTCACCATCTTCATTTTTAAAGACCATGGCAACCTCATTTACTGTTGGTAAATGATACCGTCTTTGATCAGTGTTGCAATCTCTTTTTAAAACCATATTTACTGTTGGCATTCTCAATTGATGTCTTTGAGCATGTTCCTGTTGTTCTTTTTCAACCTGTGCTAATTGTTTCTATGTTTGACTGTATGGGTTGTTGGCCATAATTTTATCCAGCTGTTCAAAGACTATGCGTAAACACTGTTTATTTTCTGGAAGCGTCATCCTTTGTTCAACAGCTTCCATTGTATCTAAGACATATAACTGTGCAGATTTCCTTTGCTCTCCTTCTTGTGGGTGTAAATGTGAAGTTCAGTGGTAAATTAGTCCTTGAACTCTATGACAGTAAGGACCATATCCTGGTACATTTTCTGCTAATGTAACACCCATTGAAGCAAATGAAGACCTTATTGTTTTTTAATTGGTATAATTTGGAAATGTTGCATCGCTCATGATACTTTGTAAGTAATCTGGAAATGTGTGTCTTTGTGGAAGTCTTACCTTTCCTTTCTGACAGCAACTAATGAAGTCTCTGTCAGTTGGTCTTTCCTTGAGAAAATGATAGGCCCCACAAAACTGACAAACAACATTGAATAATCCACAATAATGAGTGTCTACTGTTAGTGCTGTAATGAAAGCAGTATCCTGAACTTCCTTAACATAGATATCACTACAACTTTCTATATCTACATTGGTGTCATGTGTATGAACATTGGTGTCATGAGGCAATATTGGATGATTGGGCAATGTTTCACAGACATATTTTTGTTTACGTTTTCTTTTCTTTGAAGCTCCATCACACCCACTTTGTGCTTTCTTACTCATTTTTCTTTTATTTAAAAGTCTCTGTCAGTCTTGTTCTCTTAAGCGTTGGGAAGTTTCGGGTGACTGTGCATCTCTCCACCTTTGCTTCCTTTCCCTTGCCAATCTTCTTTTGCGTTCAATTCTGTCTTCTCCGTTGTCCGCCATTGTAATCTGTAATTGTAAATACAGGTGTAAAATGTAATGTTTTTTTGTTCTATACATATTGTTTGGAGCTGCTCTCAATCCAAAGGTAAATATCATTAATTAAAGAATGCAATGATTTGAAAAGCATTTTTAATTTTTATATGAAATAAATGATTGTATTGGCATACATTAAAAAGCAAAGCACTGCACATATATATATATATATATATTGATATATATATAAATATATATATATATATTTTTTGACTAATGAATTATTAAGTCATTACTAAATTAATATAGGTTACTGAATTAATCAATAACTGACATCAATGGTAAACCTAACGAGCTAATTATGTTGTCATAAAGAAGGGCAAACAGAAACAGCTATTAGCAAAGTATAGATGTGGCTTAAAATAATGTGCAATTTTCTTACTGATGAAATCCATTTACTTCTGAGGTCTAATTTACGTTCTTTAAAAGTTAATTAGGTAAACATACAGTATATATATATATATGCCTAATTTTTTTATTTTTGTTTTTGTAATGGAAAAATTAAATACTAAAGACCTCATTCATTTGCAATTTGTGCAATGCAATAGGGCACTATCTAAGCACATAGCATATTCTTATTTTTTTTTTTTTTTTTTTAAAACCTTAGTTTTGGATAGATGTTCCTGAACTAAAATGTTATGTCAAAATAATATGCTATGTTGTTATATAGAGCCCTTTTAAATTTACCAAATTGCAATTGAATGAGGCCCTAAATAAATATAGGTTAATTAATGAATCATTAACTGTCATCAACACAAAACAATAAGGGCATCATGAAATCATATACCTGTGAAATTGCTGTTGTTTGCGGAAAAATACTTGAGAATTCACTCTCTGTCTTCAGTCAGGTGCAGAGATGAGTAATCTGTGAAATAACATGAAAATATTTTTTTATGTTTGTATTCAATTAATTTGTGATTAAATGAAACTATGATGTTTAATTTGCATAGATGTAAAAAATAAATGCATAATCATCAATATATTCACAAATAAAATCATTATAATATTTTAAATGTAGAACATGTCATAACGTAATAAAGTGCTTTAAACATTGAAGTGCTTTAAAGGTCCTAAGTGCTTTGTAAAATTTACATATTTTTTTAAGTATTATTATTTATTTTTTATTATTATTATTAATTAATAGTTCCAAAAGCAAAGTACATGAATGTGCAATATGGCAGATATATAAGTACATGTTCAAAATTGTTATTACCGTATATATACTCGAGTATAAGCCGACCCGAGTATAAGCCGAGGCACCTATTTTACCACAAAATACTGGGTAAAATGAGTGACTCGAGTATAAGCCGAGGGTGGGAAATGTGCTGCCCCCTGTGTCCCTCCTGTGCCCTCTGTGTCCCCTTCTTGTGTGCCCCTCTCTCTCCTGTGTCTCTTCTCCCCTCTCCCTCCCCTGTGTCTCTTCTCCCCTCTCCCTTCCCTGTGTCTCTTCTCCCCTCTCCCTTCCCTGTGTCTCTTCTCCCCTCTCCCTTCCCTGTGTCTCTTCCCCCATCCTCATTCTCAACCTCCCTCCTCAACCTCCCTCCTCATCCTACCTCCTCAACCCCCTCATCATCAACCCCCCCTGCTCAACCCCCCCATCCTCATCCTCAACCCCCATCCTCAAGAACCTCCTCAACCTCAACCCCCCTCCTCATCCTCAACCCCCTCCTCAACCTCCCTCCTCATCCTCAATCTCCCTCCTCATCCTCAACCCCCTCCTCATCCTCAACCCCATCCTCAACCCTCCTCCTCAACCTCCCTCCTCCTCAACCTCCCTCCTCATCCTCCCTCCTCAACCCCCCATCCTCAAACCCCTCCTCAACCTCTTATTCTCAACCCCTTGTCAACCCCCCTCCTCAACCTCCCTCCTCAACCTCAACCCCCCTCCTCGACCTCCCTCCTCATCCTCAACCTCCCTCCTCATTCTACCCCTCTAAATACCTCCCCCTCTCCCTTTCCCCTCACTTACCTGCATCTGAAGCTTCTGCTCCGGCCTCCGCTCCTTCCGGCGTTTTGACGTGGCGCGCATGTGACGTCACGCCATTAGCATATACAGGGTGCAGGAAGGAGCGGAGGCCGGAGCAGAAGCTTCAGATGCAGGTAATTGAGGGGAGAAGGAGAGGAGGAGGTATTTAGAGGGGTAGAATGAAGGGGGGGGGGGGGTTGACGATTTTACTCGAGTCACTCATTTTACCCAGTATTTTGTGGTAAAATAGGTGCCTCGGCTTATACTCGGGTCGGCTTATACTCGAGTAAATACGGTATTAATAAACTAACCATTTCCAATTTTTTTTTCTTAAGGATTACTAATTAATAAATTAAAGTACATTATTAATTAATTATTCAATTAATTAATATATTACAAACATCTAAGCATGAAAGTATTGCTAAACTAAAGCAAGCGTAAATTATAACTTTGTTGCTCAATTTGTTTAACTAATCCTATTTTTTTTATTAATAATTTATTCATTATTTATTAATGATTATTAATATACTTTACCTATTTGTATTTAATATTCAGCAATCAGTATCCTGAAGAGCTAACAATCTCTTTTGATTTTCCGGCATCAGAAAATGTCCAGTCAGACTGTCATCACCTGAGGAGAAAGTGTCAGTTCTGTGGCAAGTGTGCCGTATATATAGGCTGCGTGCGCAAGACAAAACCGTTGGTTTAGGCGGGAAATCCGCCATTTCACAATCTTAATTTGTAAGTTAGTATTGTGAAATGGCGCTGTTAGTATATCTTTTACTCGTTTTGCTGTCATTTTGCATCCTACGTGTTTCATTCCCTCCACTGCTCGCTTCGCTTCATCGCCTTTGGCGCTCATAACTAAGTCGTACGAACTACGCAAATCGCGACGACGTCTCCTAGTTCGACAAATTATAATATGTGATCCTGTGTTCATGATTTTAAATGCTGTATTAATGCAAGGGGATTTTAGAGACATCTGCTGCCTTGGTGAAGGGGTCAAAAGAACCTGGTGGATCTACTGGGTAGATTTGGCCATGACAGCCTTATCAAGCCCAACTGAAGAAAGCAGATCCTAAAATAGACCCTGCACAGTGACACACAAACAGTCACACAGACGAGGCATTAACACACACAGACAGTCACACAGACATAGGCAATAACACATACACACACAGTCACACAGACAGAGACAGTAACACACACACACACACACAGTAAAATAGATAGAGGCAGTAACACAAACACAGTCACCCAGACAGTAACACACATACACACAGACAAAAGCAGTAACACACACACACAGTCACACAGACAGAGGCAGTAACACACACAGTCACACAGACAGATACAGTAACACATATACACACAGTCACACAGACAGAGACAGTAACACATATACACACAGTCACACAGACAGAGGCAGTAACACACACACAGTAACACAGACAGAGGCAGGAACACACACACAGTTACACAGAGGGAGACACACATACATACACTCACACATACAGAGGCAGTAACACACAGTCACACAGATACAGTAACACACACACACACACACAGAGACAGTGGCAGTAACACACAGTCACACGGACAGAGGCAATAACACACAAACACACACACAGAGAAAGAGGCAGTAACAAACACAGTAACACAGACAGAGGCAGTAACACACACACAACGTCACACAGAGAGAGGCAGTAACACACAGACAGGCAGTCAAACACACACACAGTCACACACAGAGAGAGGCAGTAACACACACACACAGTCACACAGAGAGAGGCCGTAACACATACACACAGTCACACAGACAGAGGCAGTGACACATACAGTCAGTCACACACGCACAGTCAGACAGAGGCAGTAACACACATACACACAGAGAAAGAGGCAGTAACCCACACAGTAACACATACACACAGTAACACGACAGAGGTAGTAACACACACACACAGTCACACAGACAGAGGCAGTGACACATACAGGAAGTAACACACACAGACAGAGGCAGTCACACACACACACAGTCAGACAGAGGCAGTAACACAAACAGTAACACAGACAGAAGCAGTAACACACACACACAGTCACACAGACAGAGGCAGTAACACACACACAGTCAGACAGAGGCAGTAACACAGAGAGAAGCAGTAACACACACACACAGTCACACAGACAGAGGTAGTAACACACACACACAGTCACACAGACAGAGGCAGTGACACATACAGGAAGTAACACACACAGACAGAGGCAGTCACACACACACACAGTCAGACAGAGGCAGTAACACAAACAGTAACACAGACAGAAGCAGTAACACACACACACAGTCACACAGACAGAGGCAGTAACACACACACAGTCAGACAGAGGCAGTAACACAGAGAGAAGCAGTAACACACACACACAGTCACACAGACAGAGGCAGTAACACACACACAGTCAGACAGAGGCAGTAACACAGAGAGAAGCAGTAACACACACACACAGTCACACAGACAGAGGCAGTAACACACACACAGTCAGAGGCAGTAACACACAGACAGAGGCAGTAACACACAAAGGCAGTAACACACAGTCACACGGACAGAGGCAGTAACACACACACACACAGTTACACAGAGAGAGGCAGTAACACACACACACAGTCACACAGAGAGAGGCAGTAACACACACACACAGTCACACAGAGAGAGGCAGTGACACATACAGTCACACACACAGTCAGACAGAGGCAGTAACACACATACACACAGACACAGAGAAAGAGGCAGTAACCCACACAGTAACACATACACACAGTAACACGACAGAGGTAGTAACACACACACACAGTCACACAGACAGAGGCAGTCACACACACACAGTCACACAGACAGAGGCAGTAACACACACACAGTCACACAGACAGAGGCAGTAACACACAGAGGGGGTAACACACACAGAGGCAGTAACACACAAACACAGTCACACAGACAGAGGCATCACTAGAAGGACATTATATATATATATGTTGTGTGATTTTGTGCTCTGTATCTTTACATAACCAACCCCGGTGTCTCTCTCTCCCACACTGCGACGCGGCAGGGGCTTCCATTCGGCACATTACAGTCACATGACTGCCCCTGTGATATCATTGGCTGAGCTGCACCCTGACCTGACCCCTCTACTGTTCACACGGTGATTGGCTGCGTTAGGCTGCGATTCCTGGTCACATGGTGATGCAGTTGTGCCGTCATTGGCTGAGTTCAACTGTGGCCTTTCTTCTCCTGGAGTCTGATCGCGATCTCCACGGTAAGTCCGCTCACACAGACACAATAACAGCAGATAAGAGCAGCTCAGTATAGATCCCCAGCAGTGAGCGGGTCACACACGGGGAGTCCGGCTGGGCCTCAGTTATTATATTATTACCGGTATGTATTCCTGATCACGTGACACAGTACCCAATAATACCCTGAGTACTGCTTAATACTCCTCATTGTCTAGGACCAAGTCATTCCTCTCCTACAGAGACTTTACCTATCAGGTCCTGGAATGGAAATAGGCTGTACATCAGTGCCCTTAACAAGCAGGCCATGACGGGATAATCCCCCCCCCCCCCCCGCCCCTGTATCTCTTTACCCCTCTCCCTCCCGTTGTCTCTTCCCTCCCCCTCTCTCCCCTGTGCCTTTTCCCCCCACCTCCTCTCTCCCCTGTGCCTCTTTCCCCCACCTCCTCTCTCCCCTGTGCCTCTTTCCCCCACCTCCTCTCTCCCCTGTGCCTCTTTCCCCCACATCCTCTCTCCCCTGTGCCTCTTTCCCCCACCTCCTCTCTTTCCTTTGCCTCTTTCCCCCACCTCCTCTCTCCCCTGTGCCTCTTTCCCCCACCTCCTCTCTCCCCTGTGCCTCTATCCCCCCACCTCCTCTATCCCCCCACCTCCTCTATCCCCTACCTCCTCTATCCCCTGTGCCTCTTTCCCCCACCTCCTCTCTCCCCTGTGCCTCTTTCCCCCGCCTCCTCTCTTTCCTGTGCCTCTTTCCCCACCTCCTCTCTTTCCTGTGCCTCTTTCCCCCACCTCCTCTCTCCCCTGTGCCTCTTTCCCCCACCTCCTCTCTCCCCTGTGCCTCTTTCCCCCACCTCCTCTCTCCCCTGTGCCTCTTTCCCCCACCTCCTCTCTCCCCTGTGCCTCTTTCCCCCACCTCCTCTCTCCCCTGTGCCTCTTTCCCCCACCTCCTCTCTCCCCTGAGCCTTTTCCCCCCACCTGCTCTCTCCCCTGTGCCTCTTTTCCCCACCTGCCTCTTTCTTCCACCTCCTCTCTCTCTCCCCTGTGCCTCTTTCTTCCACCTCCTCTCTCCCCTGAGCCTCTTTCCCCCACCTCCTCTCTCCCCTGAGCCTCTTTCCCCCACCTCCTCTATCCCCCTACCTCCTCTATCCCCTGCGCCTCTTTCCCCCACCTCCTCTCTCCCCTGTGCCTCTTATCCCACCTCCTCTCTTTCCTGTGCCTCTTTCCCCCACCTCCTCTCTCCCCTGTGCCTCTTTCCCCCACCTCCTCTCTCCCCTGAGCCTCTTTCCCCCACCTCCTCTATCCCCCCACCTCCTCTATCCCCCTCCTCCTCTATCCCCTGTGCCTCTTTCCCCCACCTCCTCTATCCCCCCACCTCCTCTATTCCCCCACCTCCTCTATCCCCTGTGCCTCTTTCCCCCACCTCCTCTCTCCCCTGTGCCTCTTATCCCGCCTCCTCTCTTTCCTGTGCCTCTTTCCCCACCTCCTCTCTTTCCTATGCCTTTCCCCCCCACCTCCTCTCTCCCCTGTGCCTCTTTCCCCCACCTCCTCTCTCCCCGTGCCTCTTTCCCCCACCTCCTCTCTCCCCTGTGCCTTTTTCCCCCACCTCCTCTCTTTCCTGTGCCTCTTTCCCCCACCTCCTCTCTTTCCTTTGCCTCTTTTCCCCACCTCCTCTCTTTCCTTTGCCTCTTTCCCCCACTTCCTCTCTCCCCTGTGCCTCTATCCCCCCACCTCCTCTATCCCCCACCTCCTCTATCCCCTACCTCCTCTATCCCCTGTGCCTCTTTCCCCCACCTCCTCTCTCCCCTGTGCCTCTTTCCCCCGCCTCCTCTCTTTTCTGTGCCTCTTTCCCCACCTCCTCTCTTTCCTGTGCCTCTTTCCCCCACCTCCTCTCTCCCCTGTGCCTCTTTCCCCCACCTCCTCTCTCCCCTGTGCCTCTTTCCCCCACCTCCTCTCTCCCCTGAGCCTCTTTCCCCCACCTCCTCTCTCCCCTGAGCCTCTTTCCCCCACCTCCTCTCTCCCCTGTGCCTCTTTCCCCCACCTCCTCTCTCCCCTGAGCCTTTTCCCCCCACCTGCTCTCTCCCCTGTGCCTCTTTTCCCCACCTGCCTCTTTCTTCCACCTCCTCTCTCTCTCCCCTGTGCCTCTTTCTTCCACCTCCTCTCTTTCCTGTTCCTCTTTCCCCCACCTCCTCTCTCCCCTGTGCCTCTTTCCCCCACCTCCTCTCTCCCCTGAGCCTCTTTCCCCCACCTCCTCTCTCCCCTGTGCCTCTTTCCCCCACCTCCTCTCTCCCCTGAGCCTTTTCCCCCCACCTCCTCTCTCCCCTGTGCCTCTTTTCCCCACCTGCCTCTTTCTTCCACCTCCTCTCTCTCTCCCCTGTGCCTCTTTCTTCCACCTCCTCTCTTTCCTGTGCCTCTTTCCCCCACCTCCTCTCTCCCCTGAGCCTATTTCCCCCACCTCCTCTCTCCCCTGAGCCTCTTTCCCCCACCTCCTCTCTCCCCTGTGCCTCTTTCCCCCACCTCCTCTCTCCCCTGTGCCTCTTTCCCCCACCTCCTCTCTCCCCTGAGCCTTTTCCCCCCACCTCCTCTCTCCCCTGAGCCTTTTCCCCCCACCTCCTCTCTCCCCTGTGCCTCTTTTCCCCACCTGCCTCTTTCTTCCACCTCCTCTCTCTCTCCCCTGTGCCTCTTTCTTCCACCTCCTCTCTTTCCTGTGCCTCTTTCTTCCACCTCCTCTCTTTCCTGTGCCTCTTTCCCCCACCTCCTCTCTCCCCTGTGCCTCTTTCCCCCACCTCCTCTCTCCCCTGTGCCTCTTTCCCCCACCTCCTCTCTCCCCTGTGCCTCTTTCCCCCACCTCCTCTCTTTTCTGTGCCTTTTTCCTCCACCTCCTCTCTTTTCTGTGCCTCTTTCCCCCTCCCATGTGTCTCCTCTCCTCCCTCCCATGTGTCTCCTCTCCCCCCTCCTTCCTCCCATGTGTCTCCTCTCCCCCTCCTCCCTCCCATGTTTCTCTTCTCCCCCCTCCTCCTTCCCATGTGTCTCTTCCCCTCCTCCCTCCCATGTTTCTCTTCCCCTCCTCCCTCCCATGTTTCTCCCGCCCCTCCTCCCTCCAATGTGCCTCTTCTCCCCCCACTCTCTTCTCTGTATCTCTTTCCCCGATGTGTCCCCCCCCCACTCTCTCCTATGTATCTCTTTCACACTCCCCTATGTCTCTTTACTGCAAATCTCTTCCACCCCTGTCCCGTTTGCCCACCCCCCTCCTCCTGCACAAATGAGAAAAAGGCTTGGTTTCCAACCAGTAGAGCACATAGCAGGGAGAGGGTGAGAGAGTGGAAAAGACACAGGAGAGGGAGTGGGGTGGAAAAGAAACACGGAGTGTGGGGGGGGGGGGAAGAGACACGGAGTGGGGGGAGATTCAGGGGTGGGAGAGGGGGGAAAGAGACACAGGGGTGGGGGGAGACTCGGGTGGGAAAGAGACAGGGGTGGGAGAGTGGGGAAAATAGACACAGGAGTGGGGGGTAGACACAGGGGTGGGAGACGGTGGGGAAGGAGACACAGGGGTGGGGGGGATGAGAGACACAGGGGAGGAAATGAAGGGGAAAGAGACACAGGGGAGGGAGATAAGGGGAAAAAACAAAGGGGGGAGGGAGAGTGGGGGAAACAGAGACATTGAAGGGAGGGTGAGGAGAGCTTAATATTTTATTGCCGTAATTTTGGATGAGCAATTCCCTAGTGTGTATGTATATATATATATATATATATATATATATATATATATATATATATATACAGTGGATATAGAAAGTCTACACACCCCTGTTAAAATGTCAGGTTCCTGTGCTGTAAAAAAATTAGACAAAGATAAATCATTTCAGAACTTTTTCCACCTTTTATGTGACCTATAAACTGTACAACTCAATTGAAAAACAAACTGAAATCTTTTAGGTGGAGGGAAGAAAAATAAAAAATAAAAATAATGTAGTTGCATAAGTCTGCACACCCTCTTATAACTGGGGATGTAGCTGTGTTCAGAATTAAGCAATCACATTCCAAATCATGTTAAGTAGGAGTCTGCATACATCTGCCATCATTTAAAGTGCCTCTGATTAACCCCAAATAAAGTTCAGCTGCTCTATTTGATCTTTCCTGAAATGTTCTTAGTCGCATCCCACAGCAAAAGACATGGTCCACAGAGAGCTTCCAAAGCATCAGGGATCTCATTGTTAAAAGGTATCAGTCAGGAGAAGGGTACAAAAGAATTTCCAAGGCATTAGATATACCATGGAACACAGTGAAGACAGTCATCATCAAGTGGAGAAAATATGGCACAACAGTGACATTACCAAGTGACCGGGTACCTCCGTTGATGGATGCGTCCTAGCTTGAGTCGAGGCCTACAAGCACCGCACCGGACACCAAACCCACCACAGACTCCAAGGATAGTACATCAGGAACAGCGTTCAGTAGTTACAGCTCAAGGGAGTATGCAGAAGCATAGCAATCCCCAGTATGATAGCGATCCCCTCAAATAACGAGACGAGGCTACGTTTTGAAGGGTCAAGAGGAACTATATTTTAATGACAGGGAATCTCCTTTTATGCAATGGTGCCCTCTGAAGGGCTACACCCACATAATTATCACAACAGCCAATTATATACATGGTTCAACCCCCACGTCTCCTCCCTTCAGATAACAGGTAACACAATTAAAACAGACACAATTTTAACCACATTCTGGATGTACCCCAAATACAGGGGGTACACCTTTAAGTCCAGCACCGTTCAATAGCTCTCACCCAGGGGAACAACATATACAAAAATGGCATGAATCAGACCAGGGGTTCAAAAGTTAGTAAAAGTATGTTTTTACACATAACACACAGACATTGCACATATCCCCCACACAATACACATATAGGACAATAGGTGAGTCACACCTCCCTGGCAACTTGGATACAATCAGACATTAATTAGATCATGCTTCTTTGTTCTTATCAGAGAATGAAAACACTTTGGAAAATGCAAGGATCCTTTACAACTTTCTTATCTCTTGAATCTCTGTAACAGGATTATCTATTAGCCTAGGTCTGCAAAAGTCTGGCTAATATTCTGAGCCAATATATTCTGTAGAACATCAACCAACATACATATAGTAGGATCATATTTTAACCATAATAATCATAAAACAGTTTAAAAAAGTGATGGGTTCCGCTACACACCTCCCCCGTGACCATAAGCCGGCATACACGGTCTGATCCCAACGGATCGGCCTGGGGATGTCCGGACAAAAGTATTTGTTGGTCAATTCTCTAGTTTGACAACCCATCAGCATTACTGCAATTCGCATTTACTCACATTTCCCATATCCCCAGATAGCTGGGATCTGAGCGCAGAAAACTACCGAATAGCGCTCAGATCCTCTTCACACAGTTCAATTGCCATGTAGCTAAAGTCTTTCCCATAGTCTTTCATTATATGAATGGGCTTCATGGCACAGTTATCTGGGGTATCATGGTTCACACAGGGCAAGTACAGAATGACCCCCCTGTATGTAAAGGGCCAGAATGAGTGACTTACACTCTGGTATGGCCGAACACTGGTTCCAAAGGGCAATATGTACCAGGGCCATAGTCGCAGGGCAGGAGGCTGGCAAACAGTCCTCTCCAAGCCAAAGTGGCGAAGGGCACTTCGTCACACATCTCTCCTTTGGGGGGAAGTCTAACCAGGTACCTGGATATTTTGCTGTGGTGATGGGGCAACACGCTGAGGGGACTTGAGGGGCAGAGGCCAGCGGCACTCTGCCCTGATGCCAGCTCTTCTGCTGGTATAACCTGCAGGACATCCTGCTCTGTACAAGGGACAAAGGGAGGGCAGAGGCCGACTGCACTCTGCCCTGCTGTCAGCTCTTCTGCTGGGGTACTTGGGACATATTCCGGCTCAGTAGCCAGGGAAACGTGGGGGTCAGTGGGGGTTAACATTTCCTCTGTTAACCCTGGGGCCACATTAGAAGTTAGCTGGGAAGGGGAATTTGTACTTACCCCCTCCTCCGGTTGTCCCAATGACGGTAGTTGGGGATCTGGACAAGCTGTGGGCCCAGAGACCACGGTCCCATCTGCGCTGTCTGGGAGATTGGTGTCTCCCCTGGTTAGGGTAAACTGTCGCTGGGGGGGAAGGACGACACCTTCTGCCCCCTGTGTTTCACACTGCCGCTGGGGGGGCAAGGACGACACCTTCTGCCCCCTGGGGTTCACACTGCCGCTGGGGGGGAAGGACGACACCTTCTGCCCCCTGGGGTTCACACTGCCGCTGGGGGGGAAGGACGACACCTTCTGCCCCCTGGGGTTCACACTGCCGCTGGGGGGAAAGGACGACACCTTCTGCCCCCTGGGGTTCACACTGCCGCTGGGGAGGAAGGATTGCCCCTTCTGCTCCCTGGGGTACACACTGCCGCTGGGGGGGAAGGACGACACCTTCGGCCCCCTGGGGTACACACTGTCGCTGGGGAGGAAGGACGACACCTTCAGCTCCCTGGGGTACACAGTGCCGCTGGGGAGGAAGGACGACACCTTCGGCCCCCTGGGGTACACACTGCTGCTGGGGAGGAAGGACGACACCTTCAGCTCCCTGGGGTACACACTGCTGCTGGGGGGGAAGGATGACACCTTCGGCCCCCTGGGGTACACACTGCCGCTGGGGAGGAAGGACGACACCTTCGGCTCCCTGGGGAACACACTGCCGCTGGGGAGGAAGGACAACACCTTCTGCCCCCTGGGGTTCACACTGCTGCTGGGGGGGAAGGACGACACCTTCTGCCCTCTGTAGGGCCGGTAGAGAGACCTCGGTCCCATCTCTACCTGCCATCTGGAGGTCATTCCAGGACCAGTCAATGAAGTCTGGTTCTGCTTGTCGAGTAGGTTGGGGCTGCACAAGGCTGAGCAGGTGTTGGTAGTCCTGCTCCAGCTCCCACTCTCTCGTTACCAGGTGGGTCATGTCTTTGCTCACCTCGCCTTCGTCATCCCAGACATACATGCCCATCCGGTAGTCGTAGATGTCCCAAAACCTAGACCCCTCCGTGCTGCCAAGATCAATGTCGTCCTCCAAGGCATCCCATAATAAACCCGGGCCATCATAATCATCCCCCTCCGGTAAGTCGTTTTCAGACGTCCAGGGGGTAAGTCGAACGGTATGCCACCAGAGGGCCTGGTATGCGTTGTCTAGCCAGAGCTCTCGCCATACCAGGGTTTCTAGTCTTGTCACCCACTCATCCAGGGGCTGCTCTCCCAATAGATACATCCGCATCGCCACACGCTTCTGTAGCCGCTGCTCATCACTGGGGAGACTCTCACCTCGCCGCCATTGGGCATCTTCCAGGGCATCATACCAGAGTTCCTTTCTGTCTGCATCCCTGTAGTCCGCGGCCGCCTCCTCCTCCTTATCATGAAACGCTGTCTGAAAACTAGCCGGTTCCATCCTGCTGTAGCCAGGGGCGCTGTACGGATACTAGCGTTGCCCTCAATTTGTAACTCCAAACGTTACCGGTGTCTCTGTGCTGCTTTTCCTCTTACTAGGACGCCATCCCACCACTGCCACCAATGTAACGGATCTACTGGCACCCGACCGGGTACCTCCGTTGATGGATGCGTCCTAGCTTGAGTCGAGGCCTACAAGCACCGCACCGGACACCAAACCCACCACAGACTCCAAGGATAGTACATCAGGAACAGCGTTCAGTAGTTACAGCTCAAGGGAGTATGCAGAAGCATAGCAATCCCCAGTATGATAGCGATCCCCTCAAATAACGAGACGAGGCTACGTTTTGAAGGGTCAAGAGGAACTATATTTTAATGACAGGGAATCTCCTTTTATGCAATGGTGCCCTCTGAAGGGCTACACCCACATAATTATCACAACAGCCAATTATATACATGGTTCAACCCCCACGTCTCCTCCCTTCAGATAACAGGTAACACAATTAAAACAGACACAATTTTAACCACATTCTGGATGTACCCCAAATACAGGGGGTACACCTTTAAGTCCAGCACCGTTCAATAGCTCTCACCCAGGGGAACAACATATACAAAAATGGCATGAATCAGACCAGGGGTTCAAAAGTTAGTAAAAGTATGTTTTTACACATAACACACAGACATTGCACATATCCCCCACACAATACACATATTGGACAATAGGTGAGTCACACCTCCCTGGCAACTTGGATACAATCAGACATTAATTAGATCATGCTTCTTTGTTCTTATCAGAGAATGAAAACACTTTGGAAAATGCAAGGATCCTTTACAACTTTCTTATCTCTTGAATCTCTGTAACAGGATTATCTATTAGCCTAGGTCTGCAAAAGTCTGGCTAATATTCTGAGCCAATATATTCTGTAGAACATCAACCAACATACATATAGTAGGATCATATTTTAACCATAATAATCATAAAACAGTTTAAAAAAGTGATGGGTTCCGCTACACCAAGAACTAGAGCTCCCTCCAAAATTGATGAAAAGACGAGAAGAAAACTGGTCTGGGAGGCTACCAAGAGGCCTACAGCAACATTAAAGGAGCTGCAGGGATATCTGGCAAGTACTGGCTGTGTGGTACATGTGACAACAATCTCCCGTATTCTTCATATGTCTGGGCTATGGAGTAGAGTGGCAAGACAAAAGCCTTTTCTTACAAAGAAAAACATCCTAACCAGGCTACATTTTGCAAAAACACATCTGAAGTCTCCCAAAAGCATGTGGGAAAAGGTGTTATGGTCTGATGAAACCAAGGTTGAACTTTTTGGCCATAATTCCAAAAGATATGTTTGGTGCAAAAACAACACTGCACATCACCAAAAGAACACCATACCCACAGTGAAGCATGGTGGTGGCAGCATCATGCTTTGGGGCTGTTTTTCTTCAGCTGGAACTGGGGCCTTAGTTAAGATAGAGGGAATTATGAACAGTTCCAAATACCAGTCAATATTGGCACAAAACCTTCAGGCTTCTGCTAGAAAGCTGAACATGAAGAGGAACTTCATCTTTCAGCATGACAACTACCCAAAGCATACATCCAAATCAACAAAGGAGTGGCTCCACCAGAAGAAGATTACAGTTTTGGAATGGCCCAGCCAGAGCCCAGACCTGAATCCGATTGAAAATCTGTGGGGTGATCTGAAGAGGGCTGTGCACAGGAGATGCCCTCGCAATCTGACAGATTTGGAGTGTTTTTGCAAAGAAGAGTGGGCAAATCTTGCCAATTCAAAATGTGCCATGCTGATAGACTCATACCCAAAAAGACTGAGTGCTGTACTAAAATCACAAGGTGCTTCAACAAAGTATTAGTTTAAGGGTGTGCATACTTATGCAACCACATTATTTTATTTTTATATCTTTTCTTCCCTCTACCTAAAAGATTTCAGTTTGTTTTTCAATTGAGTTGTACAGTTTATAGGTCACATTAAAGGTGGAAAAAGTTCTGAAATGATTTATCTTTGTATCATTTTTTTACAGCACAGAAACCTGACATTTTAACAGGGGTGTGTAGATTTTTTTGTATCCACTGTGTATATATATATATATATATATAAAGAGTGAGGTATCTGTGAGTGTCCAGTAATCCAGATGAATAATCAGAGTATTGCAGTATATAGTGATTCATAGTAATGACAAGCTTTTGCCTTTCTTTTTCAAGTCAGAAGCTATAGTAAAAAAAATTGCAGGTCCTTAAAAAGCAACATATATTATCTCACCTCTCAATACCACATCTGGCAGAATTAAATATTTCTTCCAGACATGTAGGAATCCCCTTTACACATTATGCTCCTTATACCAATATCACAGAATGGGCCCAACTGGCAGCTTTACCTGATGGGTTTCCCATTCCTTGTTGGCAGGTTGTCTTGTGGTTGTACCAGAGATGTTGGAGGTGAAAGAAGAGTCGGACACTGAGGACCATCTGACCACAATGAAGAGTCCAATCCCTGCCACTGGTGAGTGTGTTATAATCCTATTATGTGTTATAATAAGGGTGGTCAACACTATTTGTCCAAGACTAGGATCCTATGAGCTTTTGGGCAAATATAGTTTTTGTTATTTAGTAAGTAATAATATTAAACTGTGAAGGGGAAGAGAGAGGGAAATATGTTGTGTGACAGTCTGGGGGTAGGGGCTATTACTGTTTAGGGCCACCTGCTATAGACTACAGATTAACTGCCCACAAGGACCATTTGGGGTCTTGGAAATCTCTGCACCAGCACCCTGATATCTTGCTTCTGTATCAGTCAGGGTCTCTCCATCAGGAATCAGCACTTCCAGGAGTCTCAGTAACCTTCCTATGGTAGTGTTTAGAACACACAATTAATGGAGAAGCATCGGATGAACCTCACCATTCAATTTAGTGTAGAGACAACTGAGCTTTATTCTTCTTGTATAGTTATTTAGCAAACACAAAAATATGTCACCCACACTCCCTCATAATACCCCTCCCTGTGTGAAGGTGTCTGGTTTTCTTACTGGATATACCAGAGCTGGTTAGGTCACTTCAGATCCCAGGCCTGGGTTTTGCTGTTAGGTTGAACATATCCCTTTATGACTATCTGAGGCAGAGACACACACGTGCAATCATTTTACCACTTCTACATCAGCACCAGAAGTGTCTGCCTAATGTATCTTCCATCTCTCCCCCCCTGTCCTCTCTGACAAAACAAACATTACAGGAGGTAATACAGATCTTGTTCCTGTAACCTGTTATGTCCTGGCCTACTTCTGAGTGCAAATACATTCTTTATACAGTTACCCAAATCATCCCACTAAATCAGATCATTATTGTAAACATTATAGCATTACTTAATACATTGGTATTTTTTTAAGCGGCTTGGAATAAACGTGTCATGTCCTCACCACAATAGTAAACATTATATAAACAGTTCTTAGTAGGCCCGAATACTCACAGGACATGCTCTTTGGTTTTATAATATTGTTTATTATAATTGTGTCTTCTGTCTGTTTGTACGCTCTCTCTCCTTGTAACCTTACTCCATCTCCCTCTCTCTCTGTGCTCACTCTCTCTCTGTGCTCACTCTCTCTCCTTCCCTCATTCTCTCTCTCCTTCCCTCATTCTCTCTCTCCTTCTCTCCTTCTCTCTCTCCTTTACTCCTTCCCTCTCCCTCCCTCCATCTAGCTCTCCCTCCCTCCATCTAGCTCTCCATCCCTCCCTCCTTCTAGCTCTCCCTCCCTCCTCTCTCTCCTTCCTTCCTTCCCTCTCCCTCTCCTTCCTTCCTTCCCTCTCCCTCTCCTTCCTTCCTTTCTCTTTCTCCTTCCTTTCTCTCTTTCTCCTTCCTTTCTCTCTTTCTCCTTCCTTTCTCTCTTTCTCCTTCCTTTCTCTCTCTCCTTCCTTTCTCTCTCTCCTTCCTTTCTCTCTCTCCTTCCTTTCTCTCTCTCCTTCCTTTCTCTCCCTCCCTCCTGCTCTCTCCCTCCCTCCTGCTCTCTCCCTCCCTCCTGCTCTCTTTCTCCTTCCTTTCTCTCTTTCTCCTTCCTTTCTCTCTTTCTCCTTCCTTTCTCTCTTTCTCCTTTCTCTCTTTCTCCTTTCTCTCTTTCTCCTTTCTCTCTTTCTCCTTTCTCTCTTTCTCCTTTCTCTCTTTCTCCTTTCTCTCTTTCTCCTTCTCTCTTTCTCCTTCTCTCTTTCTCCTTCTCTCTTTCTCCTTCTCTCTTTCTCCTTCTCTCTTTCTCCTTCTCTCTTTCTCCTTCTCTCTTTCTCCTTCTCTCTTTCTCCTTCTCCCTCCCTCCTTCTCCCTCCCTCCTTCTCCCTCCCTCCTTCTCCCTCCCTCCTTCTCCCTCCCTCCTTCTCCCTCCCTCCTTCTCCCTCCCTCCTTCTCCCTCCCTCCTTCTCCCTCCCTCCTTCTCCCTCCCTCCTTCTCCCTCCCTCCTTCTCCCTCCCTCCTTCTCCCTCCCTCCTTCTCCCTTCCTCTCTCTCTCTCCCTCCCTCCTTCTGTCTTCCTCTCTCTCTCTCTCCCTCCCTCCCTCCTTCTCTCTTCCTCTCTCTCTCTCTCTCCCTCCCTCCCTCCTTCTCTCTTCCTCTCTCTCTCTCTCTCCCTCCCTCCTTCTCTCTTCCTCTCTCTCTCTCTCTCCCTCCCTCCTTCTCTCTTCCTCTCTCCTTCTCTCTCTCCCTCCCTCCTTCTCTCTTCCTCTCTCTCTCTCTCTCCCTCCCTCCTTCTCTCTTCCTCTCTCTCTCTCTCTCCCTCCCTCCTTCTCTCTTCCTCTCTCTCTCTCTCTCCCTCCCTCCTTCTCTCTTCCTCTCTCTCTCTCTCTCCCTCCCTCCTTCTCTCTTCCTCTCTCTCTCTCTCTCCCTCCCTCCTTCTCTCTTCCTCTCTCTCTCTCCCTCCCTCCCTCCTTCTCTCTTCCTCTCTCTCTCTCCCTCCCTCCTTCTCTCTTCTTCTCTTTCTCTCTCCCTCCCTCCTTCTCTCTTCTTCTCTTTCTCTCTCCCTCCCTCCTTCTCTCTTCTTCTCTTTCTCTCTCCCTCCCTCCTTCTCTCTTCTTCTCTTTCTCTCCCTCCCTCCTTCTCTCTCCCTCTCCCTCCTTCCTTTTCAAAGCGGCTTGGAATAAACGTGTCATGTCCTCACCACAACAGAAACATGATATAAACAATTCTTAGTAGGCCTGAATACTCACAGGACATGCTCTTTGGTTTTATTGTTTATTATAATTGTGCCTTCTGTCTGTGCGCTCTCTCTCCTTGTACCACTGCTCACTCTCCTTCTTTCTTTCTCTCGCTCTCTCTTTTCTCTCTCTCTCTCTTTTCTCTCTCTCCCTCCTTACTTCTCTCTCCCTCCTCTCTCTCTCTCTCTCATGGTTCTTGTTGCATAGTTACTGGTAAAACATTTTTTTTTTTTTATCTGTTTTTTGCATACACCTCTCACTGATAGTTGTATTAGAATTATTCACTTATTTGCACAATTAGTACAGATTGTTAGCAGTGTATGAGGTAATTTAGTGAGGTACAGAGATAACGACACAACTCTATGTATCTCATTATTATCCACGTAAATAGTATTGGGCTGTAATATTACCGAGTCCTGTGTGACTAATTGTATAGGACTTATATTAGGTCTCAGGACGTCATGTGATGCTCCAGAATCTACCTGATTATCTATAAAATATGTAAAGAATCTAAAAAAGAACAATGTCCGCTATATATATATATACATATATATATATATATATATATATATATATATATATATATATATATATATATATAATCTTAGATATTTCTTCCCAGACAAGTAGGAATCCCCTTTACAAAATACATTTCTTATACCAGTATCACAGAAAGGGCCCAACTGGCAGCTTTACCTGATGGGTTTCCCATTCCTTGTTGGCAGGATTTCCTGTGGTTGTAACAGAGATGTTGGAGGTGAAAGAAGAGTCGGACACTGAGGACCATCTGACCACAATGAAGAATGAAATCCCTGCCACTGGTGAGTTTGTTGTAACACATAATGGATTATTCGTAAATTGCCCCCACTTCTTGCCACTCTGCAATGCTATAGTAGTCATTCATCTCAGATTTGTAGGGTGATTTACAAGTTAGTAAACCAGGAGTTACAAGGGGTTTATTTTAGAGATCAAACCTTTACCTTGTGATCTAGCATTCTGGTATAATAACATTGTCATGTAGAGAAATTGGAATCCATGTATAATCTAATTTGGAGAAAGAAATAACACATCAGAAGTTAAACTAGGGAAGGCGACTGGAAGCTCAAAACAGGGCCCTCCTTTTTCTGCAGTTGTTAATATTGTATAATGTATACATCCTCTTCTTATCCCCTGTACAGCGCTACGGAATATGTTGGCGCATTACAAATAAAATATAATAATAATGCAGAAGAAAACTCTGCACATAAAAGAAATCTGGACCTGGCAAAAAGATCACCCACTTCAGAGATACCTTGGTATTCCCATTGGGGCAAATGTTTGAGCTGATGGGGGGTGGGGGGTTGTACAGTCCAGAAGCTTAGTTGATGTGAGCGGTTAGTGGTGAGTGGATGTTGTTTATTACATAATCTCCATTTTTTTTTTAGTAAACGCAAGAATCTGGCAATTATTGTTATATTATTGTTATATTATTTGTTTTTTGGTATAAATGTGGCCATGACAAATAAGTGAGGAGCAAATGAGTTTCTCAATGAGTCCAATGAGTTGAACCATTTCACATTTGTTTGAAGTTGGCTTGCAGGTAATATCTGTGAAGATTCATGGCAACTAGGCCACTGTGCCACTTTTCCCCTCCCATGTGTCTCCTCTCCCCCCTCCTCCCTCCCATGTGTCTCCTCTCTCCCTCCCATGTTTCTCTTCCACCTCCTCACCTCCACATTCTGAGAATTGGTAGGGAGTATCTATAACATCATTGGCAAATAGGGACAGTTTATGGATCTCTTGGCCAATCATTGGTCCTGTTATATTTGGGTGTGTTCAAATGGTTAATCTAAAGGGATACATGACAAAGTGGAAGAGGAGAAGGGACAGCCTTGTCTTCTGCCATTTTGGACAGAGAATGGTGCATAACTGCTGCCTGAACGTTTGATAATAATAGATGGGACAAGGAGATAGGACCTTGGAAACCAAACGTACAGATAATGGCTTCCATGTAGCCGCAGTGAACCTGATCAAATGCTTTCTCGGCATTAAGACTTAAGAATAGGATCCTATCATGGCCAGGCTGACCCTGCTGAATGAAATCAATTAACAGTCTAATGTTGTTTCCTGCCTGACATTCCCAGTATAAAACCTACTTAATCCAGATACATCAATCTAGGAACTAAGAGATCAATTCTGTTATGTGCCATTTTTCTGAATATTTTTAAATCCCTATTATTGAGTGCTATTGGACAATAATTTTCACATTGGAGAGGTATAACCTTCTTTAGTAATTGGGGATAGATGTGAATAACACATTGGCGATGGAAACTCTTTGCCATTGAGTATTGGGTAATAAATTCACAGCAGTTTATGGCCTAGAATACTGAAGATTTGTTTTATAATAAAGATTAGTAAAGTTGTTAGGCTCTGGTATATTTGAGGATTTAAGGAAGTTAATTGTTATTTGGAGCTTTTTGAGGGAAAAGTCATGATTTAGAACCAGTAGAGGCCAGATTGAGTCCATCCCTTTAGGAATTATGGCCCTTTTTGAGCGTGAATGTTGAGAAGATGATATAGTGAGGTATAAACATCAGAAAAGATGGGTGCTATGTTTTTGGGGTGTAATGTAATAGATTTTGCTTTAATGTGGGATCTAGTCTTAATACCTCTTAGTTTTGCTGTTAGGGGATAATATGATGTGTTGCTCTGTTCATAGAATAGTTGTTTAGTCCAAACCATTTCTTGGGACACCTTGGCCAGTTCCAGCTGTTTTCGTGTGGATTGGATCCGAAGTCTGGAAGGTTTAAGGGTTTATAGTGTGGAAATACAATGGGAATGACATTCTTGTGAGTTTCTTATTGTGTTGTGCTAGAGAAATCAGAAACCCAGTGGGCTTCCCATTCTATCAAATGAGAAAATGTGGAGGCAAAATTAGTTTGAACGTGTTAGATGTGATCATATTTGCTTTGATTTGTGTTATTGAGATATTATGGAATCATTAAGACTCCATGAAAATGGGCTTCGGGTTATGTTATTACATCAATAGGTACACAATCTAACCAAGAGATCGTATATATGTTACTGTCTATCAAACACGTTAGTAAGGGGATTGAGACAAAGAAATAAAGAAATCTTGAATAGATTTTATGTGAAGCAGAATAGTAGGTAAAATCTTTAGCTTGACCTTGACCTTGGAGTGTTCTCCAGACGTCATACAGGCAGAATGAGGAGATAATCTGATTAACGGTTTAGTTTGATATTGCAATCTTTTGTGAGTTTTTGTTCTAGTAGAGGGGACTGATCCAGAGACGGGACCAGGAAAGAATTAAAATCATCTTCGACTATAAATGGGTTCTGGATTCATGATCTGTAAACCTAAGACTCTACCATCTCTATCCGTCTTCTGTGTTTCAGTAACGTGGGGTATGATTTTGTGAATTGATATGGCTACTTCTCTAGATTTAGATGTGTGGGAACTGCAGTAAATATTAGGGTATTTTTTTAATGTTAGAGGAGCTAAAGTGATGTCTCTTGGATCCACTCTGGTAAATATAAGTTTCATCATTAAAAAAGGGGGAGGACCTCTAAAATACTAGGATACTTTAACAGATTGATTAGTGACTGTAGGGAAAGAGATGTATAAGATAAAGACTCATCTCAGCGGAGTATTATGGAGAACAGGGAGAAAAAAATGGGGGCACAATCTAATTTGTATGAGAGAAATAAAAAAAAGCAAATATGGAAAGCTGCCTAAGGGTGGGATTCCCTAAGGTGGATCTAAAATGAGAACTCTATGGTTGGACTGGTTTTGACCACTGCAAGTTCAATTCCTTACCTAGGAGCTATGGGGTCAGTGGTGAATATGTAGATCTTTTAAGAGAGTTGTGTTTATCTGGAAGAAAAAAGAACATGGTTGACAATATTGGCAACAATAACTAGACCAATAGTAAGGTTAAAATGATTTTACATTGGTAGAATAAATGTCCAACACATTAGGGAGTTGTAGGATCATTTCTTCGTATGCTTGGACATTTATGTCATCTGTTTTCCTTGTTTTTGTATAAACTGGCTTGGAAAATGGGCCATGTTGTGTATTAGAGTCTTGTTATTTGGTCATGAAGATCATCATCTTGCAGAGATAAACTAATTTGTGACAAGAAGATCTTACCTTCTGAAGGGTGTTTCATGGTGTAGTTACGGCCATTACTGATGCAATTCAAATGAAATGGATGACCCATCTCTAGCGACTATTATGGGTTATTAGAATTTCTGTAACTTGTGTAAGCTTTCGCCTCCGTACCAATAAGATCTCAAATAACTGCAGAGTAAGTCCTTCAAATCTATATTTTTACAAAAGGAATGACCCCATTTATAGCAAATATTCTTCCAAACTAAACCTATATTTACTCACAGAAATAAACAAGTTCCCTTCTGGTCAACCAACTTTCAGCTTTCAGGACCTACAGTTGAATTCATATTTATTCCTATTTGGACTTGCTTTGGAACAGTCTTTCCATTATGACAGAAGATGTGGGGTATGATGTGCCGATTTTACCTTTATCACCAAGTGAATGTTTTATAATTTCTATTGCACCCAATGTGTAAGCTCCTTTTTGCAAGACCCATCCCTGCTGAAATATATATTGTATTGTAAGGTGGAACATTCCTATTAGTTTCTCATCCTCTGCTCCTCTATGTCTTGTAATTTATTCCTCAATGATCACCTTACATTACATTATCTTCCTAATTTTGCTCAGTAACAGAACTGGTGGAGAACAAGCAACCTGCTAGTTGCCCCTCGGTAAGGTAAAACTCTTCTGTCTGGTGATTTACATGGTGGGTTTTCCATTCCAGGTTTTCCACTGGTTGTACCTGAGAATCTAGAGGTGAAGTCAGAGAGAGAAGAGCCGGACACTGAGGGTCATCTGACCACAATAAAGAGTGAGATTGTTACAGTTACTGTTGAAGGTGAGTATCCTGTAATTATGTTGTGTACCCAAACCATGAATGTTGTCTACTTTATTCCATGCATTGGGTACTGAGGGAAAACAGACAAGTCTAGTAGATGAACACTAGGACACTATCTGTTATCCTCCCCTGGACATCTCATTGGTGGTGGAGAGAAGTGGATTTGCCCAAACCACCAACAGTAAAGATGAAAATTTCAATTTACATTTTTTTGGTGGCATCTGTGGATATTATTGCTAAGTTAAATCCTATTGTCTGGTCACTAGTATATTAGTCTTCTCTGTAATTAAAAACAATCTAATGTTGGAGGTGAGTATCCTGTAATTATATTGTGTACCCAAAACCACTGACTACGAGTATCACAGAGAATTCGTTCTGAGCCATGAATGTATTATTGGGGTAGTGGTTTTATCAGAGCTTATATTATTATTTTATTTATGTATTTACATATTACACATCCCCTGATGAAATCCAGGAAACGTGCGTCGGGTTGACGCTACGCTGCCCACGCTCCCTTAGTCGCTGGCCGATGACGTCATTACAGAGCGTCTAGGCAGCACATGGAAATGCCAAGTTCCATTAGGATATCTTTATTGTTATTATCTGCATCCAACTTTGCTTATACCCATCTATGAAATACTTATTAGAGAGGGATATATTCATGGAGCAGCAGACTTTACATTAGCATTAGTACTATCCTTGTGACTCCCTCAATTTTGTTTTTTTTATATAAACAACAATTTACACTGATCAATTCACAGTTTATTTGTACAATATGACTCTCTTGGGTCCTGATTCACTTTAGTATTCGTTCTAGCACTTGGCACTCTTTGCCTATTTTTTCTTCATCATTGTATCCAATCATCTGGTTGTTGTTATGATTAATGCAGTTTAGCCAGTAGAGGTATCAATATATTTATTATTTGGCAGCTGTAGCGTTGTGTGTTAAGTTTTTTGTTACTTTCATTGGTTTTATAATAACTATTAAAAGCTAAGTTTTATGGGCTAATATTGATTATAGTAGGTTCCTAGGAGTGCACCACTACAAAGGGATTTTCTAGGGGCAGATAACAAAATACATTCTACAGCTATTCACCTCACATTTTATTATTATTATTATTATTATTATTATTACATATTCCATAGCGCTATACAGGGGATAAAAACAAGGAAAAATACAGTATTAAACAACCTTTCAAAAATGGAGGACCCTGTTTTGAGCTTAGAATCTTTGCAGAAAGTGCTTTTTTCCCAAAGCATCCTAGAAGACTGGGGAAAGATTAAACAGATAAGGAATAACAAGGGACAGAAGGGAAGTGAAAGTTAGAAAGGTTTTTCATTTAGTGGGAGAGAGAAGGAACAGAGGTGAGGGCTCTAGCATTAATATGTTGTCTGCCCCTAGTGGTGAGATAATATATGCAAGTAGGAAAGTCAGGTGAATCCCATTCCACTATAAATGTAATCTGAAATGGGGTGAGGGGCAGGGAGGGAGGGCAGTGCTCCCAGAATTCAGAGTAAGCAGTGAGGCCTACTGAGACCAGGATGCAGGTAACAATTGGGGCTAAAAGAAAAACAATAAAAATACAGTGTGAGGGATCGATAGAACAGAGAGAGAGAAAGCAAGCAAGAGTGTGCAGTTAAAAGAAAGAAAATGCCAAGACATGTGGGAAGGAGGAGATCTAGGCAAATTATGCAGGCCATAAAAGGAGGAAGGGGAAGGAAAGCCAGGCAAGATAAAGTAAACATTTGGAAGATTTTGAACTACTGTTAGAAAAAATTCTATGTCATCAAATATAATAACAAGCATATAGTAGAAATATTAATAAAATATATTGGCTACTGGGAAGACGCCGCTTTCAAGTTCTTCTCCATACCTGCTGGTGTGTATGAAGCTCTCAGAATTCAGAGTAAGCAGTGAGGCCTACTGAGACCAGGATGCAGGTAACAATTGGGGCTAAAAGAAAAACAATAAAAATACGGTGTGAGGGACCGATAGAACAGGGAGAGAGAGAAAGACAGAGAGAGAAAGCAAGCAAGAGTGTGCAGTTAAAAGAAAGGAAATGCACATGACTTTCTATCAGATCTCTTCCCTCTCTAACTAAATGAAAAACTCTTCTAACTTTGCAATCTATATTCTATATTTCTAAGCATATTGAGGACTTTACTAATCTTTATCTGTTATTCTTGTCCAGGTATCTGCCTTTTACATTCCTTTTAGATTGTAAGTAGCGAGTTTCCAATCTTGTAGAGTGCTTTGGAAAAATCATTTTCTACAAATATTCTAAGCTTAACACAAGACACTTTATTTTCTGCAGTTTGTTAATTATGTATTTTTCATTGTTCTTATCCCCTCAACAGCACTACCAAATACGTAGAAAAGTTTATTTGCAATTGTGGATATTATTGCTTAGCGCATATTAAATAAATAAATCCTGGACCGCTTTCAGTTTATTATTTGCAGCCTATTAAAATTACTAAAATATCCAATGTGTTTCATTAAATAGATTCTATTGAGGGGTTTTGTTATAAATAATTGTATAAATATATTTCTACTCACAGTTTTTAATAAACTATTTTTTTCTTCTAGAGAGTTGCTTTAAGGCTTCACGTCCAGACTGGATTCCAAACAGATCATCTCCCCAAAACCTGATAATAGTAAAGATAGAAGACTGTAGCCGCTCCTTGGATGTGTCTCAGGAGTCAGAGGGTGGGAAAAAAGTAAGGACTGAAGAAAATGTCTCCAGTATAACTGTGCTGGACCCTGTAGAGAAACCATTCACATGTACAGAGTGTGGGGCAAGCTTCCAAAAGAAAGTCTGTCTCAAATCTCACCTGAATACTCACACAGGGAAGAAACCTTTCACATGTACAGAGTGTGGGAAAAGCTTTATAAGAAAGTGGGATTTTCTAATACACCAGAGGGTTCATACAGGGGGGAGGCCTTTTAAATGTATGGAGTGTGGGAAATGCTATAGACTCAAGTATCATCTTAAAAACCACCAGAGGTGTCATACAGGGGAGAAACCATTTTCATGTACAGAATGTGAGAAAAGCTTTGCAGTACGTATTCATCTTAGAAACCACCAGAGGTGTCATACAGGGGAGAAACCTTTTTCATGTACAGAGTGTGGCAACAGCTTTAGACAACAGTCTGAACTCTACCGACACCATAGAGTTCACACGGGAAAGAAACCTTATACATGTACAGAGTGTGGTAAAGGCTTTACAAGCAAACATTCTCTTCAAAACCACCACAGCATTCATACAGGTGAGAGCACTTTTGAGCATGGGAAACTCTTTCCAGTGAAGAGTGCTTCACATGCAGACTGGAATTCGGACAGATTATCTACCCAAAACCTGATGATAGTAAAGACTGAAGACTGTAGCCGCTCATTGGATGCGTCTCAGGAGTTGTCTCAAGACAATGATGAATTTTCAGACCTTAAGCAGCTCAAAGCACCAACTGAGTTAGAGGGTGGGAAAAAAGTAAGGACTAAAGAAAATGTCTCCAGTATGACTGTGTTGGACCCTGCAGAGAAACCATTCACCTGTACAGGGGAATCACCGTACACATGTACAGAGTGTGGGGCAAGCTTCAAAAAGAAAGTCTGTCTGAAATCTCACCTGAATACTCACACAGGGGAGAAACCTTTCACATGTACAGAGTGTGGGAAAAGCTTTATAAGAAAGTGGGATTTTCTAATACACCAGAGGGTTCATACAGGGGAGAGACCTTTTAAATGTATGGAGTGTGGGAAAAGCTATAGACTCAAATATCATCTTAAAAACCACCAGAGGTTGCATACTGGAGAGAAACCTTATGCATGTGAAGAGTGTGAGAAAAGCTTTGCAGTACGTGTTCATCTTAGAAACCACCAGAAGTGTCATACAGGGGAGAAACCTTTTTCATGTACAGAGTGTGGTAACAGCTTTAGGCAAAAGTATGACCTCCACATACACCATAGAGTTCACACAGGAGAGAAACCTTATACATGTACAGAGTGTGGAAAAGGTTTTACAAGCAAACGTTATCTTCGAAACCACCACAGCATTCATACAGGTGAGAGTACTTTTAAGTGTTTTGAGTGTGGGAAACTCTTTCCAGTAAAGAGTGCTCTTTTAAAACACCATAGGATTCACACAGGAGAATCACCACACAAATGTACAGAGTGTGGGGCAAGCTTCCAAAAAAAAATATCTCTGAAATTCCACCTGATGTCTCACACAGGGGAGAAACCTTTCACATGTACAGAGTGTGGGAAAAGCTTTAAAAGAAAGGGGAGTTATGTAATACACCAAAGAGTTCATACTGGTGAGAAACCTTTTAAATGTATGGAGTGTGGAAAAAGCTATAGCGGAAAGTGTGGTTTTCTAAAACACCAAAGGTTTCATACAGGGGAGAAACCTTATAAATGTACAGAGTGTGACAAAAGCTTCGCAGGAAGTAATGATCTTCGAAAACACCAGAGGTGTCATACAGGGGAGAAACCTTTTTTATGTACAGAATGTGGCAATAGCTTTAGACAAGAGTCTGAACTCTACCGACACCAGAGAGTTCACACAGGAGTGAAACCTTATACATGTACAGAGTGTGGGAAAAGCTTAACAACAAAGCGAATGCTTTTGCTTCACCAAAGGTCTCACACAGGAGAAACGTCATTTACATGCAAAGAATGTGGGAAAAAATTTATGTCCTACAGTGGTCTTCTACACCACCACATGATTCATACGGATGAGAAGCCTTACACATGCACAGAATGTGGAAAAAGATTTAGACATCTCGGCGGCCTTCGCGTCCACCACAGAGTCCACACAGGAGAGAAACCTTACACATGTACAGAATGTGGGAAAAGCTTTGCACAAAGTACAGTTCTCATTCGTCACCTTGTGACTCACATAGAAGGGAAACCGCACACATGTACAGAGTGTGGGAAAAGCTACAGACATAATACAAGTCTCACTCGTCACCTTGTGACTCACACAAGAGGGAAACCTTAGAAATGATCACAGTGTGGGAAAATATTTAAAACAAAAAAAAGAGGACAATGTAATATGTCTCAAATTTCTTACATGATTAACACTAAAGGGATGACACAGGTGCAACAAAAGTAATGCACGTGAGAAAGTACACGTGTTGGAAACAAAGAAAAAAAGTGAAAGGTATCCCTTTTACATGGTGCACACCCAGGGGCCTAATTGTAATATAGAGGATAGTACATGTTACAACTTAACGTTTAATAATATGGTTAAAACTTGAAATTAAAATCTTGATACGTTTTGTGAAATTGGATAAGGGGTGGAAAGGACTCAATGTGCTACTATATGTATTGGATAAATAATCCCAAAAGACCACTGAAAATGTGATCCAGCTATTAAGTGCTATGGACAACTGTGAAGTAATTGCTGTGATAAATATTGCACAAAAATAGAAAAGTGAGCAGTGCGAAGTGCAAATAATGATTATGCTGAATCACATAATCATAAATATGCTGAATATTAAATATGATGGATATAAAAAAACTCCTAAATATCCAAAGAATAGATATCCCCCCAAAAAGGATATATCAAAGTGCTCAGTGTTAAATAATAAAGTCCAATAGGATAACAATAAATGCTAGTGGTAATTGCACAAGGTCCTTAGAGTTATATGAAACCACTCCTACAACTACCAATCCTTAGGAGCTGTTTATTGAGAGGGACTGTGCATCCACATTCCTAAACTCACACATTAACATAGTTGACCTAGTGAAATACTAGTAATTAAAAGAAAGGAAGGAGGACTTGTAGAGTCTAATAACCGGGCTGTAAGCCCATGCAGGAAAGAGAACCACAGCTCCTAGCTCCGCAAACGCTACCTATGCGCCCAGTACTGACGTCATAGGTCTGCGTTGCGGCGTCACGTAACGTACAGCCCAACGCACGTTTCTAAACTATTTCATCATCATATTATTAAACGTTAAGATTTAGCATGTACTATCCTCTATATTACAATTGGGCCCCTGGGTGTACACCATGTAAAAGGGATACCTTTCACTTTTTGTCTTTGTTTCTATTGCTATATAACTTTTTTCCCTAGTAGCACCCCATTATACCCAGTTCTCTTTACACCTGAGCCACCTATAACTCTATTGTGTTAAAAATATTGTAGTGTTCACTGATATACATGATGGAGGTGTGATTAAAGGTATACATACTATTTTGAACATATTGTAATTTGAAGCTGTTTACCTTTATGAAAGGATACAATTAAAATCTATTTGTTCATTTAAACTACTTCCAATTTAACCATAGTAACATGAATTAGTATTTGATTTAATGTGTGTTTATCTATTTCTTCTTTGTGTACTCGTATGAAATTCCATTTCAGAGGAGTGCACTCATTTCTAATTTGATGGCTTCATTCTCATCAGTCCATCCCTTTACAGCTCTCCTCCTCTGACACACATAGATCACATCCTTCCTGTAAAATCCTCTCTTGTATATAATCTTAGTATCAATTTGTTATTGGGTGAGAAGGGGAAGGCGGAGAGAGAAAAGGGGTAAGGGAGAGAAAGGAGTGGGCAGAGTTAAAAAGAGATTTGGTTAAGAGAGAGTGAAATCTGGAATACAGGGAGATGGATGAGAGTAAAAAGGAGAGGGGGGATAGATGAGAGTGGTAAAGAAAAGATGTGGAGGGGAAGAGAAGTATTGAAGCATTGGTATGAGTGCCCTGGTTTGAAAAAACAGACAGTGGATTATCTATTAGCCTAGTAGCTGTAATATTCTGAGCCAATATATTCTGTAGAACATAAACCAACATATCTACAGTATAGCAATGTGATCATATTTTAACCAAGAATTAAATAGCCATAAAACAGGGTAAAACAGTGATGGGTTCCGTTACAATCATGTTTTTCATACAACTGTAATTGGTGTGTTTTACACATGTTTACAACAGTATATGTTAATTTGTCCAACAACTAAACATTTGAAGTCAGTGGTTTGCAAATAGTTTTTTTTGACGGTTGACTGACCGTTGATAAGAATGGATAGATGATATTTGGTAATGGTAAACAATTATGTGCTAATTGCAATAATAGGTGATGACCATATTTGGTTTGTATCCGTTTCCTGTCTATCAGTCCATATACTCAGTGTTTGTTCATTGTAATACAGTCCATTTTGCTCTTCTCTTGTGTGTGACAGACTCCATTTTGGGCTTCAAGCTTGTAAATAAAGAAATATCCTGGCTTTGTTTCCTTTGATTAAGTGTTGCTTTTTGGAGGGACACTAATAATGGACTTTTACATCAACAGAGGAGAAGGTCTGTGAAACTAGGGAAAGTGGGGACCAGAAAAGAAGAGGTTGGGGGGTTACAGATGCTCACAGGACAACAGGAAGGGCTGCATGTGAAGTGGAAGTGCCAGATAACCCATGGAGGAGAGGGTCCTGGTGCAACTGCAATGGTGGTGGCTTTGCCCCAATATAGTGGGGTTGAGGTGGTAAGGAAAGTGTGAGATGCAGTAAAGGGGAAGAGGGTCAAGGGAGGTTTTGTGGGGAAGGTGAACGAAGATAGAGAGATGGGAAAGGCAAGGGAGAATGGGTGAGGGATGTTAGATGGTACAGAAAGGGTGATGGGGTGAAAACAATTACGAGAGGCTAACGAAAATAGAAGGAGGTGGAGAAAAGAGGAATTATGGGGAGAGAGTATAACAGGATGAAGGGGAGATAGGTTGATGGAGGACCTAGAGATAGGAGGAAAGCACAGGTAAGGACTCAGAGCAAACATTTTAATTGTGAACATTATTATGTGATATTACATTTACTGGGTCTTAGTTAGATACAAACACCACAGACTTATTCATATTTTACATCTATTTACTACTTAGATTTGGGGCTTTCATATTAACAACCCACTTGTGATCCAACCATAAATACTTTAATTCCCTATCATTTGGACGCAATTATAAAAGTGCTCAAATTTATAATAAAACATAATATTTGTATGTCATATAATGATACTTAGTAATAAGCCAAAACTTACAGTGTTACGTAATAATTGCGGTTGAAAAAATTATTTTAGTCCATCAAGTTCAACCTTTTTAGATGGATTTTTATTAATCCAGAGGAACTGACAGAAATAAACCCAGTGAAACTTTACCATTTGTCTCAAAAGGTGGAAGAAATGTCCTTCCTGACCCCAGATACTGGCAATCTGACTCCTCCCTTGATCAATACTCTCTCTTTAATTATCCAGGATATCCCTCAATACCCTTTTGATTTAAAAATATATCCAGTGTCTTTTTAAAGTTATCTATCGAATCCGCTGTCACCACATCCTCTGGTAGAGAATTCCACAGATTAACCACCCTTACTGTGAAGAAATCTTTTCTTTCTTTAAGGTGGAATCTTTTTACTTCTAACATCAACATCCTCTTGTCAGTTGGAATCCTCTAGGCACAAAAAGTGCCCAAATTTGTCCTCCATATTCCAAATGAGGGAGTACTAGGGATTGGTATAGTGGCAGAATTATATTTGCGTCCCTGGCTTCTATACCCTTCTTAATACATTGTAAATTGTACACACCAAGAAGAATTTGAGAGGGAAAGCAAAGTTTTGATTTGAAAAATCAAAGAAAAAAGCTACAAAAAATCCACTGTCATGGAAGCCATTAATAAAGTATCATAAAGTCTAATTAACAATCCGCGAAAATAATGCAACCAAATGGCAGCAAAGGGATCAAATAGTTCTATGAGCTGCAGGTTTCTTACAACCTATAATAAAGGGGCTAATGAAATAAAAAAAATCCCAAATAATCTTTGGCCTATTCTAAGAGAGGATAATGTCCTAAAAGAAATACTACCCGAAAAACCAAATATTCTTTTTAAGAAAAATAGAAAACTAAAACTATTAGCTCCCAGTGAACTAAAAAGAGAAACCCAATATAAACTAGTATAAAACTAATATAAAACTAAACACAATAAAACTAGTTGGCTAGGGAAAATTAGAGGCTGTTTTCAGTGTGGTACAAAGTATTGAAATCAAACAACAGGAATGAAAAGAAATCTTAGATCCAACATCTTACAAATTGTAAAACAGAATATGTGGTGTATGCCATTGCATGCCTATGTAACAAGCAATATATAGGGTGCACCAAAAGGGACGTTTTGTACAAGATTGCGCAGGTCCGTGTAAAACCTTTAATTTTCTGCAGGATCCACTTGAAGAGTTGGGGCATAGATACTGAAAATTGTAGCATGTTGTTTGTTTTGAAGTGGGAGACGCATAAAAATTATACGGTCAGAGTGTCCATGAAGCCCACACCAGAGAGACGTTTCTCATTTTCTGGCTTCCTTGACCAGTAGAAGGTATAGCCTGCCCCCTGTTTCTGAAGGCTTCTTTCCTCTGGGAGGCGAACTTCACTGAGGGCAGCAATGTCAATAGCCAGCCTTGATAGTTCATGGGCTACAAAACTAATTAGGGGAATGGAGGGGCTAAGTTATGAAGAAAGACTAACCAAATTAAACTTATTTTCTTTAGAAAAAAGACATCTAAGAGGGGATATGATTACCTTATATAAATACATCCAGGGGCAGTATAAAGATTTGTCAGGGGAGCTATTTGTGCCAAGAGGTTTTCAACTGACAAGAGGTCATCCCATGAGGTTAGAAGTAAAAAGATTCCACCTTAAAGAAAGAAAAGGGTTCTTCACAGTAAGGGTGGTTAATCTGTGGAATTCTCTACCAGTGGAGGTGGTGACAGCGGATTCAATAGATAACTTTAAAAGGGGACTGGATTTATTTCTAATTCAAAAAGGAATTCAGGGTTATTGTGGATAATTAGAGAGACAGTACTGATCTAGGGAGACATCCGATTGCCAGTATCTGGGGTCAGGAAGGAATTTTTTTTTTTTCCCTTTGAGACGATTGGCTAAGTCTCACTTATTTTTTTTTAATGTTTGCCTTCCTCTGGATAAGTAATTAAAAAAAAAAGTAATTAAGGAATTGATTAATAATTAACTACTAATTAATTAATATTTAATCCGCATATTGCAGATCAGAGGAGATCTTAAAAGGTTGAACTTGATGGACTGAAAGTCTTTTTTCAACCTTAATTACTATGTAACCTACCTCACTACTGACTGCACTAAAAACAGACCTACCTCACTACTAGCTACATTATAAACAGACCTACCTCACTAATAGTTACAATATAAACAGACCTACCTCACTGCTGGCTACATTATAAACAGACCTACCTCACTACTGGCTACAATATAAACAGACCTACCTCACTAATAGTTACAATATAAACAGACCTACCTCACTGCTGGCTACATTATAAACATACCTACCTCACTACTAGCTACAATATAAACAGACCTACCTCACTACTGGTTGCATTATAAACATACCTACCTCACTGCTGGCTACAATATAAACAGACCTACCTCACTGCTGGCTGCATTATAAACAGACGTACCTCACTGCTGGCTGCATTATAAACAGACCTACCTCATTGTAGGCTACATTATAAACATACCTACCTCACTACTAGCTACATTATAAACATACCTACCTCACTACTAGCTACATTATAAACAGACCTACCTCACTGCTAGCTACAATATAAACAGACCTACCGCACTACTGGTTGCATTATAAACAGACCTACCTCACTGCTGGCTACAATATAAACAGACCTACCTCACTACTGGTTGCATTATAAACAGACCTACCTCACTGCTGGCTACAATATAAACAGACCTACCTCTCTGCAGCCTACATTAAAAACAGAGCTACCTCATTGCCGGCTGCATTATAAACAGACCTACCTCACTACTGGCTGCATTATAAACAGACCTACCTCACTGCTGGCTACATTATAAACAGACCTACCTTACTGCTGGCTACAATATAAACAGACCTACCTCACTGCTGGCTGCATTATAAACAGACCTACCTCACTGCTGGCTACATTATAAACAGACCTACCTCACTACTGGCTGCAATATAAACAGACCTACCTCACTGCTGGCTACATTATAAACAGACCTACCTCACTGCTGGCTGCATTATAAACAGACCTGACTCACTGCTGGCTGCATTATAAACAGACCTACCTCACTGCTGGCTACATTATAAACAGACCTACCTTACTGCTGGCTACAATATAAACAGACCTACCTCACTACTGGCTGCAATATAAACAGACCTACCTCACTGCTGGCTACATTATAAACAGACCTACCTCACTGCTGGCTGCATTATAAACAGACCTACCTCACTACTGGCTGCATTATAAACAGACCTACCTCACTGCTGGCTACATTATAAACAGACCTACCTCACTACTGGCTGCATTATAAACAGACCTACCTCACTGCTGGCTACATTATAAACAGACCTACCTCACTGCTGGCTGCATTATCAACAGACCTACCTCACTACTGGCTGCATTATAAACAGACCTACCTCACTGCTCCCTGCATTATAAACAGACCTACCTCACTACTAGCTACAATATAAACAGACCTACCTCACTACTGGCTGCACTATAAACAGACCTACCTCACTACTGGCTACATTATAAACAGACCTACCTCATTGTTCCCTGCATTATAAACAGACCTACCTCACTACTGGCTGCATTATAAACAGACCTACCTCACTACTGGCTGCAATATTAACAGACCTACCTCACTGCTGGCTGCATTATAAACAGACCTACCTCACTACTAGCTACAATATAAACAGACCTACCTCACTACTGGCTGCAATATAAACAGACCTACCTCACTGCTGGCTACAATATAAACAGACCTACCTCACTACTGGCTGCACTATAAAAAGACCTACCTCACTACTAGCTACAATATAAACAGACCTACCTCACTACTGGCTGTACTATAAACATACCTACCTTACTGCTCCCTGCATTATAAACAGACTGTAACGGCTACCCCGGTAGTGAGAGGGTACCAGCCGTTGGAGACGTCCTTTTCTGAAGCAAGGTGCTGTGCAGTAATGAAATGCTTATTCCTATCCACGATATCCCATTGTATAATCCAGGAGTGCTGTAAAATGTGGCAGAGTAACGGTACCATAAATCCCCCTCAAAGAACGAGACGATGCTACGTTTTGAAGGGTCAAGTAGAACTCTCTTTTATTAAAAACAAAAACACATTTTTAAACACTTCCCATACACAGTAGGGGCAGTGACTACCTTTGGTCAACCCCTAATTACCTCTGGCCAATCAGACAGGGTTAATGCGTGGGAGCCAGGAGTCCCCTCCCCCAGGAGCCGCCCACTAGGCGTGGCTAACTGCTCATTCTCCCTCTGACGGTGGAGAGAGTAACATCACTAGTCTTACTTATTCCCCTGCTGGGAGTATGGGGAAACCCCAGGTCATCTCATTATTCAAGAGTCCTTACCCCCATTGTTCATGGTGCCATCTTGTCTGCTAAAACCCTTTTGTTCTGCTATCTCTTGTGTGGTTTAGCAAATACTATTAAGTGGCAGATGGCAACTCCTGACCAAGTGTATGAGACCAAAGATATGTGACTGCATACCACACAATACAATATATTTACAGATATAATAACAACATTTTATAACCCAGAACATATCTGCAGATAGCTTAGGTCTGAGCACACGTTATTACTGAATGGCGCTCAGACCACATACATACAGTACAGCAATGTGATCATATTTTAACCAAGAATTAAATAACCATAAAACAGCGTAAAACATTGATGGTTTCCGTTACACACCTCCCCCGTGACCATAAGCCGGCATACACGGTCTGATCCCAACGGATCGGCCTGGGGATGTCCGGACAAAACGATTTGTTGGTCACTTCTACAGTTTGACAACCCATCAGCATTACTGCAATTCACATTTCAAGGAGAGGGAAAATACATTTTACAAACTGGTTTCAGACAATTAAATAATGAGGCAGAAAAGCATCAGCCTTCCAAATGAACTGAAGTCCTTTAGCAAAACCATCCCAAGTTGCAGAGTACATTCCTCCCCCAGCTCGTGGTCGGGCCCCTATTGTACAGGGCCCACTGTTCTTCCCCTGTACACCCACCCAAAAAAATCCAGGATCCCATCCCAACAGTCCAGTATCCCAATCTCCAAAAGGTGGGCCACAATCTCTGTCCCATAGAAACCCCTTTCCATATAAAACGTTCCCGCTCATCCCCTCTATCGTCGGCTAATGCTCGGTACTTTTGAAGGTTGGGGTCCTGTCTAGTTTCCCTCCCAAGCTCTTCGGGGGTGTCCCACGCTATGGGTCTCTCTGTGGCGGTAGTGCTAAGTGTCTGCTTGTGGCTTACCTGGGTCTCCCGACCTGTTGTAGGAACGTCCTCGGTACGGGTCTGTGAGCGGGTGGTCACGGGACAAGCAGCAGCAGTCGTGGGTAAAAAGGCTGAGGCTAGAGGGCCAATATCGTTGCCCAGCACGACCTCAGCAGGTAAATTGTCCATGATGCCTACTGTGGTCTTTCCCGACCCGACTCCCCAATCCAAGTGTACCCGGGCGGTGGGTAAGCGAAAAACAGCCCCCCCTGCGACACGGACAGCAACGGTACGATTAGATACATGCTCTGGTTTCACAAGATGTTTCTGCACCAACGTGATGGTAGTGCCAGTGTCCCTTAGGCCTTGTGCTACCTGTCCATTTACACGCACCTCCTGGCGGTGATGCTGGCTGTTATCTGGGGATGCAGCTTGTATGGGGTTTGCCTCGTACAGGATGCCCAAACACTCCTCAGGGCTCCCTTCGGTTCCAGGCAGTGAGCAGCAGAGGTATGTGATAAAGGGATCTCTGGGTTATTGGTCGGGCGCCTCCAGTTGTTATTGGCTGATCCCAAGGGGCAATAACGAGCAATGTGCCCCGGGTTGCCGCAGCGATGGCACGTCATTTTGTAAGAATCCTGGGGTTGGTGGTTAGACCCCTGAGGCCGTGGCGGTCCTGGGGGTACTGGGGCCCGAAATTCTGTGCTTGCAGCGGGCATTGAGGTGCGTGGCTCTGCTCTAGAGGTTGGTCGTGTGGACCCTTGGCTCACCTTTCTGGACTCTGCGTATTCGTCCGCTAGCCGTGCTGCCTCGATTAAGTTAGTAGGGCGACGATCTCTCACCCAATCCTGTATGTCTGCCGCCAGATCTTGAAAGAAATGTTCCATCAGGAATAGCTGTAGTACTTCCTCTCCTGTGTTGGCATTGCACCCTCGCACCCAATGTGATGCCACCCTTTGTATCTTGCTGGCCCATTCCATGTGGGAGTCTGCATCCTTCTTTTTAGACTCCCTGAAGCGACGGCGATATGTTTCCAGGGTGACGGCATATCTGGTGAGCAGTGCAGCCTTCACCCGGCGATACTGCGCAATATCTTCCTCAGTAAGCGCCCGAAAAGCCTCATTTGCTTTTACTGATAGCTTTCCAGCCAAAATAGTGACCCATTGGTCTGGTGGTATTTGGTGTAGTGAGCACTGCCTCTCGAAGTCAGCCAAATATCCATCAATTTCTTCCTCACTTTCCACAAACGCTTTGAAGGCAGTGAACGGTATTTTCTTTACTGTAGCAGCGGGTGGGGGAGTATGAACTGTATGTGCCAGGGGTTGTCTAGCTCTTGCCAGTTCAAGTTCGTGCCCCCTCCTATTTTGTATCTCCGTTCTCGCTTCCCGGAACAGCTGATCTATTAGCTCCACGGATGTTGCTGGGTACATGGATAATCTCCGCTGAACCAGGTTTGTAATTTCCTCCTCCTCGCTGACAGGGGTAGGTTGGTCCACGACCTCCATGGTTCGATCCATCTCGTCCAGCTCCAGTAGGTCAGCTATCAGCTCTCTCCGTGGTCGGTTGTTGGTACTCCTTCCTCTGGTTTCCAAGAGATCCTTTAGTGTGGGGCTTTTCAGTTTAGCGTACTGGGATTCCATTCAGCACTTGCGTTGGGGATGAAAAGGACCATCCCACCGCTGCCACCAATGTAACGGCTACCCCGGTAGTGAGAGGGTACCAGCCGTTGGAGACGTCCTTTTCTGAAGCAAGGTGCTGTGCAGTAATGAAATATTTATTCCCATCCACGATATCCCATTGTATAATCCAGGAGTGCTGTAAAATGTGGCAGAGTAACGGTACCATAAATCCCCCTCAAAGAACGAGACGATGCTACGTTTTGAAGGGTCAAGTAGAACTCTCTTTTATTAAAAACAAAAACACATTTTTAAACACTTCCCATACACAGTAGGGGCAGTGACTACCTTTGGTCAACCCCTAATTACCTCTGGCCAAACAGACAGGGTTAATGCGTGGGAGCCAGGAGTCCCCTCCCCCAGGAGCCGCCCACTAGGCGTGGCTAACTGCTCATTCTCCCTCTGACGGTGGAGAGAGTAACATCACTAGTCTTACTTATTCCCCTGCTGGGAGTATGGGGAAACCCCAGGTCATCTCATTATTCAAGAGTCCTTACCCCCATTGTTCATGGTGCCATCTTGTCTGCTAAAACCCTTTTGTTCTGCTATCTCTTGTGTGGTTTAGCAAATACTATTAAGTGGCAGATGGCAACTCCTGACCAAGTGTATGAGACCAAAGATATGTGACTGCAGATATAATAACAACATTTTATAACCCAGAACATATCTGCAGATAGCTTAGATCTGAGCAAACATTATTACTGAATGGCGCTCAGACCACATACATACAGTACAGCAATGTGATCATATTTTAACCAAGAATTAAATAACCATAAAACAGCGTAAAACATTGATGGGTTCCGTTACACAGACCTACCTCACTACTGGCTGAATTATAAAAAGACCTACCTCCCAACTAGCTACATTATAAACAGACCTACCTCACTGCTCTCTGCATTATAAACAGACCTACCTCACTACTAGCTACAATATAAACAGACCTACCTCACTACTGGCTGCACTATAAACAGACTTACCTCACTGCAGCCTGCATTATAAACAGACCTACCTCGCTGCTCTCTGCATTATAAACAGACCTACCTCACTGCTGGCTGCATTATAAACAGACCTACCTCACTACTGGCTGCAATATAAACAGACCTACCTCACTACTGGCTGCATTATAAACAGACCTACCTCACTACTGGCTGCAATATAAACAGACCTACCTCACTGCTGGCTGCATTATAAACAGACCTACCTCCCCATTGGCTACATTATAAACAGTCCTGCCTCACCGCTGGCTGCAATATACACAGACCTACCTCACTGATGGCTGCATTATAAACAGACCTACCTCACTGCTGGCTATATTATAAACAGACCTACCTCACTGCTGGCTACATTATAAACCGACCTACCTCACTGCTGGCTACAATATAAACAGACCTACCTCACTGCTGGCTGCATTATCAACAGACCTATCTCACTGCTGGCTGTATTATCAACAGACCTACCTTACTGTTCCCTGCATTATAAACAGACCTACCTCACAGTTCCCTACATTATAAACAGACCTACCTCACTGCTGGCTGCATTATAAACAGGCCTACCTCACTACTGGCTGCATTATAAACAGACCTACCTCACTACTAGCTACAATAAAAACAGACCTACCTCACTGCTGGCTACAATATAAACAGACCTACCTTTACTGCTGGCTACAATATAAACAGACCTACCTCACTGCTGGCTACAATATAAACAGACCTACCTCACTGCTGGCTACAATATAAACAGACCTACCTCACTGCTGGCTGCATTATAAACAGACCTACCTCACTACTGGCTACATTATAAACAGACTTACCTCACTGCAGCCTGCATTATAAACAGACCTACCTCACTGCTCTCTGCATTATAAACAGACCTACCTCACTATTGGCTACATTATAAACAGGCCTACCTCACTACTGGCTGCATTATAAACAGACCTACCTCACTACTGGCTGCATTATAAACAGACCTACCTCACTGCTCCCTGCATTATAAACAGACCTACCTCACTGCTCCCTGCATTATAAACAGACCTACCTCACTGCTGGCTACATTATAAATAGACCTACCTCACTGATGGCTGCATTATAAACAGGCTTACCTCGCTGCTCCCTGAATTATAAACAGACATACCTCACTGCTGGCTACAATATAAACAGACCTATCTCACTGATGGCTGCATTATAAACAGACCTACCTCACTGCTGGCTACAATATAAACAGACCTACCTCACTGATGGCTGCATTATAAACAGACCTACCTCACTGCTGGCTACATTATAAACAGACCTACCTCACAGTTCCCTACATTATAAACAGACCTACCTCACTGCTGGCTGCATTATAAACAGACCTACCTCACTACTGGCTGCATTATAAACAGACCTACCTCACTACTAGCTACAATAAAAACAGACCTACCTCACTGCTGGCTACAATATAAACAGACCTACCTCACTGCTGGCTACAATATAAACAGACCTACCTCACTGCTGGCTACAATATAAACAGACCTACCTCACCGCTGGCTGCATTATAAACAGACCTACCTCACTACTGGCTGCATTATAAACAGACTTACCTCACTGCAGCCTGCATTATAAACAGACCTACCTCACTATTGGCTACATTATAAACAGGTCTACCTCACTACTGGCTGCATTATAAACAGACCTACCTCACTACTGGCTGCATTATAAACAGACCTACCTCACTGCTCCCTGCATTATAAACAGACCTACCTCACTGCTCCCTGCATTATAAACAGACCTACCTCACTACTGGCTACATTATAAACAGACTTACCTCACTACAGCCTGCATTATAAACAGACCTACCTCACTGCTCTCTGCATTATAAACAGACCTACCTCACTATTGGCTACATTATAAACAGGCCTACCTCACTACTGGCTGCATTATAAACAGACCTACCTCACTACTGGCTGCATTATAAACAGACCTACCTCACTGCTCCCTGCATTATAAACAGACCTACCTCACTGCTGGCTACATTATAAATAGACCTACCTCACTGATGGCTGCATTATAAACAGGCCTACCTCACTGCTGTCTACAATATAAACAGACCTACCTCACTGATGGCTGCATTATAAACAGACCTACCTCACTGATGGCTGCATTATAAACAGACCTACCTCACTGCTGGCTACATTATAAACAGACCTACCTCACAGTTCCCTACAATATAAACAGACCTACCTCACTGCTGGCTGTATTATCAACAGACCTACCTCACTGTTCCCTGCATTATAAACAGACCTACCTCACTGCTGGCTACAATATAAACAGTCCTACCTCACTGCTGGCTGCATTATAAACAGACCTACCTCACTACTGGCTACATTATAAACAGACCTACCTCACTACTAGCTACAATAAAAACAGACCTACCTCACTGCTGGCTACAATATAAACAGACCTACCTCACTGCTGGCTACAATATAAACAGACCTACCTCACTGCTGGCTACAATATAAACAGACCTACCTCACCGCTGGCTGCATTATAAACAGACCTACCTCACTACTGGCTGCATTATAAACAGACTTACCTCACTGCAGCCTGCATTATAAACAGACCTACCTCACTATTGGCTACATTATAAACAGGTCTACCTCACTACTGGCTGCATTATAAACAGACCTACCTCACTGCTCCCTGCATTATAAACAGACCTACCTCACTGCTCCCTGCATTATAAACAGACCTACCTCACTGCTGGCTACAATATAAACAGACCTATCTCACTGATGGCTGCATTATAAACAGACCTACCTCACTGCTGGCTACAATATAAACAGACCTATCTCACTGATGGCTACATTATAAACAGACCTACCTCACTGCTGGCTACATTATAAACAGACCTATCTCACTGATGGCTGCATTATAAACAGACCTACCTCACTGATGGCTGCATTATAAACAGACCTACCTCACTACTGGCTGCATTATAAACAGACCTACCTCACTGATGGCTGCATTATAAACAGGTCTACCTCACTACTGGCTGCATTATAAACAGACCTACCTCACTACTGGCTGCATTATAAACAGACCTACCTCACTACTGGCTACATTATAAACAGACCTACCTCACTGCTCCCTGCATTATAAACAGACCTACCTCACTGCTCCCTGCATTATAAACAGACCTACCTCACTGATGGCTGCATTATAAACAGACCTACCTCACTGCTGGCTACATTATAAACAGACCTACCTCACTGCTGGCTACAATATAAACAGACCTATCTCACTGCTGGCTACAATATAAACAGACCTATCTCACTGATGGCTGAATTATAAACAGACCTACCTCACTGCTGGCTACATAATAAACAGACCTACCTCACTGATGGCTGCATTATCAACAGACCTACCTCACTGCTCCCTGCATTATAAACAGACCTATCTCATTGATGGCTGCATTATAAACAGACCTACCTCACTGATGGCTGCATTATAAACAGACCTACCTCACTGATGGCTGCATTATAAACAGACCTACCTCACTGCTGGTTGCATTATAAACAGACCTACCTCACTGATGGCTACATTATAAACAGACCTACCTCACTGATGGCTGCATTATAAACAGACCTACCTCACTACTGGCTACAATAAAAACAGACCTACCTCACTGCTGGCTACAATATAAACAGACCTACCTCACTGCTGGCTACAATATAAACAGTCCTACCTCACTGCTGGCTACATTATAAACAGACCTACCTCACTACTGGCTGCATTATAAACAGACCTACCTCACTACTAGCTACAATAAAAACAGACCTACCTCACTGCTGGCTACAATATAAACAGACCTACCTCACTGCTGGTTGCATTATAAACAGACCTACCTCACTGATGGCTACATTATAAACAGACCTACCTCACTGCTGGTTGCATTATAAACAGACCTATCTCACTACTAGCTACATTATCAACAGACCTACCTCACTGCTGGCTGCATTATCAACAGACCTACCTCACTGCTCCCTACATTATAAACAGACCTACCTCACTGATGGCTGCATTATAAACAGACCTACCTCACTGTTGGCTGCATTATCAACAGACCTACCTCACTACTAGCTACATTATCAAAAGACCTACCTCACTGCTCCCTGCATTATAAACAGACCTACCTCACTGCTGGCTGCATTATAAACAGACCTATCTCACTGATGGTTGCATTATAAACAGACCTATCTCACTGATGGCTGCATTATAAACAGACCTACCTCACTGATGGCTGCAATATAAAAAGACCTACCTCACTGTTCCCTGCATAATAAACAGACCTACCTCACTGCTGGCTGCATTATCAACAGACCTACCTCACTACTGGCTGCATTATAAACAGACCTACCTCACTGTTCCCTGCATAATAAACAGACCTACCTCACTGATGGCTGCATTATAAACAGACCTACCTCACTGCTGGCTGAATTATAAAAAGACCTACCTCACTACTAGCTACAATATAAACAGACCTACCTCACTGCTGGCTGCATTATAAACAGACCTACCTCACTGCTCCCTGCATTATAAACAGACCTACCTCACTACTGGCTGCATTATAAACAGACCTACCTCACTGCTGGCTACATTATAAACAGACCTACCTCACTGCTGGCTGCATTATAAATAGACCTACCTCACTGATGGCTGCATTATAAACAGGCCTACCTCACTGATGGCTACATTATAAACAGACCTACCTCACTACTAGCTACATTATAAACAGACCTACCTCACTACTGGCTGCATTATAAATAGACCTACCTCACTGATGGCTGCATTATAAATAGACCTACCTCACTGATGGCTGCATTATAAACAGGCCTACCTCGCTGCTCCCTGCATTATAAACAGACCTACCTCACTACTGGCTGCATTATAAACAGACCTACCTCACTACTGGCTACAATATAAACAGACATACCTCACTGCTGGCTGCATTATAAACAGACCTACCTCACTGCTGGCTACATTATAAACAGACCTACCTCACTGCTGGCTACATTATAAACAGACCTACCTCACTGCTGGCTGCATTATAAATAGACCTACCTCACTGATGGCTGCATTATAAACAGGCCTACCTCACTGATGGCTACATTATAAACAGACCTACCTCACTACTAGCTACATTATAAACAGACCTACCTCACTACTGGCTGCATTATAAATAGACCTACCTCACTGATGGCTGCATTATAAATAGACCTACCTCACTGATGGCTGCATTATAAACAGGCCTACCTCGCTGCTCCCTGCATTATAAACAGACCTACCTCACTACTGGCTGCATTATAAACAGACCTACCTCACTGCTGGCTACAATATAAACAGACATACCTCACTGCTGGCTGCATTATAAACAGACCTACCTCACTACTGGCTGCATTATAAACAGACCTACCTCACTACTGGCTGCATTATAAACAGACCTACCTCACTGCTCCCTGCATTATAAACAGACCTACCTCACTGCTCCCTGCATTATAAACAGACCTACCTCACTGCTGGCTACAATATAAACAGACCTATCTCACTGATGGCTGCATTATAAACATACCTACCTCACTGCTGGCTACAATATAAACAGACCTATCTCACTGATGGCTACATTATAAACATACCTACCTCACTGCTGGCTACAATATAAACAGACCTATCTCACTGATGGCTACATTATAAACAGACCTACCTCACTGCTGGCTACAATATAAACAGACCTATCTCACTGATGGCTGCATTATAAACAGACCTACCTCACTACTGGCTGCATTATAAACAGGTCTACCTCACTACTGGCTGCATTATAAACAGACCTACCTCACTGCTGGCTACAATATAAACAGACCTATCTCACTGATGGCTGCATTATAAACAGACCTATCTCACTGATGGCTGCATTATAAACAGACCTATCTCACTGCTGGCTGCATTATAAACAGACCTACCTCACTGCTGGCTACAATATAAACAGACCTATCTCACTGATGGCTGCATTATAAACAGACCTATCTCACTGATGGCTGCATTATAAACAGACCTACCTCACTGATGGCTGCATTATAAACAGACCTACCTCACTACTGGCTGCATTATAAACAGACCTACCTCACTGCTCCCTGCATTATAAACAGACCTACCTCACTGCTCCCTGCATTATAAACAGACCTACCTCACTGCTGGCTACAATATAAACAGACCTATCTCACTGATGGCTGCATTATAAACAGACCTACCTCACTGATGGCTGCATTATAAACAGACCTACCTCACTGCTGGCTACATTATAAACAGACCTACCTCACTGCTGGCTACAATATAAACAGACCTATCTCACTGCTGGCTACAATATAAACAGACCTATCTCACTGATGGCTGAATTATAAACAGACCTACCTCACTGCTGGCTACATTATAAACAGACCTACCTCACTGATGGCTGCATTATCAACAGACCTACCTCACTGCTCCCTGCATTATAAACAGACCTACCTCACTGCTGGTTGCATTATAAACAGACCTACCTCACTGATGGCTACATTATAAACAGACCTACCTCACTGATGGCTGCATTATAAACAGACCTACCTCACTGATGGCTGCATTATAAACAGACCTACCTCACTGCTGGTTGCATTATAAACAGACCTACCTCACTGATGGCTACATTATAAACAGACCTACCTCACTGATGGCTGCATTATAAACAGACCTACCTCACTGCTGGTTGCATTATAAACAGACCTACCTCACTGATGGCTACATTATAAACAGACCTACCTCACTGCTGGTTGCATTATAAACAGACCTATCTCACTACTAGCTACATTATCAACAGACCTAACTCACTGCTGGCTGCATTATCAACAGACCTACCTCACTGCTCCCTACATTATAAACAGACCTACCTCACTGATGGCTGCATTATAAACAGACCTACCTCACTGATGGCTGCATTATCAACAGACCTACCTCACTACTAGCTACATTATCAAAAGACCTACCTCACTACTGGCTACAATATAAACAGACCTACCTCACTGCTGGTTACAATATAAACAGACCTACCTCACTGCTGGCTACAATATAAACAGACCTACCTCACTGCTGGCTACAATATAAACAGACCAACCTCACTGCTGGCTGCATTATAAACAGACCTAACTCACTACTGGCTGCATTATAAACAGACTTACCTCACTGCAGCCTGCATTATAAACAGACCTACCTCACTATTGGCTACATTATAAACAGGCCTACCTCACTACTGGCTGCATTATAAACAGACCTACCTCACTACTGGCTGCATTATAAACAGACCTACCTCACTGCTCCCTGCATTATAAACAGACCTACCTCACTGCTCCCTGCATTATAAATAGACCTACCTCACTGCTCCCTGCATTATAAACAGACCTACCTCACTACTGGCTGCATTATAAACAGACCTACCTCACTGCTCCCTGCATTATAAACAGACCTACCTCACTGCTCCCTGCATTATAAATAGACCTACCTCGCTGCTCCCTGCATTATAAACAGATCTACCTCACTGCTAGCTACATAATAAACAGACCTATCTGACTGATAGCTGCATTATAAACAGACCTACCTCACTACTGGCTGCATTATAAACAGACCTACCTCACTGCTGGCTACAATATAAACAGACCTATCTCACTGATGGCTGCATTATAAACAGACGTACCTCACTGCTGGCTACAATATAAACAGACCTACCTCACTACTGGCTGCATTATAAACAGACCTACCTCACTGCTGGCTACAATATAAACAGACCTACCTCACTACTGGCTACATTATAAACAGACCTACCTCACTGCTGGCTACATTATAAACAGACCTACCTCACAGTTCCCTACATTATAAACAGACCTACCTCACTGCTGGCTGCATTATCAACAGACCTATCTCACTGCTGGCTGTATTATCAACAGACCTACCTCACTACTGGCTGCATTATCAACAGACCTATCTCACTGCTCTCTGCATTATAAACAGACCTACCTCACAGTTCCCTACATTATAAACAGACCTACCTCACTACTAGCTACAATAAAAACAGACCTACCTCACTGCTGGCTACAATATAAACAGACCTACCTCGCTGCTGGCTACAATAAAAACAGACCTACCTCACTGCTGGCTACAATATAAACAGACCTACCTCACTGCTGGCTACAATATAAACAGACCTACCTCACTACTGGCTGCATTATAAACAGACCTACTTTATAATGGCTGCATTATAAACAGACTTACCTCACTGCAGCCTGCATTATAAACAGACCTACCTCACTATTGGCTGCATTATAAACAGACCTACCTCACTATTAGCTACAATAAAAACAGACCTACCTCACTGCTGGCTACAATATAAACAGACCTACCTCACTGCTGGCTACAATATAAACAGACCTACCTCACTGCTGGCTGCATTATAAACAGACTTACCTCACTGCAGCCTGCATTATAAACAGACCTACCTCACTGCTGGCTGCATTATAAACAGACCTACCTCACTGATCCCTGCATTATAAACAGACCTACCTCACTGCTCACTGCATTATAAACAGACCTACCTCACTGCTGGCTGCATTATAAACAGACCTACCTCACTGCTGGCTACATTATAAATAGACCTACCTCACTGATGGCTGCATTATAAACAGGCCTACCTCACTGCTGGCTACAATATAAACAGACCTACCTCACTGCTGGCTGCATTATAAACAGACCTACCTCACTGATGGCTGCATTATAAACAGACCTACCTCACTGCTGGCTACATTATAAACAGACCTACCTCACTGCTGGCTACATTATAAACAGACCTACCTCACTGCTGGCTACATTATAAACAGACCTACCTCACTGCTGGCTGCATTATAAACAGACCTACCTCGCTGATGGCTGCATTATAAACAGACCTACCTCACTACTGGCTGCATTATAAACAGACCTACCTCACTGCTCTCTGCATTATAAACAGACCTACCTCACTGATCCCTGCATTATAAACAGACCTATCTCACTGCTGGCTACAATATAAACAGACCTATCTCACTGATGGCTGCATTATAAACAGACCTACCTCACTGATGGCTGCATTATCAACAGACCTACCTCACTGCTCCCTGCATTATAAACAGACCTATCTCACTGATGGCTGCATTATCAACAGACCTACCTCACTGCTCCCTACATTATAAACAGACCTACCTCACTGATGGCTGCATTATAAACAGACCTACCTCACTGATGGCTACATTATAAACAGACCTACCTCGCTGATGGCTGCATTATAAACAGACCTACCTCACTGCTGGTTGCATTATAAACAGACCTACCTCACTGATGGCAACATTATAAACAGACCTACCTCACTGCTGGTTGCATTATAAACAGACCTATCTCACTACTGGCTACATTATCAACAGACCTACCTCACTGCTGGCTGCATTATCAACAGACCTACCTCACTACAGGCTGCATTATAAACAGACCTACCTCACTGCTCCCTGCATTATAAACAGACCTATCTCACTGATGGCTGCATTATAAACAGACCTACCTCACTGATGGCTGCATTATAAACAGACCTACCTCACTGATGGCTACATTATAAACAGACCTACCTCACTGCTGGTTGCATTATAAAAAGACCTATCTCACTGATGGCTGCATTATAAACAGACCTACCTCACTACTGGCTACATTATAAACAGACCTACCTCACTGCTCCCTGCATTATAAACAGACCTACCTCACTACTAGCTACAATATAAACAGACCTACCTCACTGCTGGCTGCATTATAAACAGACCTATCTCACTGATGGCTGCATTATAAACAGACCTATCTCACTGATGGCTGCATTATAAACAGACCTATCTCACTGATGGCTGCATTATAAACAGACCTACCTCACTGCTCCCTGCATTATAAACAGGCCTACCTCACTGATGGCTGCATAATAAACAGACCTACCTCACTACTGGCTGCATTATAAACAGACCTACCTCACTGCTGGCTGCATTATAAACAGACCTACCTCACTACTGGCTGCATTATAAACAGACCTACCTCACTACTGGCTGCAATATAAACAGACCTACCTCACTGATGGCTGCATTATAAACAGACCTATCTCACTGATGGCTGCAATATAAACAGACCTACCTCACTGTTCCCTGCATAATAAACAGACCTACCTCACTGCTGGCTGCATTATCAACAGACCTATCTCACTGATGGCTGCATTATAAACAGACCTATCTCACTGATGGTTGCATTATAAACAGACCTATCTCACTGATGGCTGCATTATAAACAGACCTACCTCACTGCTGGCTGCATTATAAACAGACCTACCTCACTGATGGCTGCAATATAAACAGACCTACCTCACTGCTGGTTGCATTATCAACAGACCTACCTCACTGTTCCCTGCATTATAAACAGACCTATCTCACTGATGGTTGCATTATAAACAGACCTATCTCACTGATGGCTGCATTATAAACAGACCTACCTCACTGCTGGCTGCATTATAAACAGACCTACCTCACTGATGGCTGCAATATAAACAGACCTACCTCACTGCTGGTTGCATTATCAACAGACCTACCTCACTGTTCCCTGCATTATAAACAGGCCTACCTCACTAGTGGCTGCATTATAAACTGACTTACCTCGCTACTGGCTGAATTATAAACAGACCTACCTCACTACTAGCTACAATATAAACAGACCTACCTCACTGATGGCTACATTATAAACAGACCTACCTTCCTGCTGGCTGCATTATAAACAGACCTACCTCACTGATGGCTGCATTATAAACAGGCCTACCTCACTGCTGGCTGCATTATAAATAGACCTACCTCACTGATGGCTGCATTATAAACAGGCCTACCTCGCTGCTCCCTGCATTATAAACAGACCTACCTCACTGCTGGCTACAATATAAACAGACCTACCTCACTGCTGGCTGCATTATAAACAGACCTACCTCACTACTGGCTGCATTATAAACAGACCTACCTCACTGCTGGCTACATTATAAACAGACCTACCTCACTGCTGGCTGCATTATCAACAGACCTATCTCACTGCTGGCTACAATATAAACAGTCCTACCTCACTGCTGGCTACATTATAAACAGACCTACCTCACTGTTGGCTACATTATAAACAGACCTACCTCACTACTGGTTGCATTATAAACAGACCTACCTCACTACTGGCTACATTATAAACAGACCTACCTCACTGCTGGCTACAATATAAACAGACCTACCTCACTACTGGCTACATTATAAACAGACCTACCTCACTGCTGGCTACATTATAAACAGACCTACCTCACTACTGGCTACATTATAAACAGACCTACCTCACTACTGGCTACATTATCAACAGACCTACCTCACAGTTCCCTACATTATAAACAGGCCTACCTCACTGATGGCTACAATATAAACAGTCCTACCTCACTGCTGGCTACATTATAAACAGACCTACCTCACTGCTGGCTACAATATAAACAGTCCTACCTCACTGCTGGCTGCATTATAAACAGACCTACCTCACTGCTGGCTACAATATAAACAGACCTACCTCACTACTGGCTACATTATAAACAGACCTACCTCACTGCTGGCTACAATATAAACAGTCCTACCTCACTGCTGGCTGCATTATAAACAGGCCTACCTCACTGCTGGCTACAATATAAACAGACCTACCTCACTGCTGGCTACAATATAAACAGACCTACCTCACTGCTGGCTGCATTATAAACATACCTAACTCACTACTAGCTACAATATAAACAGACCTACCTCACTACTGGCTGCATTATAAACAGGCCTACCTCACTACTGGCTGCATTATAAACAGATCTACCTCACTACTAGCTACAATAAAAACAGACCTACATCACTACTGGCTGCATTATAAACAGGCCTACCTCACTACTGGCTGCATTATAAACATACCTACCTCACTACTAGCTACAATAAAAACAGACCTATCTAACTACTAGCTACAATATAAACAGACCTATCCCCCTGCTGGCTGCATTATAAACAGGCCTACCTCACTACTGGCTGTACTATAAACATACCTACCTCACTACTGGCTGCATTTTAAACAGACCTACCTCACTGCTGGCTGCATTATAAACAGACCTACCTCACTGCTGGCTGCATTATAAACAGACCTACCTCACTACTAGCTGCATTATAAACAGACCTACCTCACTACTGGCTGCATTATAAACAGACCTACCTCACTGCTCCCTGCATTATAAACAGACCTACCTCACTGCTCCCTGCATTATAAACAGTCCTACCTCACTGATGGCTGCATTATAAAAAGACCTACCTCACTGATGGCTGCATTATAAACAGACCTACCTCACTGATGGCTGCATTATAAACAGACCTACCTCACTGATGGCTACATTATAAACAGACCTACCTCACTGCTGGCTACAATATAAACAGACCTATCTCACTGCTGGCTACAATATAAACAGACCTACCTCACTGCTGGCTACATTATAAACAGACCTACCTCACTGATGGCTGCATTATAAACAGACCTACCTCACTGATGGCTGCATTATAAACAGACTGTAACGGAGCAGGAACACGCAGTCCAATATCTCCGCTGGTATACGGTAAAATACCCAAGAAGCACTACAGTTTCACCATTCCCGACCTCCCATATTGGACGACACACAATTTGGGAGTCAAATGAATACTGACTTTATTTTGTTATTGCAGAAATATATATACATCTCTTTGGCCACAGGCAATACACATGCCCATATTTGGCTACACACAATACACATAAAGAGAACAATAGGGGGGTCACACCTCCCTGGCAACTTTGATACAATCAGACATTGATTCAATTACACTTCTTTGTTCTTATCAGAGAATTAAAACACTTTGGAAAATGCAAGGATCCTTTACAACTTTCTTATCTCTTGAATCTCTGTAATAGGATTATCTATTAGCCTAGGTCTGCAAAAGTCTGGCTAATATTCTGAGCCAATATATTCTGTAGAACATCAACCAACATATATATAGTAGGATCATATTTTAACCATAATAATCATAAAACAGTTTAAAACAGTGATGGGTTCCGCTACACACCTCCCCCGTGACCATAAGCCGGCATACACGGTCTGATCCCAACGGATCGGCCTGGGGATGTCCGGACAAAAGTATTTGTTGGTCAATTCTCTAGTTTGACAACCCATCAGCATTACTGCAATTCACATTTACTCACATTTCCCATATCCCCAGATAGCTGGGATCTGAGCGCACAAAACCACCGAATAGCGCTCAGATCCTCTTCACACAGTTCAATTGCCATGTAGCTAAAGTCTTTCCCATAGTCTTTCATTATATGAATGGGCTTCATGGCACAGTTATCTGGGGTATCATGGTTCACACAGGGCAAGTACAGAATGACCCCCCTGTATGTAAAGGGCCAGAATGAGTGACTTACACTCTGGTATGGCCGAACACTGGTTCCAAAGGGCAATATGTACCAGGGCCATAGTCGCAGGGCAGGAGGCTGGCAAACAGTCCTCTCCAAGCCAAAGTGGTGAAGGGCACTTCGTCACACATCTCTCCTTTGGGGGGAAGTCTAACCAGGTACCTGGATATTTTGCTGGGGTGATGGTGCAACACGCTGAGGGGACTTGAGGGGCAGAGGCCAGCGGCACTCTGCCCTGATGCCAGCGGCACTCTGCCCTGATGCCAGCTCTTCTGCTGGTATAACCTGCAGGACCTCCTGCTCTGTACAAGGGACAAAGGGAGGGCAGAGGCCGACTGCACTCTGCCCCGCTGTCAGCTCTTCTGCTGGGGTACTTGGGACATATTCTGGCTCAGTAGCCAGGGAAACGTGGGGGTCAGTGGGGGTTAACATTTCCTCTGTTAACCCTGGGGCCACATTAGAAGTTAGCTGGGGAGGGGAATTTGTACTTACCCCCTCCTCCGGTTGTCCCAGTGACGGTAGTTGGGGATCTGGACAAGCTGTGGGCGCAGAGACCATGGTCCCATCTGCGCCGTCTGGGAGATTGGTGTCTCCCCTGGTTAGGGTAAACTGTCGCTGGGGGGGAAGGACGACACCTTCTGCCCCCTGTGTTTCACACTGCCGCTGGGGGGGAAGGACGACACCTTTGGCCCCCTGGGGTACCCATTGCCGCTGTGGAGGAAGGTCGACACCTTCTGCTCCCTGGGGTACACACTGCCGCTGGGGGGGAAGGACGACACCTTCTGCCCCCTGGGGTTCACACTGCCGCTGAGGGGGAAGGACGACACCTTCTGCCCCCTGGGGTTCACACTGCCGCTGTGGGGAAAGGACAACACCTTCTGCCCCCTGGGGTTCACACTGCTGCTGGGGAGGAAGGACGGCCCCTTCTGCTCCCTGGGGTACACACTGCCGCTGTGGGGGAAGGCCGGCACCTTCAGCTCCCTGGGGTACACACTGCCGCTGGGGAGGAAGGACGACACCTTCAGCTCCCTGGGGTACACACAGCCGCTGGGGGGGAAGGCCGACACCTTCAGCTCCCTGGGGTACACACTGCCGCTGGGGAGGAAGGACGACACCTTCAGCTCCCTGGGGTACACACTGCCGCTGGGGGGAAAGGACGACACCTTCTGCCCCCTGGGGTTCACACTGCCGCTGGGGAGGAAGGACGGCCCCTTCTGCTCCCTGGGGTACACACTGCCACTGGGGGGGAAGGCCGACACCTTCAGCTCCCTGGGGTACACACTGCCGCTGGGGAGGAAGGACGACACCTTCAGCTCCCTGGGGTACACACTGCCACTGGGGGGAAAGGACGACACCTTCTGCCCCCTGGGGTTCACACTGCCGCTGAGGGGGAAGGACGACACCTTCTGCCCCCTGGGGTTCACACTGCCGCTGGGAGGGAAGGACGACACCTTCTGTCCCCTGGGGTTCACACTGCTGCTGGGGGGGAAGGACGACACCTTCTGCCCCCTGGGGTTCACACTGCCGCTGGGGGGGAAGGACGACACCTGCTGCCCTCTGTAGGGCCGGTAGAGAGACCTCGGTCCCATCTCTACCTGCCATCTGGAGGTCATCCCAGGACCAGTCAATGAAGTCTGGTTCTGCTTGTCGAGTAGGTTGGGGCTGCACAAGGCTGAGCAGGTGTTGGTAGTCCTGCTCCAGCTCCCACTCTCTCGTTACCAGGTGGGTCATGTCTTTGCTCACCTCGCCTTCGTCTTCCCAGACATACATGCCCATCCGGTAGTCGTAGATGTCCCAAAACCTAGACCCCTCCGTGCTGCCAAGATCAATATCGTCCTCCAAGGCATCCCATAATAAACCCGGGCCATCATAATCATCCCCCTCCGGTAAGTCGTGTTCGGCCGTCCAGGGGGTAAGTCGAACGGTATGCCACCAGAGGGCCTGGTATGCGTTGTCTAGCCAGATCTCTCGCCATACCAGGGTCTCTAGTCTTGTCACCCACTCATCCAGGGGCTGCTCTCCCAATAGATACATCCGCATCGCCACACGCTTCTGTAGCCGCTGCTCATCACTGGGGAGACTCTCACCTCGCTGCCATTGGGCATCTTGCAGGGCATCATACCAGAGTTCCTTTCTGTCTGTTTCCCTGTAGTCTGCGGCCGCCTCCTCCTCCTCATCATGGAACGCTGTCTGAAAACTAGCCGGTTCCATCCTGCTGTAGCCAGGGGCGCTGTACGGATACTAGCGTTGCCCTCAATTTGTACTCCACGGAATGGTGTCTCCTGTAGCTGTCCTTCTGACCGTGGGAACAATTCCACCACTTGCCAACAAATGTAACGGAGCTGGGACACGCAGTCCAAAATCTCCGCTGGTATACGATAAAATACCCACGAGGCACTACAGTTTCACCATCCCCGACCTCCCATATTGGACGACACACAATTTGGGAGTCAAATGAATACTGACTTTATTTTGTTATTGCAGAAATATATATACATCTCTTTGGCCACAGGCAATACACATGCCCATATTTGGCTACACACAATACACATAAAGAAAACAATAGGGGGGTCACACCTCCCTGGCAACTTTGATACAATCAGACATTGATTCAATTACACTTCTTTGTTCTTATCAGAGAATTAAAACACTTTGGAAAATGCAAGGATCCTTTACAACTTTCTTATCGCTTGAATCTCTGTAATAGGATTATCTATTAGCCTAGGTCTGCAAAAGTCTGGCTAATATTCTGAGCCAATATATTCTGTAGAACATCAACCAACATATATATAGTAGGATCATATTTTAACCATAATAATCATAAAACAGTTTAAAACAGTGATGGGTTCCGCTACACAGACCTACCTCACTGATGGCTACATTATAAACAGACCTACCTCACTGCTGGTTGCATTATAAACACACCTATCTCACTACTAGCTACATTATCAACAGACCTACCTCACTGCTGGCTGCATTATCAACAGACCTACCTCACTGCTCCATGCATTATAAACAGACCTATCTCACTGATGGCTGCATTATAAACAGACCTACCTCACTGATGGCTACATTATCAACAGACCTACCTCACTACTAGCTACATTATCAGCAGACCTACCTCACTGCTCCCTGCATTATAAACAGACCTACCTCACTGCTGGTTGCATTATCAACAGACCTACCTCACTACTAGCTACATTATCAACAGACCTACCTCCCCATTGGCTACATTATAAACAGACCTACCTCACTGATGGCTGCATTATAAACAGACCTATCTCACTGATGGCTGCATTATAAACAGACCTACCTCACTGATGGCTGCATTATAAACAGACCTATCTCACTGATGGCTGCATTATAAGCAGACCTACCTCACTGATGGCTGCAATATAAACAGACCTACCTCACTGATGGCTGCAATATAAACAGACCTACCTCACTGCTGGCTGCATTATAAACAGGCCTTCCTCACTCTTGGCTACATTATAAACAGACCTACCTCACTGATGGCTGCATTATAGACAGTCCTACCTCACTACTGGCTACATTATAAACAGACCTACCTCACTGATGGCTGCATTATAAACAGACCTACCTTACTGATGGCTGCATTATAGACAGTCCTACCTCACTACTGGCTACATTATAAACAGGCCTACCTCACTGCTGGCTGCATTATAAACAGACATACCTCACTACTGGCTACATTATAAACAGACCTACCTCACTGATGGCTGCAATATAAACAGACCTACCTCACTGCTGGCTGCATTATAAACAGGCCTTCCTCACTCTTGGCTACATTATAAACAGACCTACCTCACTGATGGCTGCATTATAGACAGTCCTACCTCACTACTGGCTACATTATAAACAGACCTACCTCACTGATGGCTGCATTATAAACAGACCTACCTTACTGATGGCTGCATTATAGACAGGCCTTCCTCACTGCTGGCTATATTATAAACAGGCCTACCTCACTCCTGGCTGCATTATAAACAGGCCTTCCTCACTCTTGGCTACATTATAAACAGGCCTACCTCACTGCTGGCTATATTATAAACAGGCCTACCTCACTGCTGGCTATGTTATAAACAGGCCTTCCTCACTCTTGGCTACATTATAAACAGACCTACCTCACTACTGGCTACATTATAAACAGACCTACCTCACAGATGGCTGCATTATAGACAGACCTACCTCACTGCTGGCTGCATTATAAACAGACCTACCTCACAGATGGCTGCATTATAGACAGACCTACCTCACTACTGGCTGCATTATAAACAGACCTACCTCACTGCTCACTGCATTATAAACAGACCTACCTCATTGCCGGCTGCATTATGAACAGACTTACCTCACTACTAGCTACATTATAAACAGACCTACCTCACTACTAGCTACATTATAAACAGACCTACCTCACTACTGGCTACATTATAAACAGACCTACCTCACTGCTCACTGCATTATAAACAGACCTATCTCCCCATTGGCTACATTATAAACAGACCTACCTCACTACTGGTTGCATTATAAACAGACCTACCTCACTACTGGCTGCATTATAAAAAGACCTACCTCCCCATTGGCTACATTATAAACAGACCTACCTCACAAATGGCTACATTATAAACAGACCTACCTCACTACTGGCTGCATTATAAACAGGCCTACCTCACTGCTCCCTGCATGATAAAAAGACCTACCTCACTGCTGGCTGCATTATAAACAGACCTACCTCACTACTGGCTACATTATAAACAGACCTACCTCACTACTGGCTGCATTATAGACGGACCTACCTCACTAGTGGCTGCATTATAAACAGACCTACCTCACTGCTCACTGCATTATAAACAGACCTATCTCCCCATTGGCTACATTATAAACAGACCTACCTCACTACTGGTTGCATTATAAACAGACCTACCTCACTACTGGCTGCATTATAAACAGACCTACCTCCCCATTGGCTACATTATAAACAGACCTACCTCACAAATGGCTACATTATAAACAGACCTACCTCACTACTGGCTGCATTATAAACAGACCTACCTTACTGCTCCCTGCATGATAAAAAGACCTACCTCACTACTGGCTACATTATAAACAGACCTACCTCACTACTGGCTGCATTATAGACGGACCTACCTCACTAGTGGCTGCATTATAAACAGACCTACCTTACTGCTCCCTGCATTATAAACAGACCTACCTCACTACTGGCTGTACTATAAACATACCTACCTTACTGCTCCCTGCATTATAAACAGACCTACCTCACTACTGGCTGAATTATAAACAGACCTACCTCACTGCGGCCTGCATTATAAACAGACCTACCTCACTGCTCTCTGCATTATAAACAGACCTACCTTACTGCTCACTGCATTATAAACAGACCTACCTCACTACTGGCTGCATTATAAACAGACCTACCTCCCCATTGGCTACATTATAAACAGTCCTGCCTCACTGCTGGCTACAATATAAACAGACCTACCTCACTGCTGGCTACAATATAAACAGACCTACCTCACTGCTGGCTACAATATAAACAGACCTACCTCACTGCTGGCTACATTATAAACAGACCTACCTCACTACTAGCTACATTATAAACAGACCTACCTCACTACTGGCTACATTATAAACAGACCTACCTCACTACTGGCTACATTATAAACAGACCTACCTCACTGCTGGCTGCATTATAAACAGACCTACCTCACTACTGGCTGCATTATAAACAGACCTACCTCACTACTGGCTGCATTATAAACAGGCCTACCTCACTGCTGGCTACAATATAAACAGACCTACCTCACTGCTGGCTGTATTATCAACAGACCTACCTCACTGTTCCCTGCATTATAAACAGACCTACCTCACAGTTCCCTACATTATAAACAGACCTACCTCACTGCTGGCTACAATATAAACAGTCCTACCTAACTGCTGGCTACATTATAAACAGACCTACCTCACTACTGGCTGCATTATAAACAGGCCTACCTCACTACTGGCTGCATTATAAACAGACCTACCTCACTACTAGCTACAATAAAAACAGACCTACCTCACTGCTGGCTACAATATAAACAGTCCTACCTCACTGCTGGCTGCATTATAAACAGACCTACCTCACTACTGGCTGCATTATAAACAGGCCTACCTCACTACTGGCTGCATTATAAACAGACCTACCTCACTACTAGCTACAATAAAAACAGACCTACCTCACTGCTGGTTACAATATAAACAGACCTACCTCACTACTGGCTACAATAAAAACAGACCTACCTCACTGCTGGCTACAATATAAACAGACCTACCTCACTGCTGGCTACAATATAAACAGACCTACCTCACTGCTGGCTACAATATAAACAGACCTACCTCACTGCTGGCTACAATATAAACAGACCTACCTCACTGCTGGCTACAATATAAACAGACCTACCTCACTGCTGGCTGCATTATAAACAGACCTACCTCACTACTGGCTGCATTATAAACAGACCTACCTCACTACTAGCTACAATAAAAACAGACCTACCTTACTGCTGGCTACAAAATAAACAGTCCGACCTCACTGCTGGCTGCATTATAAACAGACCTACCTCACTACTAGCTACAATAAAAACAGTCCTACCTCACTGCTGGCTGCATTATAAACAGACCTACCTCACTACTAGCTACAATAAAAACAGACCTACCTCACTACTGGCTACAATATAAACAGACCTACCTCACTGCTGGCTACAATATAAACAGACCTACCTCACTGCTGGCTACAATATAAACAGACCTACCTCACTGCTGGCTACAATATAAACAGACCTACCTCACTGCTGGCTACAATATAAACAGACCTACCTCACTACTGGCTGCATTATAAACAGTCCTACCTCACTGCTGGCTACAATAAAAACAGTCCTACCTCACTGCTGGCTACAATATAAACAGACCTACCTCACTGCTGGCTGCATTATAAACAGACCTACCTCACTACTGGCTGCATTATAAACAGACCTACCTCACTACTAGCTACAATAAAAACAGTCCTACCTCACTGCTGGCTACAATATAAACAGTCCTACCTCACTGCTGGCTGCATTATAAACAGACCTACCTCACTGCTGGCTACAATATAAACAGTCCTACCTCACTGCTGGCTGCATTATAAACAGGCCTACCTCTTTACTGGCTGCATTATAAACAGACCTACCTCACTACTAGCTACAATAAAAACAGACCTACCTCACTGCTGGCTACAATATAAACAGTCCTACCTCACTGCTGGCTGCATTATAAACAGACCTACCTCACTACTGGCTGCATTATAAACAGGCCTACCTCACTACTGGCTGCATTATAAACAGACCTACCTCACTACTAGCTACAATAAAAACAGACCTACCTCACTGCTGGTTACAATATAAACAGACCTACCTCACTACTGGCTACAATATAAACAGACCTACCTCACTGCTGGCTACAATATAAACAGACCTACCTCACTGCTGGCTACAATATAAACAGACCTACCTCACTGCTGGCTACAATATAAACAGACCTACCTCACTGCTGGCTACAATATAAACAGACCTACCTCACTGCTGGCTGCATTATAAACAGACCTACCTCACTACTGGCTGCATTATAAACAGACTTACCTCACTTCAGCCTGCATTATAAACAGACCTACCTCACTGCTCTCTGCATTATAAACAGACCTACCTCACTATTGGCTACATTATAAACAGGCCTACCTCACTACTGGCTGCATTATAAACAGACCTACCTCACTACTGGCTGCATT
>JAPZIH010000784.1:0-42500 GCA_027410445.1 Discoglossus pictus
CAGAGGAAGAGAGACAGGGTAAGGACAGGAGGAGGAGGGGAAGAGAGACACAGGGAAAGAGAGACACAGGGTAAGGACAGGAGGAGGGGAAGAGAGACACAGGGGAAGGAGAGGAGGGAGGGGAAGAGAGACACAGGGGAAGGAGAGGAGTAGGGGAAGAGAGACACAGGAGAAGGGAGACACAGGGGAAGAAAGACACAGGGGAAGGAGAGGAGGAGGGGATGAGAGACACAGGGGAAGGAGAGGAGGAGGGAAGAGAGACACATGGGAAGAGAGACACAGGGGAAAGAGAGACATAGGGGAAGGAGAGAAGGAGGGAAAGAGAGACACAGGGGAAGAGAGACACAGGGGAAGGAGAGGAGGAGGGGAAGAGAGACACAGTAGAAGGGAGACACAGGGGAAGAGAGACGCAGGGGAAGGACAGAAGAAGGGGGAGAGAGACACAGGGGACGGAGAGGAGGAGGGGAAGATAGACACAGGGGAAGAGAGACACAGGGAAAGGAGAGGAGGAGGGGAAGAGAGACACAAGGGAAGAGAGACACAGGGTAAGGGCAGGAGGAGGGGGAAGAGAGACACAGGGGAAGGAGAGGTGTAGGGGAAGAGAGACACAGGGGAAAAGAGACACAGGTAAGGGCAGGAGGAGGGGAAGAGAGACAAAGTGGAAGAGAGACACAGGGGAAGGACAGGAGGAGGGGAAGAGAGACAGGGTAAGGACAGGAGGAGGAGGGGAAGAGAGACACAGGGAAAGAGAGACACAGGGTAAGGACAGGAGTAGGGGAAGAGAGACACAGGGGAAGGAGAGAAGGAGGGGAAGAGAGACACAGGGGAAGGAGAGGAGTAGGGGAAGAGAGACACAGGAGAAGGGAGACACAGGGGAAGAAAGACACAGGGGAAGGAGAGGAGGAGGGGAAGAGAGACACAGGGGAAGAGAGACACAGGGGAAGGAGAGGAGGAGGGGAAGAGAGACACAAGGGAAGAGAGACACATGGTAAGGACAGGAGGAGGGGAAGAGAGACACAGGGGAAGGACAGGAGGAGGAGGGGAAGAGAGACACAAGGGAAGGAAAGGAGGAGGAGGAGGGGAAGATAGACACAGGGGAAAGAGGAGAAGAGGTGAAGAGACACACAGAGTAAGAAGAGAAGTCGGGAAGAGATTGACACAGGGTAAGGAGAGGAGATGGGAAAGAGGTTGTGCAAAGTCGTAGAGATGAGCGCCTACTACGCTTATTTCCGCCAGCACAACAAGCGGTATTGCTCACAACTATATATGTGATGTATATATATATATATATATATATATATATATATATGTAACTGTATACTTTTATTTAATTGTCAAACTGCGAATTGTTTTCATGCTTGCGAGCCTCGGATAGCAAGGCAAGCAGTTGAGGCATTGAAGCCTTCCGAGCTTGCAGGACTTAGGCAATGAGCGCCGAAAGCAAGTGTGAGGTTTTACTTGGAAAAAAAGGCCACCGGGGCCAGGCCCTCTGCTTTTGCATGCTAACGGCCAGGCCTTGCCGTGGTTTCAATTGGAAAAAATACTAAAGAAGTCCTTACGGCACTTAGGCCTGGACCCAGCGGACTTCGGCACACACTCATTTCGGATCTGGCCGCTACGGAGGCAGCAAGATTAGGTTTGCCCGAGAACATGGTAAAAAGGATTATTTTTTTTTCGGTCCAATGTACAGCCAGAAAGGGTAATTTAACTGGACTTCTTTGTGTGTTGCAGAAACAAAGCAGCTGTGGATCGTCAGCCATTCCTATATGTATTGGGCACACCGGTTAGCCGCAGTTACTGGAGACAATGTCCAACTGTGCTTCCTGGAGACGGGTGTACAAGTATGATGGCTAGGGTTTCGCGGCTTGAGATGGCCACAGGTGAATGGCCTGTTGGAGAGCAACGCTCATCATCACGGTAGCCCACACATTTTGATTATACAAGCCGGGGCAACAATTTGGGAATGGTACCTATGATGAAGATGTTAAAAGATATGAAGAAGGATGTGAAGTTTTGGCTATACCAGTTCCCAAGCCGGTTCTTAGTATAGTCCGAAATGATCAAGAGGAGATCATGGCGGAACGCAAGGAATCTGGTTTCTATGGATAGAGTAAGGCAAAAGATAAACAAGCAGATGGTTAGTTTTGTAAGGAACCTTTTTTCCATAAATCATTAGGAATTTGAAGTTGCAGAAGCTGATGAATTATTTCGCCCCAATAAGGTCCATCTAACAGAGATAGGATTAGAACTGTTTACTCTGGAGCTTAAGGATGGGGGCTAAACGGACGGTAGCTTTATTGAGAGAGCGAGAGGGGGGATTATGCCTCACCATTCCATCATGCCACACCGTTCTATCATGCCACACCGGGCCATCATGCCACACCGAGCCATCATGCCTCACCGAGCCATCATGCCACACAGGGCCATCATGCCACACAGGGCCATCATGCCTCACCAGTCCATCATGCCACACCGTTCCATCATACCACACCGGCCATCATGCCACATTGGGCCATCATGCCTCACCAGTCCATCATGCCACACAGATCCATCATGCCACACCAGGCCATCGTGCCACAATGGTGGTGCTCAAAAAAGCAAAAGCCTCACATTGTGTGGAAAACAGCATTGCCTGCCTTACAATTTTATGCCCGTCAATTTTTGACGGGCATTTCGCTAGTATATATATATATATATATATATATATGTACACACACACACACATATTTCCTGTTATTACATGGGTTCATTAGTGTGCTATAGGGGTCTATATAGTTGAGCCACCCAGTACACTCACATTGTGTCACACACAGCATTCCCAGCTTTAAAATGTTATTGCCGTCATTTTTTGTTGGGCAAGTCGCTAGTATATATATATATATATATATATATATATATATATATATGCACAGGCCTGGATTTAGGATTCAGCTGCCAATAATAAAACAATGAACAAGTAATAACCCAGCAGACCCCAAACAAACGTTACGCTTTAAAGGGATAAAAGATAGGTTGTGTATAATTTAAAAGTGTATGTAACAGCAAGTTCATCATCAATTTTAAAACTAATAGAGTTAAAGTTTACATTTTTACCTGTCTTTCTGATCCACCCAACAAACTCGGGCCCTATTTATCTAGCCATGTGAATCTCCATTGTGTTTTTCCTGTGGGTGAAGTTGCCATCACATCACACCCCATCTATGCCATGGCTTAGCGCATCTCCACCATTGGGTTTCCAACCATATAATATTACATTTACGTATATTTTGATCCAGATTGCTCTGCCTGCTGTAAATAAGTGACATCTTCTTCCTTCAGCTTATACACTATGGGCTCTTCCTATTTATATATATTCATGTGCATGTGTATGGACACAGATTTAGATATTTGTTACCCTTCATTTTTGTAGCTTTATTATTATTATTATTTTAATATTGTGTTGTTATTGTGATTATAGACCCGCTCACTCCCTGATTCGTTTATAGTTTATTGTGCGCCAATAATAATAATACATAAAAATGTAGGTTTACGTTAGGCGGATCATTCCGGGACATTATTGTTTGACTTGCAGATGAAAAACAAATATAATATATCTCTGCCAAGTACATCTAGAGACGTGCGCCTGTGGCACTTCCTGGTGTCTTAGAGTAGATTAGTGTTCCCCTGGCCCTTTTCTGGATCGCTGCCTTGTGTACTTCAATAAAGCTGTGAGCTATACCATGTAGGGTCACTATAGGTGGGCAGGTCATAGCAGAGAGGTCAGACACATCACAGAGCACTGGAGCAGGAACTGGCAACCCACTCCAGTATCTTTGGCATGCAAACTTTTTGGAAAAGCACAGAGACAATTGCTTTATGCATGTTGCAGTATGGCTTTTCATATTGGCACATGCATGACCATTACAACATATGATCAAACTAAACATGTTTTAAATGCCAATTATTTATTTTTGAATTGACGCGCAATGAATTGTAACGCCTTTATGTTTTTTTACCAATAGATTTATGTACAATAGTTTTCAAATGGTGTTTTAGTGGCTAAGTTCATTTTCCTAATAAATTGTATAGTTTTATTTATTAAATCTAAATTAAACGTTGCTTTTTGTGAAGATTTAAACTGCTCTTTGAATAGATCTGGAGCCTACGGGCCTCATCCAATTGAGGCTTCGGGAGATCCTGCCTCGTAAATGGAGGCCGTAACTTCAGGGGAAGAGAGACACAGGGGAGGAGAGACACGGGGGAGGAGAGACACGGGGGAGGAGAGACCCGGGGGAGGAGAGACACGGGGGAGGAGAGACACGGGGGAGGAGAGACACGGGGGAGGAGAGACAAAGGGGAGGAGAGACACAGGGGAGGAGAGACACAGGGGAGGAGAGACACCGGGGAGGAGAGACACCGGGGAGGAGAGACACAGGGGAAGGACAGGAGGAGGGGAAGAGAGACACAGGAGAAGGAGAGGAGGAGGGAAGAGAGACACAGGGGAAGGAGAGGAAGAGAGACACAGGAGAAGAGAGACACCGGGGAGGAGAGACACCGGGGAGGAGAGACACAGGGGAGGAGAGACACAGGGGAGGAGAGAAACCGGTCAGGAGAGACACAGGGGAGGAGAGACACAGGGGAGAAGAGGAGAAGGGAAGAGAGACACAGGGGAAGGAGAGGAAGAGAGACACAGGGGAAGAGAGACACAGGGTAAGGAGAGGAGGAGGGGAAGAGAGACACAGGGGAAGACAGACACAGGGTAAGGACAGGAGGAGGGGAAGAGAGACACAGGGGAAGGAGAGGAGGAGGGGAAGAGAGACACAGGGTAAGGGCAGGAGGAGGGGAAGAGAGACACAGGGAAGGACAGGAGGAGGGGAAGAGAGAAACAGGAGAAGGAGAGGAGTAGGGAAGAGAGACACAGGGGAAGGAGAGGAAGAGAGACACAGGGGAAGAGAGACACAGGGTAAGGAGAGGAGGGGAAGAGAGACACAGGGGAAGAAAGACACAGGGTAAGGGCAGGAGGAGGGGAAGAGAGACACGGGGAAGAGAGACACAGGGTAAGGGCAGGAGGAGGGGAAGAGAGACACAGGGGAAGGAGAGGAGTAGGGGAAGAGAGACACAGGGGAAAAGAGACACAGGTAAGGGCAGGAGGAGGGGAAGAGAGACAAAAGGGAAGAGAGACACACAAGGTAAGGACAGGAGGAGGGGAAGAGAGACAGGGTAAGGACAGGAGGAGGAGGGGAAGAGAGACACAGGGAAAGAGAGACACAGGGTAAGGACAGGAGTAGGGGAAGAGAGACACAGGGGAAGGAGAGAAGGAGGGGAAGAGAGACACAGGGGAAGGAGAGGAGTAGGGGAAGAGAGACACAGGAGAAGGGAGACACAGGGGAAGAAAGACACAGGGGAAGGAGAGGAGGAGGGGAAGATAAACACAGGGGAAGAGAGACACAGGGAAAGGAGAGGAGGAGGGGAAGAGAGACACAAGGGAAGAGAGACACATGGTAAGGACAGGAGGAGGGGAAGAGAGACACAGGGGAAGGACAGGAGGAGGAGGGGAAGAGAGACACAAGGGAAGGAAAGGAGGAGGAGGAGGGGAAGAGAGACACAGGGGAAAGAGGAGAAGAGGTGAAGAGACACACAGAGTAAGAAGAGAAGGCGGGAAGAGATTGACACAGGGTAAGGAGAGGAGATGGGAAAGAGGTTGTGCGAAGTCGTAGAGATGAGCGCCTACTACGCTTATTTCCGCCAGCACAACAAGCGGTATTGCTCACAACTATATATGTGATGTGTATATATATATATATATATATATATATATATATATATATGTAACTGTATACTTTTATTTAATTGTCAAACTGCGAATTGTTTTCATGCTTGCGAGCCTCGGATAGCAAGGCAAGCAGTTGAGGCATTGAAGCCTTCCGAGCTTGCAGGACTTAGGCAATGAGCGCCGAAAGCAAGTGTGAGGTTTTACTTGGAAAAAAGGCCACCGGGGCCAGGCCCTCTGCTTTTGCATGCTAACGGCCAGGCCTTGCCGTGGTTTCAATTGGAAAAAATACTAAAGAAGTCCTTACGGCACTTAGGCCTGGACCCAGCGGACTTCGGCACACACTCATTTCGGATCTGGCCGCTACGGAGGCAGCAAGATTAGGTTTGCCCGAGAACATGGTAAAAAGGATTATTTTTTTTTCGGTCCAATGTACAGCCAGAAAGGGTAATTTAACTGGACTTCTTTGTGTGTTGCAGAAACAAAGCAGCTGTGGATCGTCAGCCATTCCTATATGTATAGGGCACACCGGTTAGCCGCAGTTACTGGAGACAATGTCCAACTGTGCTTCCTGGAGACGGGTGTACAAGTATGATGGCTAGGGTTTCGCGGCTTGAGATGGCCACAGGTGAATGGCCTGTTGGAGAGCAACGCTCATCATCACGGTAGCCCACACATTTTGATTATACATGCCGGGGCAACAATTTGGGAGTGGTACCTATGATGAAGATGTTAAAAGATATGAAGAAGGATGTGAAGTTTTGGCTAGACCAGTTCCCAAGCCGGTTCTTAGTATAGTCCGAAATGATCAAGAGGAGATCATGGCGGAACGCAAGGAATCTGGTTTCTATGGATAGAGTAAGGCAAAAGATAAACAAGCAGATGGTTAGTTTTGTAAGGAACCTTTTTTCCATAAATCATTAGGAATTTGAAGTTGCAGAAGCTGATGAATTATTTCGCCCCAATAAGGTCCATCTAACAGAGATAGGATTAGAACGGTTTACTCTGGAGCTTAAGGATGGGGGCTAAACGGACGGTAGCTTTATTGAGAGAGCGAGAGGGGGGATTATGCCTCACCATTCCATCATGCCACACCGTTCTATCATGCCACACCGGGCCATCATGCCACACCGAGCCATCATGCCTCACCGAGCCATCATGCCACACAGGGCCATCATGCCACACAGGGCCATCATGCCTCACCAGTCCATCATGCCACACCGTTCCATCATACCACACCGGCCATCATGCCACATTGGGCCATCATGCCTCACCAGTCCATCATGCCACACAGATCCATCATGCCTCACCAGTCCATCATGCCACACAGATCCATCATGCCACACCAGGCCATCGTGCCACAATGGTGGTGCTCAAAAAAGCAAAAGCCTCACATTGTGTGGCAAACAGCATTGCCTGCCTTACAATTTTATGCCCGTCAATTTTTGACGGGCATTTCGCTAGTATATATATATATATATATATATATGTACACACACACACACATATTTCCTGTTATTACATGGGTTCATTAGTGTGCTATAGGGGTCTATATAGTTGAGCCACCCAGTACACTCACATTGTGTCACACACAGCATTCCCAGCTTTAAAATGTTATTGCCGTCATTTTTTGTTGGGCAAGTCGCTAGTATATATATATATATATATATATATATATATATATATATATATATATATATGCACAGGCCTGGATTTAGGATTCAGCTGCCAATAATAAAACAATGAACAAGTAATAACCCAGCAGACCCCAAACAAACGTTACGCTTTAAAGGGATAAAAGATAGGTTGTGTATAATTTAAAAGTGTATGTAACAGCAAGTTCATCATCAATTTTAAAACTAATAGAGTTAAAGTTTACATTTTTACCTGTCTTTCTGATCCACCCAACAAACTCGGGCCCTATTTATCTAGCCATGTGAATCTCCATTGTGTTTTTCCTGTGGGTGAAGTTGCCATCATATCCACCCCATCTATGCCATGGCTTAGCGCATCTCCACCATTTGGTTTCCAACCATATAATATTACATTTACGTATATTTTGATCCAGATTGCTCTGCCTGCTGTAAATAAGTGACATCTTCTTCTTTCAGCTTATACACTATGGGCTCTTCCTATTTATATATATTCATGTGCATGTGTATGGACACAGATTTAGATATTTGTTACCCTTCATTTTTGTAGCTTTATTATTATTATTATTTTAATATTGTGTTATTGTGATTATAGACCCGCTCACTCCCTGATTCGTTTATAGTTTATTGTGCGCCAATAATAATACATAAAAATGTAGGTTTACGTTAGGCGGATCATTCCGGGACATTATTGTTTGACTTGCAGATGAAAAACAAATATAATATATCTCTGCCAAGTACATCTAGAGACGTGCGCCTGTGGCACTTCCTGGTGTCTTAGAGTAGATTAGTGTTCCCCTGGCCCTTTTCTGGATCGCTGCCTTGTGTACTTCAATAAAGCTGTGAGCTATACCATGTAGGGTCACTATAGGTGGGCAGGTCATAGCAGAGAGGTCAGACACATCACAGAGCACTGGAGCAGGAACTGGCAACCCACTCCAGTATCTTTGGCATGCAAACTTTTTGGAAAAGCACAGAGACAATTGCTTTATGCATGTTGCAGCATGGCTTTTCATATTGGCATATGCATGACCATTACAACATATGATCAAACTAAACATGTTTTAAATGCCAATTATTTATTTTTGAATTGACGCGCAATGAATTGTAACGCCTTTATGTTTTTTTACCAATAGATTTATGTACAATAGTTTTCAAATGGTGATTTAGTGGCTAAGTTCATTTTCCTAATAAATTGTATAGTTTTATTTATTGTATCTAAATTAAACGTTGCTTTTTGTGAAGATTTAAACTGCTCTTTGAATAGATCTGGAGCCTACGGGCCTCATACAATTGAGGCTTCGGGAGATCCTGCCTCGTAAATGGAGGCCGTAACTTCAGGGGAAGAGAGACACAGGGGAGGAGAGACACGGGGGAGGAGAGACCCGGGGGAGGAGAGACCCGGGGGAGGAGAGACCCGGGGGAGGAGAGACACGGGGGAGGAGAGACACGGGGGAGGAGAGACAAAGGGGAGGAGAGACACAGGGGAGGAGAGACACAGGGGAGGAGAGACACCGGGGAGGAGAGACACAGGGTAAGGGCAGGAGGAGGGGAAGAGAGACACAGGGAAGGACAGGAGGAGGGGAAGAGAGAAACAGGAGAAGGAGAGGAGTAGGGAAGAGAGACACAGGGGAAGGAGAGGAAGAGAGACACAGGGGAAGAGAGACACAGGGTAAGGAGAGGAGGAGGGGAAGAGAGACACAGGGGAAGAAAGACACAGGGTAAGGGCAGGAGGAGGGGAAGAGAGACACGGGGAAGAGAGACACAGGGTAAGGGCAGGAGGAGGGGAAGAGAGACACAGGGGAAGGAGAGGAGTAGGGGAAGAGAGACACAGGGGAAAAGAGACACAGGTAAGGGCAGGAGGAGGGGAAGAGAGACAAAGGGGAAGAGAGACACACAAGGTAAGGACAGGAGGAGGGGAAGAGAGACAGGGTAAGGACAGGAGGAGGAGGAGAAGAGAGACACAGGGAAAGAGAGACACAGGGTAAGGACAGGAGTAGGGGAAGAGAGACACAGGGGAAGGAGAGAAGGAGGGGAAGAGAGACACAGGGGAAGGAGAGGAGTAGGGGAAGAGAGACACAGGAGAAGGGAGACACAGGGGAAGAAAGACACAGGGGAAGGAGAGGAGGAGGGGAAGATAGACACAGGGGAAGAGAGACACAGGGAAAGGAGAGGAGGAGGGGAAGAGAGACACAAGGGAAGAGAGACACATGGTAAGGACAGGAGGAGGGGAAGAGAGACACAGGGGAAGGACAGGAGGAGGAGGGGAAGAGAGACACAAGGGAAGGAAAGGAGGAGGAGGAGGGGAAGATAGACACAGGGGAAAGAGGAGAAGAGGTGAAGAGACACACAGAGTAAGAAGAGAAGTCGGGAAGAGATTGACACAGGGTAAGGAGAGGAGATGGGAAAGAGGTTGTGCGAAGTCGTAGAGATGAGCGCCTACTACGCTTATTTCCGCCAGCACAACAAGCGGTATTGCTCACAACTATATATGTGATGTATATATATATATATATATATATATATATATGTAACTGTATACTTTTATTTAATTGTCAAACTGCGAATTGTTTTCATGCTTGCGAGCCTCGGATAGCAAGGCAAGCAGTTGAGGCATTGAAGCCTTCCGAGCTTGCAGGACTTAGGCAATGAGCGCCGAAAGCAAGTGTGAGGTTTTACTTGGAAAAAAGGCCACCGGGGCCAGGCCCTCTGCTTTTGCATGCTAACGGCCAGGCCTTGCCGTGGTTTCAATTGGAAAAAATACTAAAGAAGTCCTTACGGCACTTAGGCCTGGACCCAGCGGACTTCGGCACACACTCATTTCGGATCTGGCCGCTACGGAGGCAGCAAGATTAGGTTTGCCCGAGAACATGGTAAAAAGGTTTATTTTTTTTCGGTCCAATGTACAGCCAGAAAGGGTAATTTAACTGGACTTCTTTGTGTGTTGCAGAAACAAAGCAGCTGTGGATCGTCAGCCATTCCTATATGTATTGGGCACACCGGTTAGCCGCAGTTACTGGAGACAATGTCCAACTGTGCTTCCTGGAGACGGGTGTACAAGTATGATGGCTAGGGTTTCGCGGCTTGAGATGGCCACAGGTGAATGGCCTGTTGGAGAGCAACGCTCATCATCACGGTAGCCCACACATTTTGATTATACATGCCGGGGCAACAATTTGGGAGTGGTACCTATGATGAAGATGTTAAAAGATATGAAGAAGGATGTGAAGTTTTGGCTAGACCAGTTCCCAAGCCGGTTCTTAGTATAGTCCGAAATGATCAAGAGGAGATCATGGCGGAACGCAAGGAATCTGGTTTCTATGGATAGAGTAAGGCAAAAGATAAACAAGCAGATGGTTAGTTTTGTAAGGAACCTTTTTTCCATAAATCATTAGGAATTTGAAGTTGCAGAAGCTGATGAATTATTTCGCCCCAATAAGGTCCATCTAACAGAGATAGGATTAGAACTGTTTACTCTGGAGCTTAAGGATGGGGGCTAAACGGACGGTAGCTTTATTGAGAGAGCGAGAGGGGGGATTATGCCTCACCATTCCATCATGCCACACCGTTCTATCATGCCACACCGGGCCATCATGCCACACCGAGCCATCATGCCTCACCGAGCCATCATGCCACACAGGGCCATCATGCCACACAGGGCCATCATGCCTCACCAGTCCATCATGCCACACCGTTCCATCATACCACACCGGCCATCATGCCACATTGGGCCATCATGCCTCACCAGTCCATCATGCCACACAGATCCATCATGCCACACCAGGCCATCGTGCCACAATGGTGGTGCTCAAAAAAGAAAAAGCCTCACATTGTGTGGCAAACAGCATTGCCTGCCTTACAATTTTATGCCCGTCAATTTTTGACGGGCATTTCGCTAGTATATATATATATATATATATATATATATATATATATATATGTACACACACACACACATATTTCCTGTTATTACATGGGTTCATTAGTGTGCTATAGGGGTCTATATAGTTGAGCCACCCAGTACACTCACATTGTGTCACACACAGCATTCCCAGCTTTAAAATGTTATTGCCGTCATTTTTTGTTGGGCAAGTCGCTAGTATATATCACATATTATAATTGTCCTGCTACGAGTCGTCGTCACGCTGTTTGCGTGGTCCGTACGAATAGCGGGCTTAGCGATGAGCGCCTCAGGCGCTCATCGTCCGGCGAGCCTCGCGAAGCGAGGCGAGCCGTTAAACCATTGCACTTTGGCAATTAACCCGTAGAACTTTAGCGGGCTTAGCGATGAGCGCCGCAGGCGCTCATCGTCCGGCGAGCCTCGCTTAGCGAGGCGAGCCGTTAAAACGTAGTAAAAAAATACGGCCGCAAACCGCCTATCATAAAAATTAAAATTAACAATAACTACACACACCACATACATAAAAACCTAACCGATAGCAAGTGGGAGGATCCACGACCTGCAGAAAGCGAGTTACACATTGATTTACCTTAAAATACAAAAATGTAAACACACAAAAAAAAATAAGCGACAGAAAAAATGGAGGCCGAAAAAAATGAAAACGAGGCTACAGCACTCTGAGCACGAAAAAGACTTGCGTAGACACATTACGGATAATCCGTGACGGCGTATGCGTAGACACATTACGGATAATCCGTGACGGCGTATAAGACACATTACGACATCGCAAAAATCGGACGCAACCCGCGGACAAGAAAAAAGATAAAACACACTAAATACACAGAACACATAAATAAAAATGTTACCGACAGCAAGAGGAAGCATCCTGGACCTCAAAACAAAAACTATCGCCTTCATTTAAAGCAAAATAAAAGTTTAGACACTTTAAAAAAAATAAGCGAGAGAAAAAATGGCGGCCGAACAAAACGAAAACGAGGCTACAGCACTATAGCCACGGAAAACACTTACGGAAAATCCGATAAGACGCACACCACACATTTCCGGATTAACACGGAGTTCCCGCCTTTGTCTCGCGTAGACTCCGATTTCCCGCCTTTGCCTCGCGCCGACTACGATTTCCCGCCTTTGCCTCACGCCGACTACGATTTCCCGCCTTTGTCTCGCGCCAACTCCGATTTCCCGCCGAAAACAACACATTGGTCTCGAGCAACAGCGTATTTCCCGCCGAAAACAATGCATTTCGCTCGCGCACCCGTATTTCCCGCCGAAAACAATGCATTTGGCTTGCGCAAAAACCTATATATAGGGCACAATTGACACATTACTGACACCTTTTACTGAGGTGATGACAGTGTGACTGGACATTTTCGGATGCTGGAAAATCGAAAGAGATTGATAGCTCTTCAGGATACTGATTCAGGAACATTGAATTACAAAAGGTACATTTTAAGAAGTATCATTAATTAATTACTATATTATTAGTTACTTAATAAGGACAATTATGTACATTAAATTAATAATTGGTTATGTATTGTGCATTAATTATTAATGTACATTACATTGAATTATTAATTAATAATGTACATTAAATTAATAATTAATTGATTATATATTGTGCTTAAATGTGTGAAACATTGTCAATAATATTTATTATGTATTTTATTTAATTAAGAATTAATCATCAATAAAATATAACCAATTAACTATTAAATTAATGTACATTATTTCATTAACAGAAATATAATATTGAGCTTAACTGTGTGAAACAATTGACAATACTATTGATAATGTACATTAAATAATTAATGAATTAAGCATTAATATAAAAGTGAGTTTGCGTTTAAGAATGTCCAGAAAAAAGAAACACATTTATTCATGAATTAATAAATAATGTACATTAAATTTAATTATTAATTAATAATGTACATTCTATTACAAATTAATTGGTTATATATTGTGCATTAATTAATTGTACATTAGATTACTAATTAATTGGATATTGTAATTACCTGTGTAAAAGAATTGTAAAAAACGTTTAGAATGTACTTTCTACAATTAATTAATTATTACTAAACAGTAATATCAAAAATGTTAGCGTTTAAGAATGTGCAGAAAACAAACACATTGATTCATTAATTAAGAATGTACATGATTTTAATAATTTAATTCTCAGATAGACTCATGTTTATGTTTTCAGTTTAAATTTAATTAATAATGTACATTAAATTAATAGTTGCTTATATATTCTGCATTAATTAATAATGTACATTAAATATAATTATTAATTAATAATGTATATTACATTAGTAATTAATTTGTTAGATATTGTGCTTACCTGTGTGAAAGAATTAAAAATAACATTCATAATGCACTTTATTTAATGAATTAATTATTAATAATGAGTAATATCAAAAACAGTTTTGTATTAGATTACTATAGGAACATATTAAAGAATTTGCTTTCAGGTTTTTAAGGAATAAAAATATATGTCTCTTGATTGATGTTTATTTCATGATATGGGTGAAGTGAAATAATACAAAGATTCTAAAATTTAAATTACAGATTATTGATCAAAGAAAGTGAATAAACACACAGTGTGACGTTTGCAGCCTTTGAACAACATCAAGACCGTCTTTGCAGGTAAATATTTAATTTGGTCCTGACACATCAAAACAGCATATGTTAAAAAATTTGATGGAAAGTTGAATAGACAATACGAAGCAATACAAACATTTAACAAAAAGAAGAAGCACTTGCCAAAAAAAAAAAAAAAAATGTATGCAGTGAAGTGAATCAAGAAGGATTTAAAATGAATTGAAAGATGAATAATTGATATAATAAATATATATGTCCAGTTATTACCAATTTAATATATGTCAATAAAATACTTTGAAAAATGGTTTCATTTATTTCATTGGAAACAAGGATAACGTTTATTCATCAACTTTAATGTAACAGTCCAAAAAGTAAAAAGACATATGTACACAAAAATAAGAAGAAAGACTAATTAATATTTATATTGACTATTACAGATTAAAAAATGGAAGATAATGGAGAAGACAAAATGGAACGCAAAAGAAGATTGGCAAGGGAAAGGAAGCAAAGGTGGAGAGATGCTCATACACCAGAAACTTCACAACGCTTGAGAGAAGAAGATCAACAGAGACTTTTAAATAAAAGAAAGATTGCTAAGAAAGCCAAAAGTGAGTCTGTTGGGCCTTGCAAAAAAAGGAAAAGTAAAAAAAAACATCTATGTGAACCAGTGTCTAATGATTCTATTGTGCAGAATGACTTAAATGTAGACACACATGACAACAATGTACATATAGAAAGTGGGTTTGATATATATGTGCAAAAAATGCATGACAATGTGTTCAATACTGCAGTACATGTAGATACTCATTATTGTGGGTTACTTAATGTGCTTTGTCAGTTTTGTGGGGCCTATCATTTCATAAAGGAAAGACCTACTGATGCAAATTTCATTAGTTGCTGTCAGAAAGGAAAGGTGAAACTTCCACTAAGACATCCATTTCCATATTATTTAGAATGTATTATGAGTGATCCAACATTTCAAAATTATAATAATTTCAAACAAAACATCCGGTCTTATAACAGTGCAATTTCATTTGCTTCAATGGGTGCAACTTTAGCAGAAAATGTACCAGGACATGGTCCTTATTGTTTCAAAATTCAAGGTCAAATATACCACCGAACTTCACATTTACACCCACAAGAAGGAGAGCCAAGGAAATTTGCACAGTTGTATGTCTTGGATACGATGGAAGCTGTGGAACAAAGAATGACACTACCAGAAAATAGACAGTGTTTGCGCATAGTCTTTGAACAGCTGGATAAAATTATGCAAAACAACCCATATAGTAAAGCATACAAACAATTAGCACAGCTGGAAAAAGAACAACAGGAACATGCTGAAAGACATCTATTGCCTATACCAAGAGTAAATATGGTGTTAAAAAGAGATCGCAACACTGATCAAAGAAGATATAATTTACCGACAGTAAATGAGGTTGCTATGGTGTTTAAAAATGAGGATGGTGAACCAACTTTTCAGCGTGATATTAGAATATATCCACGCAATGAAGAACAACCATTTATCAACATCAATATATTAAGTTGTAATTTAGATCCAATGACATATCCCATTTTCTTTCCAAATGGTGAACCTGGATGGGAACCAAAATTAAAATTGGAAACTTATCCCAATACTAAACTTCGAATTAGATCAAATGTTTCAATGCTGGAATATAAAGTTGCACAAACTGCTATCCATGACTGCTTTAATCCAATTTTACATGGAGGCAAACTCACTCAACAATGGATTATTGATTCATATCTACAAGTTGAAGCCAATAATTTAAATTTCATTAAATTTCAACAACAAAAATTACGAGTTGAACAGTATTGTGGATTAATGGATTATGTGGCTGAAATAGCTGCAAACAGAGACATTCCAGCTGGAAGAGCAATTATTTTGCCATCAACTTTCCAAGGATCTCCTCGCAATATGCGAGAAAGGTATAATGATGCCATGGCTATTGTCACAAAATTTGGAAAAACAGATTTATTTATTACATTCACGTGTAATCCCCAATGGCCAGAGATCAAGGAAAATTTGTATTTGGGACAAACTACATCTGACCGACCAGATTTAGTGGCAAGAGTATTTAAAATCAAACTGAATTCACTAATACATGATATCACTAAAGCAAAATTATTTGGACAATGTATGGCATTTGTTTACACTATTGAATTTCAAAAGAGAGGACTGCCACATGCTCACATACTTTTAATACTGCAGGAAAAAGATAAGTTGAAAACTGCAGAGAGAGTGGATTCAGTCATTTCTGCCGAATTGCCAGACCAAGAAAAATATACAAAACTTTGGGAGATTGTTACACATAGAATGATTCATGGCCCATGTGGAGAGATGAATCCTAATTCACCATGTATGAAAAATAAAAAATGTACAAAAGAATTCCCAAAACAATTTCAAATGCAAACTTATGCTAATTGTGATGGATATCCTTTGTATAAAAGAACACAAGGAGAAACAGCTATTATCCGGGGCCAAAAGGTTGATAATAGATTTGTTGTTCCATACAATCCACATTTGCTCATCAAGTACAATGCACACATCAATGTAGAAGCTTGCACTTCGATTAAATCAATTAAGTATGTGTATAAATATATATACAAAGGATATGACGCAGCTACTGTTGTTGTACAAGGTGCTGTAAATGAAAACGAAAATCCAATTGTACACGATGAACTATCAAATTATTTAGATGCTCGCTATGTTAGTGCTCCTGAAGCAATGTGGCGCCTTTTGAAATTTGAGATGCATGATTGGTCACATGCTATCTATCGCTTAGCTGTACATTTGCCTCAAAGTCAGATGGTTTGCTTTACTCAAGGAAATGAAAGACTTGCATTATGTCAAAGTGAAGACAGAGATACCACACTTATAGCATGGTTTAAATTAAACTGTCAGGATACGCAGGCCAGACAATTTTTATACATAGAGATACCATATTACTATGTATTTGTAAATGGTCAATGGAAAGAACGAAGAAGAGATGCACAAAAAATTATACCACGCATTTATACCGTCAGTCCAAGGGATATTGAACGTTTCAGCTTAAGATTACTTCTGCTACATGTTCCCGGTGCACAGAGTTTTGAGCATTTACGTACAGTCAATGACATAGTTTATGATACATTCCTATTAGCTGCAAGACAGCAAAATTTCATAGCTGATGATACAGAATGGGAGAGGTGTCTGGAAGAAGCAGCGCTATGTCAAATGCCAAAGCAAATGAGACAACAATTTGCATTCATATGCATATTTTGCAATGTACCTGATGCTTTCACTTTGTGGGAAACATTTAAATTAAACATGTCAGAAGACTTCTTGAAACGTTACAGAGAACCAATTGCTCTGTTAAAAACATTGTTGGAAATTCAAGAAATATTGTTTGCTCATGGATTAAATTGTTCAAGTTTTAATTTACCGGATCCAGGACTTATAGATGACATTAATTTTGATGATTATGACACTGAGCTACAAAAACAAAAAACACAAGAAAAACTGGCAACATTAAATACTAAACAGTTAGAAGCATTTCAGGCCATCACAAATGCTACAGATGATGAAATGGTCAAAGACCGGTATTTCTATCTAGACGGCCCAGGTGGATCTGGAAAAACTTATCTTTACAATTGTTTGATGAGTTATATTCGATCACACAGTCAGATAGCTATGCCATTTGCAACAACTGGAATTGCTGCACTTTTGTTAGATGGTGGTAGAACTGTTCATAGTGGATTTAAGCTGCCAGTTCCCATTTTGGAAACATCAGTGTCAGATATTCGACTCAATTCTATACAAGCAAAAAAATTTAAACTAACGAAACTAATTATCATAGATGAGGCAACAATGATGTCATGTCACGCACTGCAATGTATTGACAGATTCTTAAAAGAAGTGATGGATAATAAGTTGCCATTTGGTGGAAAGGTGATGCTGTTAGGAGGAGATTTTCGGCAAACATTACCTGTTGTGCCACACGGAAATAGAACAGAGATCATTGAAACATGTATCAAGACCAGTAAACTGTGGCAAATATTTACACATCTCAAATTAGAATTAAATATGAGATCTGAAGGCCAAAATGAATTCAATGATTGGCTTATTAAAATCGGAGAAGGAAAACATCCAGAAATACAGCATTTACCAAATGATACTATTGAAATTCCATCAGAAATGGTTTGCAACGAATCACTGATATCAGCCATATTTCTAAACACTCTTAATAACGAGGATTACTCAGACATTGCAAACAAAGTGATATTAACATCAAAAAATATCGATGCCTTGAATGTAAATAATGAAATTTTAAAATACATCAATGCACCACAGAAGAATTATTACAGTGCAGATTAAGTTCTGGCTGATGATAAAGAGAGTGAATCGAATTTTAGTATCGAATTTATTAATTCCTTAACACCATCTGGAATGCCACCACATATTTTACAATTGAAAAAAGGTGCAATTGTCATGTTATTGCGAAATATGAATCCAAAAAAAGGACTTTGTAATGGCACCAGATTAATTGTGCATGAGTTAAAAGATCATTTTATACATGCAGAAATTATAACTGGGACCCATAGAGGTGACCGAGTTTTTATACCAAGAATTGATTTAGCTCCAAGTGAGAGTGGTTTGCCTTTTGTCCTTCAAAGGAGACAGTTTCCAGTTATCATGGCATTTGCCATGACCATCAATAAATCACAAGGCCAAACTTTTAAGTCTGTTGGGATTTTTTTAAAGGAACCAGTTTTTGCACATGGACAACTCTATGTTGCTTTTTCAAGGTGCACCAATCCAAACGAAATTAAAGTGACTGTTGACGAAAATGAAAGTCAGGGTCATTTATTAGACGATGGATGCGTTTACACAAAAAACATTGTGTACTATGAGGTGTTGTAAACATAGAGTAGAGTAGTTTCATTTCTATGACAACATTTTAAGGTACTCAATATTATTGCACAAAAACAACATTTCAAGAACAAACTATATACAATGGACAAAAAAATCCATAGAGAACAGTGGTTTGACTTCCAGTACAAAATGTAAGTACTCTGGGACTCTTTAAATAGGGGACCACTATTTCACTTTGGAAACTCTATGTGATATTTGCATAAAAGACAAACAGAAAATAAAAAAAAAACTTAAACATCCTTAAACATATTGAAATGGGTTACAAGTTTCATGTTCATATGATTGGTCCCACAAAAAAAAAGGTAAAAAAACTGTTTGTTAAAGAGATATGTTATAGGCAAACATGTATTGTTACTATATAGTTGAACCATTTCAGAAGATTTGGAAAAGTATTGATTCAGGGAGTAATCCGATCGCCAGTTAATGGGGTCAGGAAGGAATTATTTTTTTTCCCTCTAAGATACAATTGCAAAAGTTTGAATGGGGTTTTTTATTGTTTGCCTTCCTCTGAATTCAATGCTAATTTAGTTTAACGAGAGTTTAACAAAAATGTTACAAATAAAACAAAAAATGTTATTTGTAAAAAAATGTACTTACTCTAAGTTAATATAGTCTGCAGTTACTAAGTGATAAATATCTATTTAAAAGTGTTAGTATTGTTAAAAGAAGGTTGAAAGATTGTATAATATACAAGTTGCCTGTTACAAAATTTCATGTTACACTTTACAATATGTATGCATTAAAAAGTACAATATGTATGCATTAAAATTAAGATATTATTATATTGTTTTTAAAAAAAAAAATGATTATGAAATATAAGTTGAAAGTTACAAAAAATAAAAAGTTAAAAAAAGAAATGTGTATTTCTTTTTAGAAACAAAAAAGGGACAAATGTAGTAGACTCATTTTGTGTTGCAAATAAATTTCACAACATTTAAATTTTATTGACCGTCATTTTTTGACGGGCAAGTCGCTAGTATATATATATATATATATATATATATATATATATATGCACAGGCCTGGATTTAGGATTCAGCTGCCAATAATAAAACAATGAACAAGTAATAACCCAGCAGACCCCAAACAAACGTTACGCTTTAAAGGGATAAAAGATAGGTTGTGTATAATTTAAAAGTGTATGTAACAGCAAGTTCATCATCAATTTTAAAACTAATAGAGTTAAAGTTTACATTTTTACCTGTCTTTCTGATCCACCCAACAAACTCGGGCCCTATTTATCTAGCTATGTGAATCTCCATTGTGTTTTTCCTGTGGGTGAAGTTGCCATCATATCCACCCCATCTATGCCATTGCTTAGCGCATCTCCACCATTGGGTTTCCAACCATATAATATTACATTTACGTATATTTTGATCCAGATTGCTCTGCCTGCTGTAAATAAGTGACATCTTCTTCTTTCAGCTTATACACTATGGGCTCTTCCTATTTATATATATTCATGTGCATGTGTATGGACACAGATTTAGATATTTGTTACCCTTCATTCTTGTAGCTTTATTATTATTATTATTTTAATATTGTGTTGTTATTGTGATTATAGACCCGCTCACTCCCTGATTCGTTTATAGTTTATTGTGCGCCAATAATAATAATACATAAAAATGTAGGTTTACGTTAGGCGGATCATTCCGGGACATTATTGTTTGACTTGCAGATGAAAAACAAATATAATATATCTCTGCCAAGTACATCTAGAGACGTGCGCCTGTGGCACTTCCTGGTGTCTTAGAGTAGATTAGTGTTCCCCTGGTCCCCTTCTGGATCGCTGCCTTGTGTACTTCAATGAAGCTGTGAGCTATACCATGTAGGGTCACTATAGGTGGGCAGGTCATAGCAGAGAGGTCAGACACATCACAGAGCACTGGAGCAGGAACTGGCAACCCACTCCAGTATCTTTGGCATGCAAACTTTTTGGAAAAGCACAGAGACAATTGCTTTATGCATGTTGCAGTATGGCTTTTCATATTGGCACATGCATGACCATTACAACATATGATCAAACTAAACATGTTTTAAATGCCAATTATTTATTTTTGAATTGACGCGCAATGAATTGTAACGCCTTTATGTTTTTTTACCAATAGATTTATGTACAATAGTTTTCAAATGGTGATTTAGTGGCTAAGTTCATTTTCCTAATAAATTGTATAGTTTTATTTATTGTATCTAAATTAAACGTTGCTTTTTGTGAAGATTTAAACTGCTCTTTGAATAGATCTGGAGCCTACCGGCCTCATCCAATTGAGGCTTCGGGAGATCCTGCCTCGTAAATGGAGGCCGTAACTTCAGGGGAAGAGAGACACAGGGGAGGAGAGACACGGGGGAGGAGAGACACGGGGGAGGAGAGACCCGGGGGAGGAGAGACCCGGGGGAGGAGAGACACGGGGGAGGAGAGACACGGGGGAGGAGAGACACGGGGGAGGAGAGACACGGGGGAGGAGAGACACAGGGGAGGAGAGACACCGGGGAGGAGAGACACCGGGGAGGAGAGACACAGGGGAAGGACAGGAGGAGGGGAAGAGAGACACAGGAGAAGGAGAGGAGGAGGGAAGAGAGACACAGGGGAAGGAGAGGAAGAGAGACACAGGAGAAGAGAGACACCGGGGAGGAGAGACACCGGGGAGGAGAGACACAGGGGAGGAGAGACACAGGGGAGGAGAGAAACCGGTCAGGAGAGACACAGGGGAGGAGAGACACAGGGGAGAAGAGGAGTAGGGAAGAGAGACACAGGGGAAGGAGAGGAAGAGAGACACAGGGGAAGAGAGACACAGGGTAAGGAGAGGAGGAGGGGAAGAGAGACACAGGGGAAGACAGACACAGGGTAAGGACAGGAGGAGGGGAAGAGAGACACAGGGGAAGGAGAGGAGGAGGGGAAGAGAGACACAGGGTAAGGGCAGGAGGAGGGGAAGAGAGACACAGGGAAGGACAGGAGGAGGGGAAGAGAGAAACAGGAGAAGGAGAGGAGTAGGGAAGAGAGACACAGGGGAAGGAGAGGAAGAGAGACACAGGGGAAGAGAGACACAGGGTAAGGAGAGGAGGAGGGGAAGAGAGACACAGGGGAAGAAAGACACAGGGAAGGACAGGAGGAGGGGAAGAGAGACACAGGAGAAGGAGAGGAGTAGGGAAGAGAGAACACAGGGGAAGGAGAGGAAGAGAGACACAGGGGAAGAGAGACACAGGGTAAGGAGAGGAGGAAGGGAAGAGAGACACAGGGGAAGACAGACACAGGGTAAGGACAGGAGGAGGGGAAGAGAGACACAGGGGAAGGAGAGGAGGAGGGGAAGAGAGACACAGGGTAAGGGCAGGAGGAGGGGAAGAGAGACACGGGGAAGAGAGACACAGGGTAAGGGCAGGAGGAGGGGAAGAGAGACACAGGGGAAGGAGAGGAGTAGGGGAAGAGAGACACAGGGGAAAAGAGACACAGGTAAGGGCAGGAGGAGGGGAAGAGAGACAAAGGGGAAGAGAGACACACAAGGTAAGGACAGGAGGAGGGGAAGAGAGACAGGGTAAGGACAGGAGGAGGAGGGGAAGAGAGACACAGGGAAAGAGAGACACAGGGTAAGGACAGGAGTAAGGGAAGAGAGACACAGGGGAAGGAGAGAAGGAGGGGAAGAGAGACACAGGGGAATGAGAGGAGTAGGGGAAGAGAGACACAGGAGAAGGGAGACACAGGGGAAGAAAGAAAAAGGGGAAGGAGAGGAGGAGGGGATGAGAAACACAGGGGAAGGAGAGGAGAAGGGGAAGAGAGACACATGGGAAGAGAGACACAGGGGAAGAGAGACATAGGGGAAGGAGAGAAGGAGGGAAAGAGAGACACAGGGGAAGAGAGACACAGGGGAAGAAGAGGAGGAGGGAAAGAGAGACACAGTAGAAGGGAGACACAGAGGAAGAGAGACGCAGGGGAAGGACAGAAGAAGGGGGATAGAGACACAGGGGACGGAGAGGAGGAGGGGAAGATAGACACAGGGGAAGAGAGACACAGGGAAAGGAGAGGAGGAGGGGAAGAGAGACACAAGGGAAGAGAGACACAGGGTAAGGACAGGAGGAGGGGAAGAGAGACACAGGGGAAGGACAGGAGGAGGAGGGGAAGAGAGACACAAGGGAAGGAAAGGAGGAGGAGGAGGGGAAGAGAGACACAGGGGAAAGTGGAGAAGAGGGGAAGAGACACACAGAGTAAGAAGAGAAGGCGGTAAGAGATTGACACAGGGTAAGGAGAGGAGATGGGAAAGAGGTTGTGCGAAGTCGTAGAGATGAGCGCCTACTACGCTTATTTCCACCAGCACAACAAGCCGTATTGCTCACAACTATATATGTGATGTATATATATATATATATATATATATATATATGTAACTGTATACTTTTATTTAATTGTCAAACTGCAAATTGTTTTCATGCTTGCGAGCCTCGGATAGCAAGGCAAGCAGTTGAGGCATTGAAGCCTTCCGAGCTTGCAGGACTTAGGCAATGAGCGCCGAAAGCAAGTGTGAGGTTTTACTTGGAAAAAAGGCCACCGGGGCCAGGCCCTCTGCTTTTGCATGCTAACGGCCAGGCCTTGCCGTGGTTTCAATTGGAAAAAATACTAAAGAAGTCCTTACGGCACTTAGGCCTGGACCCAGCGGACTTCGGCACACACTCATTTCAATGGCGGAGATCATGGCGGAACGCAAGGAATCTGGTTTCTATGGATAGAGTAAGGCAAAAGATAAACAAGCAGATGGCTAGTTTTGTAAGGAACCTTTTTTCCATAAATCATTAGGAATTTGAAGTTGCAGAAGCTGATGAATTATTTCGCCCCAATAAGGTCCATCTAACAGAGATAGGATTAGAACTGTTTACTCTGGAGCTTAAGGATGGGGGCTAAACGGACGGTAGCTTTATTGAGAGAGCGAGAGGGGGGATTATGCCTCACCAGTCCATCATGCCACACCGTTCTATCATGCCACACCGAGCCATCATGCCACACCGAGCCATCATGCCTCACCGAGCCATCATGCCACACAGGGCCATCATGCCACACAGGGCCATCATGCCTCACCAGTCCATCATGTCACACCGTTCCATCATACCACACCGGCCATCATGCCACATTGGGCCATCATGCCTCACCAGTCCATCATGCCACACAGATCCATCATGCCACACCAGGCCATCGTGCCACAATGGTGGTGCTCAAAAAAGCAAAAGCCTCACATTGTGTGGCAAACAGCATTGCCTGCCTTACAATTTTATGCCCATCAATTTTTGACGGGCATTTCGCTAGTATATATATATATATATATATATATATATATGTACACACACACACACATTTTTCCTGTTATTACATGGGTTCATTAGTGTGCTATAGGGGTCTATATAGTTGAGCCACCCAGTACACTCACATTGTGTCACAAACAGCATTCCCAGCTTTAAAATGTTATTGCCGTCATTTTTTGTTGGGAAAGTCGCTAGTATATATATATATATATATATATGCACAGGCCTGGATTTAGGATTCAGCTGCCAATAATAAAACAATGAACAAGTAATAACCCAGCAGACCCCAAACAAACGTAACGCTTTAAAGGGATAAAAGATAGGTTGTGTATAATTTAAAAGTGTATGTAACAGCAAGTTCATCATCAATTTTAAAACTAATAGAGTTAAAGTTTACATTTTTACCTGTCTTTCTGATCCACCCAACAAACTCGGGCCCTATTTATCTAGCCATGTGAATCTCCATTGTGTTTTTCCTGTGGGTGAAGTTGCCATCATATCCACCCCATCTATGCCATGGCTTAACGCATCTCCACCATTGGGTTTCCAACCATATAATATTACATTTACGTATATTTTGATCCAGATTGCTCTGCCTGCTGTAAATAAGTGACATCTTCTTCCTTCAGCTTATACACTATGGGCTCTTCCTATATATATATATTCATGTGCATGTGTATGGACACAGATTTAGATATTTGTTACACTTCATTTTTGTAGCTTTATTATTATTATTATTTTAATATTGTGTTGTTATTGTGATTATAGACCCGCTCACTCCCTGATTCGTTTATAGTTTATTGTGCGCCAATAATAATAATACATAAAAATGTAGGTTTCCGTTAGGCGGATCATTCCGGGACATTATTGTTTGTCTTGCAGATGAAAAACAAATATAATATATCTCTGCCAAGTACATCTAGAGACGTGCGCCTGTGGCACTTCCTGGTGTCTTAGAGTAGATTAGTGTTCCCCTGGCCCTTTTCTGGATCGCTGCCTTGTGTACTTCAATAAAGCTGTGAGCTATACCATGTAGGGTCACTATAGGTGGGCAGGTCATAGCAGAGAGGTCAGACACATCACAGAGCACTGGAGCAGGAACTGGCAACCCACTCCAGTATCTTTGGCATGCAAACTTTTTGGAAAAGCACAGAGACAATTGCTTTATGCATTTTGCAGTATGGCTTTTCATATTGGCACATGCATGACCATTACAACATATGATCAAACTAAACATGTTTTAAATGCCAATTATTTATTTTTGAATTGACGCGCAATGAATTGTAACGCCTTTATGTTTTTTTACCAATAGATTTATGTACAATAGTTTTCAAATGGTGTTTTAGTGGCTAAGTTCATTTTCCTAATAAATTGTATAGTTTTATTTATTAAATCTAAATTAAACGTTTCTTTTTGTGAAGATTTAAACTGCTCTTTGAATAGATCTGGAGCCTACGGGCCTCATCCAATTGAGGCTTCGGGAGATCCTGCCTCGTAAATGGAGGCCGTAACTTCAGGGGAAGAGAGACACAGGGGAGGAGAGACACGGGGGAGGAGAGACACGGGGGAGGAGAAACCCGGGGGAGGAGAAACCCGGGGGAGGAGAGACACGGGGGAGGAGAGACACAGGGTAAGGAGAGGAGGAGGGGAAGAGAGACACAGGGGAAGAAAGACACAGGGAAGGACAGGAGGAGGGGAAGAGAGACACCGGAGAAGGAGAGGAGTAGGGAAGAGAGAACACAGGGGAAGGAGAGGAAGAGAGACACAGGGGAAGAGAGACAAAGGGTAAGGAGAGGAGGAAGGGAAGAGAGACACAGGGGAAGACAGACACAGGGTAAGGGCAGGAGGAGGGGAAGAGAGACACAGGGGAAGGAGAGGAGGAGGGGAAGAGAGACACAGGGGAAGACAGACACAGGGTAAGGACAGGAGGAGGGGAAGAGAGACGCAGGGGAAGGAGAGGAGGAGGGGAAGAGAGACACAGGGTAAGGGCAGGAGGAGGGGAAGAGAGACACGGGGAAGAGAGACACAGGGTAAGGGCAGGAGGAGGGGAAGAGAGACACAGGGGAAGGAGAGGAGTAGGGGAAGAGAGACACAGGGGAAAAGAGACACAGGTAAGGGCAGGAGGAGGGGAAGAGAGACAAAGTGGAAGAGAGACACACAAGGTAAGGACAGGAGGAGGAGAAGAGAGACAGGGTAAGGACAGGAGGAGGAGGGGAAGAGAGACACAGGGAAAGAGAGACACAGGGTAAGGACAGGAGGAGGGGAAGAGAGACACAGGGGAAGGAGAGGAGGAGGGGAAGAGAGACACAGGGGAAGGAGAGGAGTAGGGGAAGAGAGACACAGGAGAAGGGAGACACAGGGGAAGAGAGACACAGGGGAAGGAGAGGAGGAGGGGATGAGAGACACAGGGGAAGGAGAGGAGGAGGGGATGAGAGACACAGGGGAAGGAGAGGAGGAGGGGAAGAGAGACACATGGGAAGAGAGACACAGGGGAAGAGAGACATAGGGGAAGGAGTGAAGGAGGGAAAGAGAGACACAGGGGAAGAGAGACACAGGGGAAGGAGAGGAGGAGGGGAAGAGAGACACAGTAGAAGGGAGACACAGGGGAAGAGAGACGCAGGGGAAGGACAGAAGAAGGGGGAGAGAGACACAGGGGACGGAGAGGAGGAGGGGAAGATAGACACAGGGGTAGAGAGACACAGGGAAAGGAGAGGAGGAGGGGAAGAGAGACACAAGGTAAGAGAGACACAGGGTAAGGGCAGGAGGAGGGGAAGAGAGACACAGGGGAAGGAGAGGATTAGGGGAATAGAGACACAGGGGAAAAGAGACACAGGTAAGGGCAGGAGGAGGGGAAGAGAGACAAAGTGGAAGAGAGACACACAAGGTAAGGACAGGAGGAGGGGAAGAGAGACAGGGTAAGGACAGGAGGAGGAGGGGAAGAGAGACACAGGGGAAGACAGACACAGGGTAAGGACAGGAGGAGGGGAAGAGAGACGCAGGGGAAGGAGAGGAGGAGGGGAAGAGAGACACAGGGTAAGGGCAGGAGGAGGGGAAGAGAGACACGGGGAAGAGAGACACAGGGTAAGGGCAGGAGGAGGGGAAGAGAGACACAGGGGAAGGAGAGGAGTAGGGGAAGAGAGACACAGGGGAAAAGAGACACAGGTAAGGGCAGGAGGAGGGGAAGAGAGACAAAGTGGAAGAGAGACACACAAGGTAAGGACAGGAGGAGGAGAAGAGAGACAGGGTAAGGACAGGAGGAGGAGGGGAAGAGAGACACAGGGAAAGAGAGACACAGGGTAAGGACAGGAGGAGGGGAAGAGAGACACAGGGGAAGGAGAGGAGGAGGGGAAGAGAGACACAGGGGAAGGAGAGGAGTAGGGGAAGAGAGACACAGGAGAAGGGAGACACAGGGGAAGAGAGACACAGGGGAAGGAGAGGAGGAGGGGATGAGAGACACAGGGGAAGGAGAGGAGGAGGGGAAGAGAGACACAGGGGAAGGAGAGGAGGAGGGGAAGAGAGACACATGGGAAGAGAGACACAGGGGAAGAGAGACATAGGGGAAGGAGTGAAGGAGGGAAAGAGAGACACAGGGGAAGAGAGACACAGGGGAAGGAGAGGAGGAGGGGAAGAGAGACACAGTAGAAGGGAGACACAGGGGAAGAGAGACGCAGGGGAAGGACAGAAGAAGGGGGAGAGAGACACAGGGGACGGAGAGGAGGAGGGGAAGATAGACACAGGGGTAGAGAGACACAGGGAAAGGAGAGGAGGAGGGGAAGAGAGACACAAGGTAAGAGAGACACAGGGTAAGGGCAGGAGGAGGGGAAGAGAGACACAGGGGAAGGAGAGGATTAGGGGAATAGAGACACAGGGGAAAAGAGACACAGGTAAGGGCAGGAGGAGGGGAAGAGAGACAAAGTGGAAGAGAGACACACAAGGTAAGGACAGGAGGAGGGGAAGAGAGACAGGGTAAGGACAGGAGGAGGAGGGGAAGAGAGACACAGGGAAAGAGAGACACAGGGTAAGGACAGGAGGAGGGGAAGAGAGACACAGGGGAAGGAGAGGAGGAGGGGAAGAGAGACACAGGGGAAGGAGAGGAGGAGGGGAAGAGAGACACAGGAGAAGGGAGACACAGGGGAAGAAAGACACAGGGGAAGGAGAGGAGGAGGGGATGAGAGACACAGGGGAAGGAGAGGAGGAGGGGAAGAGAGACACATGGGAGGGAGAGGAGGAGGGGAAGAAAGACACAGGGGAAGGAGAGGAGGAGGGGATGAGAGACACAGGGGAAGGAGAGGAGGAGGGGATGAGAGACACAGGGGAAGGAGAGGAGGAGGGGATGAGAGACACAGGGGAAGGAGAGGAGAAGGGGAAGAGAGACACATGGGAAGAGAGACACAGGGGAAGAGAGACATAGGGGAAGGAGAGAAGGAGGGAAAGAAAGACACAGGGGAAGAGAGACACAGGGGAAGGAGAGGAGGAGGGGAAGAGAGACACAGGGGAAGAGAGACACAGGGAAAGGAGAGGAGGAGGGGAAGAGAGACACAAGGGAAGAGAGACACAGGGTAAGGACAGGAGGAGGGGAAAAGAGACACAGGGGAAGGACAGGAGGAGGAGGGGAAGAGAGACATAAGGGAAGGAAAGGAGGAGGAGGAGGGGAAGAGAGACACAGGGGAAAGAGGAGAAGTGGGGAAGAGACACACAGAGTAAGAAGAGAAGGCGGGAAGAGATTGACACAGGGTAAGGAGAGGAGATGGGAAAGAGGTTGTGCGAAGTCGTAGAGATGAGCGCCTACTACGCTTATTTCTGCCAGCACAACAAGCGGTATTGCTCACAACTATATATGTGATGTATATATATATATATATATAAATATATATATGTAACTGTATACTTTTATTTAATTGTCAAACTGCGAATTGTTTTCATGCTTGCGAGCCTCGGATAGCAAGGCAAGCAGTTGAGGCATTGAAGCCTTCCGAGCTTGCAGGACTTAGGCAATGAGCGCCGAAAGCAAGTGTGAGGTTTTACTTGGAAAAAAGGCCACCGGGGCCAGGCCCTCTGCTTTTGCATGCTAACGGCCAGGCCTTGCCGTGGTTTCAATTGGAAAAAATACTAAAGAAGTCCTTACGGCACTTAGGCCTGGACCCAGCGGACTTCGGCACACACTCATTTCGGATCTGGCCGCTACGGAGGCAGCAAGATTAGGTTTGCCCGAGAACATGGTAAAAAGGATTATTTATTTTTCGGTCCAATGTACAGCCAGAAAGGGTAATTTAACTGGACTTCTTTGTGTGTTGCAGAAACAAAGCAGCTGTGGATCGTCAGCCATTCCTATATGTATTGGGCACACCGGTTAGCCGCAGTTACTGGAGACAATGTCCAACTGTGCTTCCTGGAGACGGGTGTACAAGTATGATGGCTAGGGTTTCGCGGCTTGAGATGGCCACAGGTGAATGGCCTGTTGGAGAGCAACGCTCATTATCACTGTAGCCCACACATTTTGATTATACATGCCGGGGCAACAATTTGGGAGTGGTACCTATGATGAAGATGTTAAAAGATATGAAGAAGGATGTGAAGTTTTGGCTAGACCAGTTCCCAAGCCGGTTCTTAGTATAGTCCGAAATGATCAAGAGGAGATCATGGCGGAACGCAAGGAATCTGGTTTCTATGGATAGAGTAAGGCAAAAGATAAACAAGCAGATAGTTAGTTTTGTAAGGAACCTTTTTTCCATAAATCATTAGGAATTTGAAGTTGCAGAAGCTGATGAATTATTTCGCCCCAATAAGGTCCATCTAACAGAGATAGGATTAGTACTGTTTACTCTGGAGCTTAAGGATGGGGCTAAACGGACGGTAGCTTTATTGAGAGAGCGAGAGGGGGGATTATGCCTCACCAGTCCATCATGCCACACCGTTCTATCATGCCACACCGGGCCATCATGCCACACCGAGCCATCATGCCTCACCGAGCCATCATGCCACACAGGGCCATCATGCCACACAGGGCCATCATGCCTCACCAGTCCATCATGCCACACCGTTCCATCATACCACACCGGCCATCATGCCACATTGGGCCATCATGCCTCACCAGTCCATCATGCCACACAGATCCATCATGCCACACCAGGCCATCGTGCCACAATGGTGGTGCTCAAAAAAGCAAAAGCCTCACATTGTGTGGCAAACAGCATTGCCTGCCTTACAATTTTATGCCCGTCAATTTTTGACGGGCATTTCGCTAGTATATATATATATATATATATGTAAACACACACACACATATTTCCTGTTATTACATGGGTTCATTAGTGTGCTATAGGGGTCTATATAGTTGAGCCACCCAGTACACTCACATTGTGTCACAAACAGCATTCCCAGCTTTAAAATGTTATTGCCGTCATTTTTTGTTGGGCAAGTCGCTAGTATATATATATATATATATATATATATATATGCACAGGCCTGGATTTAGGATTCAGCTGCCAATAATAAAACAATGAACAAGTAATAACCCAGCAGACCCCAAACAAACGTAACGCCTTAAAGGGATAAAAGATAGGTTGTGTATAATTTAAAAGTGTATGTAACAGCAAGTTCATCATCAATTTTAAAACTAATAGAGTTAAAGTTTACATTTTTACCTGTCTTTCTGATCCACCCAACAAACTCGGGCCCTATTTATCTAGCCATGTGAATCTCCATTGTGTTTTTCCTGTGGGTGAAGTTGCCATCATATCCACCCCATCTATGCCATGGCTTAGCGCATCTCCACCATTGGGTTTCCAACCATATAATATTACATTTACGTATATTTTGATCCAGATTGCTCTGCCTGCTGTAAATAAGTGACATCTTCTTCCTTCAGCTTATACACTATGGGCTCTTCCTATTTATATATATTCATGTGCATGTGTATGGACACAGATTTAGATATTTGTTACCCTTCATTTTTGTAGCTTTATTATTATTATTATTTTAATATTGTGTTGTTATTGTGATTATAGACCCGCTCACTCCCTGATTCGTTTATAGTTTATTGTGCGCCAATAATAATAATACATAAAAATGAAGGCTTACGTTAGGCGGATCATTCCGGGACATTATTGTTTGACTTGCAGATGAAAAACAAATATAATATATCTCTGCCAAGTACATCTAGAGACGTGCACCTGTGGCACTTCCTGGTGTCTTAGAGTAGATTAGTGTTCCCCTGGCCCTTTTCTGGATCGCTGCCTTGTGTACTTCAATAAAGCTGTGAGCTATACCATGTAGGGTCACTATAGGTGGGCAGGTCATAGCAGAGAGGTCAGACACATCACAGAGTACTGGAGCAGGAACTGGCAACCCACTCCAGTATCTTTGGCATGCAAACTTTTTGGAAAAGCACAGAGACAATTGCTTTATGCATGTTGCAGTATGGCTTTTCATATTGGCACATGCATGACCATTACAACATATGACCAAACTAAACATGTTTTAAATGCCAATTATTTATTTTTGAATTGACGCGCAATGAATTGTAACGCCTTTATGTTTTTTTACCAATAGATTTATGTACAATAGTTTTCAAATGGTGTTTTAGTGGCTAAGTTCATTTTCCTAATAAATTGTATAGTTTTATTTATTAAATCTAAATTAAACGTTTCTTTTTGTGAAGATTTAAACTGCTCTTTGAATAGATCTGGAGCCTACGGGCCTCATCCAATTGAGGCTTCGGGAGATCCTGCCTCGTAAATGGAGGCTGTAACTTCAGGGGAAGAGAGACACAGGGGAGGAGAGACACGGGGGAGGAGAGACACGGGGGAGGAGAAACCCGGGGGAGTAGAGACACGGGGGAGGAGAGACACGGGGGAGGAGAGACACAGGGGAGGAGAGAAACGGGGGAGGAGAGACAAAGGGGAGGAGAGACACAGGGGAGGAGAGACACAGGGGAGGAGAGACACAGGGGAGGAGAGACACCGGGGAGGAGAGACACCGGGGAGGAGAGACACAGGGGAAGGACAGGAGGAGGGGAAGAGAGACACAGGAGAAGGAGAGGAGGAGGGAAGAGAGACATAGGGGAAGGAGAGGAAGAGAGACACAGGAGAAGAAAGACACCGGGGAGGAGAGACACAGGGGAGGAGAGACACAGGGGAGGAGAGACACAGGGGAGGAGAGACACAGGGGAGGAGAGAAACCGGTCAGGAGAGACACAGGGGAGGAGAGACACAGGGGAGAAGAGGAGTAGGGAAGAGAGACACAGGGGAAGGAGAGGAAGAGAGACACAGAGAAGAGAGACACAGGGTAAGGAGAGGAGGAGGGGAAGAGAGACACAGGGGAAGACAGACACAGGGTAAGGACAGGAGGAGGGGAAGAGAGACACAGGGGAAGGAGAGGAGGAGGGGAAGAGAGACACAGGGTAAGGGCAGGAGGAGGGGAAGAGACACGGGGAAGGACAGGAGGAGGGGAAGAGAGAAACATCAGAAGGAGAGGAGTAGGGAAGAGAGACACAGGGGAAGGAGAGGAAGAGAGACACAGGGGAAGAGAGACACAGGGTAAGGAGAGGAGGAGGGGAAGAGAGACACAGGGGAAGAAAGACACAGGAAAGGACAGGAGGAGGGGAAGAGAGACACAGGAGAAGGTGAGGAGTAGGGAAGAGAGAACACAGGGGAAGGAGAGGAAGAGAGACACAGGGGAAGAGAGACACAGGGTAAGGAGAGGAGGAAGGGAAGAGAGACACAGGGGAAGACAGACACAGGGTAAGGACAGGAGGAGGGGAAGAGAGACACAGGGGAAGGAGAGGAGGAGGGGAAGAGAGACACAGGGTAAGGGCAGGAGGAGGGGAAGAGGGACACGGGGAAGAGAGACACAGGGGAAGGAGAGGAGGAGGGGAAGAGAGACACAGGGTAAGGGCAGGAGGAGGGGAAGAGAGACACAGGGAAGGACAGGAGGAGGGGAAGAGAGAAACAGGAGAAGGAGAGGAGTAGGGAAGAGAGACACAGGGGAAGGAGAGGAAGAGAGACACAGGGGAAGAGAGACACAGGGTAAGGAGAGGAGGAGGGGAAGAGAGACACAGGGGAAGAAAGACACAGGGAAGGACAGGAGGAGGGGAAGAGAGACACAGGAGAAGGAGAGGAGTAGGGAAGAGAGAACACAGGGGAAGGAGAGGAAGAGAGACACAGGGGAAGAGAGACACAGGGTAAGGAGAGGAGGAAGGGAAGAGAGACACAGGGGAAGACAGACACAGGGTAAGGACAGGAGGAGGGGAAGAGAGACACAGGGGAAGGAGAGGAGGAGGGGAAGAGAGACACAGGGTAAGGGCAGGAGGAGGGGAAGAGAGACACGGGGAAGAGAGACACAGGGTAAGGGCAGGAGGAGGGGAAGAGAGACACAGGGGAAGGAGAGGAGTAGGGGAAGAGAGACACAGGGGAAAAGAGACACAGGTAAGGGCAGGAGGAGGGGAAGAGAGACAAAGTGGAAGAGAGACACACAAGGTAAGGACAGGAGGAGGGGAAGAGAGACAGGGTAAGGACAGGAGGAGGAGGGGAAGAGAGACACAGGGAAAGAGAGACACGGGGTAAGGACAGGAGGAGGGGAAGAGAGACACAGGGGAAGGAGAGGAGGAGGGGAAGAGAGACACAGGGGAAGGAGAGGAGTAGGGGAAGAGAGACACAGGAGAAGGGAGACACAGGGGAAGAAAGACACAGGGGAAGGAGAGGAGGAGGGGATGAGAGACACAGGGGAAGGAGAGGAGGAGGGGAAGAGAGACACATGGGAAGAGAGACACAGGGGAAGAGAGACATAGGGGAAGGAGAGAAGGAGGGAAAGAGAGACACAGGGGAAGAGAGACACAGGGGAAGGAGAGGAGGAGGGGAAGAGAGACACAGTAGAAGGGAGACACAGGGGAAGAGAGACGCAGGGGAAGGACAGAAGAAGGGGGAGAGAGACACAGGGGACGGAGAGAAGGAGGAGAAGATAGACACAGGGGAAGAGAGACACAGGGAAAGGAGAGGAGGAGGGGAAGAGAGACACAAGGTAAGAGAGACACAGGGTAAGGGCAGGAGGAGGGGAAGAGAGACACAGGGGAAGGAGAGGAGTAGGGGAATAGAGACACAGGGGAAAAGAGACACAGGTAAGGGCAGGAGGAGGGGAAGAGAGACAAAGTGGAAGAGAGACACACAAGGTAAGGACAGGAGGAGGGGAAGAGAGACAGGGTAAGGACAGGAGGAGGAGGGGAAGAGAGACACAGGGAAAGAGAGACACAGGGTAAGGACAGGAGGAGGGGAAGAGAGACACAGGGGAAGGAGAGGAGGAGGGGAAGAGAGACACAGGGGAAGGAGAGGAGGAGGGGAAGAGAGACACAGGAGAAGGGAGACACAGGGGAAGAAAGACACAGGGGAAGGAGAGGAGGAGGGGAAGACAGACACAGGGTAAGGGCAGGAGGAGGGGAAGAGAGACACAGGGGAAGGAGAGGAGTAGGGGAAGAGAGACACAGGGGAAAAGAGACACAGGTAAGGGCAGGAGGAGGGGAAGAGAGACAAAGTGGAAGAGAGACACACAAGGTAAGGACAGGAGGAGGGGAAGAGAGACAGGGTAAGGACAGGAGGAGGAGGGGAAGAGAGACACAGGGAAAGAGAGACACAGGGTAAGGACAGGAGGAGGGGAAGAGAGACACAGGGAAGGACAGGAGTAGGGGAAGAGAGACACAGGGGAAGGGCAGGAGGAGGGGAAGAGAGACACAGGGAAGGACAGGAGGAGGGGAAGAGAGACACAGGGGAAGGAGAGGAGGAGGGGAAGAGAGACACAGGGTAAGGGCAGGAGGAGGGGAAGAGAGACACAGGGAAGGACAGGAGGAGGGGAAGAGAGAAACAGGAGAAGGAGAGGAGTAGGGAAGAGAGACACAGGGGAAGGAGAGGAAGAGAGACACAGGGGAAGAGAGACACAGGGTAAGGAGAGGAGGAGGGGAAGAGAGACACAGGGGAAGAAAGACACAGGGAAGGACAGGAGGAGGGGAAGAGAGACACAGGAGAAGGAGAGGAGTAGGGAAGAGAGAACACAGGGGAAGGAGAGGAAGAGAGACACAGGGGAAGAGAGACACAGGGTAAGGAGAGGAGGAAGGGAAGAGAGACACAGGGGAAGACAGACACAGGGTAAGGACAGGAGGAGGGGAAGAGAGACACAGGGGAAGGAGAGGAGGAGGGGAAGAGAGACACAGGGTAAGGGCAGGAGGAGGGGAAGAGAGACACAGGGAAGGACAGGAGGAGGGGAAGAGAGAAACAGGAGAAGGAGAGGAGTAGAGAAGAGAGACACAGGGGAAGGAGAGGAAGAGAGACACAGGGGAAGAGAGACACAGGGTAAGGAGAGGAGGAGGGGAAGAGAGACACAGGGGAAGAAAGACACAGGGAAGGACAGGAGGAGGGGAAGAGAGACACAGGAGAAGGAGAGGAGTAGGGAAGAGAGAACACAGGGGAAGGAGAGGAAGAGAGACACAGGGGAAGAGAGACACAGGGTAAGGAGAGGAGGAAGGGAAGAGAGACACAGGGGAAGACAGACACAGGGTAAGGACAGGAGGAGGGGAAGAGAGACACAGGGGAAGGAGAGGAGGAGGGGAAGAGAGACACAGGGTAAGGGCAGGAGGAGGGGAAGAGAGACACGGGGAAGAGAGACACAGGGTAAGGGCAGGAGGAGGGGAAGAGAGACACAGGGGAAGGAGAGGAGTAGGGGAAGAGAGACACAGGGGAAAAGAGACACAGGTAAGGGCAGGAGGAGGGGAAGAGAGACAAAGGGGAAGAGAGACACACAAGGTAAGGACAGGAGGAGGGGAAGAGAGACAGGGTAAGGACAGGGGGAGGAGGGGAAGAGAGACACAGGGAAAGAGAGACACAGGGTAAGGACAGGAGTAGGGGAAGAGAGACACAGGGGAAGGAGAGAAGGAGGGGAAGAGAGACACAGGGGGAGGAGAGGAGTAGGGGAAGAGAGACACAGGAGAAGGGAGACACAGGGGAAGAAAGACACAGGGGAAGGAGAGGAGGAGGGGATGAGAAACACAGGGGAAGGAGAGGAGAAGGGGAAGAGAGACACATGGGAAGAGAGACACAGGGGAAGAGAGACATAGGGGAAGGAGAGAAGGAGGGAAAGAGAGACACAGGGGAAGGGAGACACAGAGGAAGAGAGACGCAGGGGAAGGACAGAAGAAGGGGGAGAGAGACACAGGGGACGGAGAGGAGGAGGGGAAGATAGACACAGGGGAAGAGAGACACAGGGAAAGGAGAGACACAGGGTAAGGAGAGGAGGAGGGGAAGAGAGACACAGGGGAAGACAGACACAGGGTAAGGACAGGAGGAGGGGAAGAGAGACACAGGGGAAGGAGAGGAGGAGGGGAAGAGAGACACAGGGTAAGGGCAGGAGGAGGGGAAGAGAGACACAGGGAAGGACAGGAGGAGGGGAAGAGAGAAACAGGAGAAGGAGAGGAGTAGGGAAGAGAGACACAGGGGAAGGAGAGGAAGAGAGACACAGGGGAAGAGAGACACAGGGTAAGGAGAGGAGGAGGGGAAGAGAGACACAGGGGAAGAAAGACACAGGGAAGGACAGGAGGAGGGGAAGAGAGACACAGGAGAAGGAGAGGAGTAGGGAAGAGAGAACACAGGGGAAGGAGAGGAAGAGAGACACAGGGGAAGAGAGACACAGGGTAAGGAGAGGAGGAAGGGAAGAGAGACACAGGGGAAGAGAGACACAGGGTAAGGACAGGAGGAGGGGAAGAGAGACACAGGGGAAGGAGAGGAGGAGGGGAAGAGAGACACAGGGGAAGGAGAGGAGAAGGGGAAGAGAGACACATGGGAAGAGAGACACAGGGGAAGAGAGACATAGGGGAAGGAGAGAAGGAGGGAAAGAGAGACACAGGGGAAGAGAGACACAGGGGAAGAAGAGGAGGAGGGAAAGAGAGACACAGTAGAAGGGAGACACAGAGGAAGAGAGACGCAGGGGAAGGACAGAAGAAGGGGGAGAGAGACACAGGGGAGAAGAGGAGTAGGGAAGAGAGACACAGGGGAAGGAGAGGAAGAGAGACACAGGGGAAGAGAGACACAGGGTAAGGAGAGGAGGAGGGGAAGAGAGACACAGGGGAAGACAGACACAGGGTAAGGACAGGAGGAGGGGAAGAGAGACACAGGGGAAGGAGAGGAGGAGGGGAAGAGAGACACAGGGTAAGGGCAGGAGGAGGGGAAGAGAGACACAGGGAAGGACAGGAGGAGGGGAAGAGAGAAACAGGAGAAGGAGAGGAGTAGGGAAGAGAGACACAGGGGAAGGAGAGGAAGAGAGACACAGGGGAAGAGAGACACAGGGTAAGGAGAGGAGGAGGGGAAGAGAGACACAGGGGAAGAAAGACACAGGGAAGGACAGGAGGAGGGGAAGAGAGACACAGGAGAAGGAGAGGAGTAGGGAAGAGAGAACACAGGGGAAGGAGAGGAAGAGAGACACAGGGGAAGAGAGACACAGGGTAAGGAGAGGAGGAGGGGAAGAGAGACACGGGGAAGAGAGACACAGGGTAAGGGCAGGAGGAGGGGAAGAGAGACACAGGGGAAGGAGAGGAGTAGGGGAAGAGAGACACAGGGGAAAAGAGACACAGGTAAGGGCAGGAGGAGGGGAAGAGAGACAAAGGGGAAGAGAGACACACAAGGTAAGGACAGGAGGAGGGGAAGAGAGACAGGGTAAGGACAGGAGGAGGAGGGGAAGAGAGACACAGGGAAAGAGAGACACAGGGTAAGGACAGGAGTAGGGGAAGAGAGACACAGGGGAAGGAGAGAAGGAGGGGAAGAGAGACACAGGGGGAGGAGAGGAGTAGGGGAAGAGAGACACAGGAGAAGGGAGACACAGGGGAAGAAAGACACAGGGGAAGGAGAGGAGGAGGGGATGAGAAACACAGGGGAAGGAGAGGAGAAGGGGAAGAGAGACACATGGGAAGAGAGACACAGGGGAAGAGAGACATAGGGGAAGGAGAGAAGGAGGGAAAGAGAGACACAGGGGAAGGGAGACACAGAGGAAGAGAGACGCAGGGGAAGGACAGAAGAAGGGGGAGAGAGACACAGGGGACGGAGAGGAGGAGGGGAAGATAGACACAGGGGAAGAGAGACACAGGGAAAGGAGAGACACAGGGTAAGGAGAGGAGGAGGGGAAGAGAGACACAGGGGAAGACAGACACAGGGTAAGGACAGGAGGAGGGGAAGAGAGACACAGGGGAAGGAGAGGAGGAGGGGAAGAGAGACACAGGGTAAGGGCAGGAGGAGGGGAAGAGAGACACAGGGAAGGACAGGAGGAGGGGAAGAGAGAAACAGGAGAAGGAGAGGAGTAGGGAAGAGAGACACAGGGGAAGGAGAGGAAGAGAGACACAGGGGAAGAGAGACACAGGGTAAGGAGAGGAGGAGGGGAAGAGAGACACAGGGGAAGAAAGACACAGGGAAGGACAGGAGGAGGGGAAGAGAGACACAGGAGAAGGAGAGGAGTAGGGAAGAGAGAACACAGGGGAAGGAGAGGAAGAGAGACACAGGGGAAGAGAGACACAGGGTAAGGAGAGGAGGAAGGGAAGAGAGACACAGGGGAAGACAGACACAGGGTAAGGACAGGAGGAGGGGAAGAGAGACACAGGGGAAGGAGAGGAGGAGGGGAAGAGAGACACAGGGGAAGGAGAGGAGAAGGGGAAGAGAGACACATGGGAAGAGAGACACAGGGGAAGAGAGACATAGGGGAAGGAGAGAAGGAGGGAAAGAGAGACACAGGGGAAGAGAGACACAGGGGAAGAAGAGGAGGAGGGAAAGAGAGACACAGTAGAAGGGAGACACAGAGGAAGAGAGACGCAGGGGAAGGACAGAAGAAGGGGGAGAGAGACACAGGGGAGAAGAGGAGTAGGGAAGAGAGACACAGGGGAAGGAGAGGAAGAGAGACACAGGGGAAGAGAGACACAGGGTAAGGAGAGGAGGAGGGGAAGAGAGACACAGGGGAAGACAGACACAGGGTAAGGACAGGAGGAGGGGAAGAGAGACACAGGGGAAGGAGAGGAGGAGGGGAAGAGAGACACAGGGTAAGGGCAGGAGGAGGGGAAGAGAGACACAGGGAAGGACAGGAGGAGGGGAAGAGAGAAACAGGAGAAGGAGAGGAGTAGGGAAGAGAGACACAGGGGAAGGAGAGGAAGAGAGACACAGGGGAAGAGAGACACAGGGTAAGGAGAGGAGGAGGGGAAGAGAGACACAGGGGAAGAAAGACACAGGGAAGGACAGGAGGAGGGGAAGAGAGACACAGGAGAAGGAGAGGAGTAGGGAAGAGAGAACACAGGGGAAGGAGAGGAAGAGAGACACAGGGGAAGAGAGACACAGGGTAAGGAGAGGAGGAAGGGAAGAGAGACACAGGGGAAGACAGACACAGGGTAAGGACAGGAGGAGGGGAAGAGAGACACAGGGGAAGGAGAGGAGGAAGGGAAGAGAGACACAGGGTAAGGGCAGGAGGAGGGGAAGAGAGACACGGGGAAGAGAGACACAGGGTAAGGGCAGGAGGAGGGGAAGAGAGACACAGGGGAAGGAGAGGAGTAGGGGAAGAGAGACACAGGGGAAAAGAGACACAGGTAAGGGCAGGAGGAGGGGAAGAGAGACAAAGGGGAAGAGAGACACACAAGGTAAGGACAGGAGGAGGGGAAGAGAGACAGGGTAAGGACAGGAGGAGGAGGGGAAGAGAGATACAGGGAAAGAGAGACACAGGGTAAGGACAGGAGTAGGGGAAGAGAGACACAGGGGAAGGAGAGAAGGAGGGGAAGAGAGACACAGGGGAAGGAGAGGAGTAGGGGAAGAGAGACACAGGAGAAGGGAGACACAGGGGAAGAAAGACACAGGGGAAGGAGAGGAGGAGGGGATGAGAAACACAGGGGAAGGAGAGGAGAAGGGGAAGAGAGACACATGGGAAGAGAGACACAGGGGAAGAGAGACATAGGGGAAGGAGAGAAGGAGGGAAAGAGAGACACAGGGGAAGAGAGACACAGGGGAAGAAGAGGAGGAGGGAAAGAGAGACACAGTAGAAGGGAGACACAGATGAAGAGAGACGCAGGGGAAGGACAGAAGAAGGGGGAGAGAGACACAGGGGACGGAGAGGAGGAGGGGAAGATAGACACAGGGGAAGAGAGACACAGGGAAAGGAGAGGAGGAGGGGAAGAGAGACACAAGGGAAGAGAGACACAGGGTTTGGACAGGAGGAGGGGAAGAGAGACACAGGGGAAGGAGAGGAGGAGGAGGGGAAGAGAGACACAAGGGAAGGAAAGGAGGAAGAGGAGGGGAAGAGAGACACAGGGGAAAGTGGAGAAGAGGGGAAGAGACACACAGAGTAAGAAGAGAAGGCGGGAAGAGATTGACACAGGGTAAGGAGAGGAGATGGGAAAGAGGTTGTGCGAAGTCGTAGAGATGAGCGCCTACTACGCTTATTTCCACCAGCACAACAAGCCGTATTGCTCACAACTATATATGTGATGTATATATATATATATATATATATATATATATATATGTAACTGTATACTTTTATTTAATTGTCAAACTGCAAATTGTTTTCATGCTTGCGAGCCTCGGATAGCAAGGCAAGCAGTTGAGGCATTGAAGCCTTCCGAGCTTGCAGGACTTAGGCAATGAGCGCCGAAAGCAAGTGTGAGGTTTTACTTGGAAAAAAGGCCACCGGGGCCAGGCCCTCTGCTTTTGCATGCTAACGGCCAGGCCTTGCCGTGGTTTCAATTGGAAAAAATACTAAAGAAGTCCTTACGGCACTTAGGCCTGGACCCAGCGGACTTCGGCACACACTCATTTCAATGGCGGAGATCATGGCGGAACGCAAGGAATCTGGTTTCTATGGATAGAGTAAGGCAAAAGATAAACAAGCAGATGGCTAGTTTTGTAAGGAACCTTTTTTCCATAAATCATTAGGAATTTGAAGTTGCAGAAGCTGATGAATTATTTCGCCCCAATAAGGTCCATCTAACAGAGATAGGATTAGTACTGTTTACTCTGGAGCTTAAGGATGGGGCTAAACGGACGGTGAGAGGGGGGATTATGCCTCACCAGTCCATCATGCCACACCGTTCTATCATGCCACACCGGGCCATCATGCCACACCGAGCCATCATGCCTCACCGAGCCATCATGCCACACAGGGCCATCATGCCACACAGGGCCATCATGCCTCACCAGTCCATCATGCCACACCATTCCATCATACCACACCGGCCATCATGCCACATTGGGCCATCATGCCTCACCAGTCCATCATGCCACACAGATCCATCATGCCACACCAGGCCATCGTGCCACAATGGTGGTGCTTAAAAAAGCAAAAGCCTCACATTGTGTGGCAAACAGCATTTCCTGTTATTACATGGGTTCATTAGTGTGCTATAGGGGTCTATATAGTTGAGCCACCCAGTACACTCACATTGTGTCACAAACAGCATTCCCAGCTTTAAAATGTTATTGCCGTCATTTTTTGTTGGGCAAAGTCGCTAGTATATATATACAGGAAAGGGGGTTGTGTGTAGTGGGTGATTAACACTCCTTATTGTAATTAATAATGCTATTGAGAACATATCTCACCTAAATAAGTTAAAAGTAATTATGTTTCTTTATTACGGTAAATATATCTCAGTAGATACTTTAAAAAACATATAAAGAACGAAAATAAAGAATAAATAGTGAATTAATGTCCAAACAATGTACATATGCTTTATTGGTTTTGATAACGGTTGAGGATTCAAAATAAATAACTTCAGGAATTAATCTAAAAATGGATATATTTCTGTAATCATAAAGTAGCTGTTATAAGGTGATTAGTGCTTTTAAGAAATAAACATAAAGACATTTGTAAAGTGCTTCTAAATGACTGGGTCCTGTTATTACAAGTGCTTGGATACTAATTATATGTATTTTGCCTTTTATGTGTTTTATAATAGAGGCAGTACATTTTAATAAAGTGCTTTATTTGGAAAAGTCCTTTGTGTTATATTAAATACAGCTCCCGATAATTTCAGGTTCTATATATTATATTGGATGCTATTTGGTGAAAGTGTTAAGTGATCATCTTTTAATGTGTAAGCCACCTATATGGCGCTAAGTGCCTAAGGCAGTAATACTAATCATGTAAATAAATACGCTTTGTTGTTCTTAGACATAGAGGATTTATAAAACCATCTATATAAATTACACCAGGACATATTTAATTTTTTTATAAAATCTATATTAGTGCAATATACTTATTTATTTATTTATTGTATTTATTGATGTGTTTCCAAATGAGGGCAACAAGTACGTTACACAAACACACACTATGAGCACTTGTGTAACACACACAGACATTGAGTTATTATTATTA
>JAPZIH010000784.1:47500-55000 GCA_027410445.1 Discoglossus pictus
AAGAGATAAATAGATAGGTAGATAGATAGATAGATAGATAGATAGATAGAATAACAGATAGATAGATAGATAGATAGATAGATAGATAGATAGATAGATAGATATGAATGGATATGTCACGCTGCATATATAATATAATATGTGAATAATAACACTGATATCGGTGTATTTTCTGTTTTTCTACAGCCTCATCTCTTATCGGCACTGGCGACGCTCGCGGTGGCGCAGATCATAAATTGGTCAGTTATATATTATATATAAAACCCAAGCTCTGGTTTAATTTCAGATCGAAATAAATACCTAATATTATAGAATTTAAATTTCAAAAGCAAAAATGTTTAGTTTCACTGTATGTTATTGTGGGATTGTATTCAGTGATACAGATAAGATACAGATAAGATCCCAACCTGCCTGAACACTGTGGGGGGTATTTATCATGAGGGGATACAATAATAGCTCTGTGTCCCCATGTCCGATGTTTTCTATAGGAGACATTTATCACACAGGGTTAAAGTTTCTCCCAGATCAATAAATATCTCCCATAGAAACCTTACGTCTTGGAGACGCCTCGTGTTTTAGCGCCGCTGATCCCCACTTTGGTCCCATAAATATCCCACAATAATTGTAATGTTTTTATTTCAAAGTTTTGAAAAAATAAAGAGACCGCTCTGGGGCTGTGAGACGTGTGGAGGGTTTACTGGGCTGAGAGATAACGGGGGAAGAGATGTCTTCTGGGAACACGTATATAATAACACCTTGTACTTTAGATTGCAAGCTCTGCAACCCAGCCCTCCAATCTGTATGTGTCTTTATCTTGTATTGTTTTATGTGATATGTTGGTGTGTTATAAATAATAGTAATAATAAAAATAACAACAAGAATAATTATAACAACAATAATAACAACAATAATAATAACAATAACAATAATAATATATCTGTCTCTTTTCCAGCTGATAACCCGCTCTGTAGTGGACGTTCTATCAGCAGCTGACACCCTTTGGGTAATATTATTTATTATTATATTATATATATATATATATATTATCACATATATAGTTGTGAGCGTATGAGTTGTTGCTAACGCTGCGGGCTCGCGAAGCGAGGGCACTGCCCGAGGGTCTCAGTTGCTGGCATGGAGCGCCGAAGGCGCTCCATGCCAGCAACTGCGACCCTCGCAAACTTCACGTCGCAACCCAAACAGTACGACACACACATTACGACACTCGCAAACAACATACGACACACGTTCACACACATTACGGCCTCGCAACACTCGGACGCAACTCGCGAACATTACAAAATGTAAAACACAATACATACACACAGCACATACATAAAAACCTTACCTACACCAAGAGGGAGCACCCAGGACCTCAAAAATGCAACTTAGACCTTGATTTTACTCCAAATAAAAGAGTTTAGAGACTAAAAAAAAAATCTAAGCGAGAGAAAAAATGGCCGCCGAACAAAACGAAAACGAGGCTACAGCACTCTAAACTCGCAAAACACCACAAGAAACTCGCAAAACACCACAAGAAACTCGCAAACCGCCACAAACGACCTACGGATATTCATACCACACAGTGCACACATTCAGCATACTTACACAGCACCTCCACACCACTAATGCTGCAGCAACATCAACACAGATTGCCAGCTCTTCATCACAATGCTTCAAAATAGGTACAGTATATTCATTTAGTAATGTATTACATATTTCATTATTATACACCAAACAGCATTAGCTACCTTACAATTTCATTGCCGTCATTTTTTGACGGGCAATTCGCTAGTATTATTATAAAGATCAGCTGCAGAGAGGAAGAGACCGAAGCGACCTGGGGAACATGCGCAGGAGCCACAAACACAGATATTTACAGATGAATACCTGGCCATGGCGGGGGGATTTAGGTGTCACGCTGCCCCCCCAGTATATATGTTATGTGTATATATATATATATATATATATATACAGTGGATATAAAAAGTCTACACACCCCTGTTAAAATGTCAGGTTTCTGTGCTGGAAAAAAAAAATGAGACAAAGATAAATCATTTCAGAACTTTTTCCACTTTTAATGTGACCTATAAACTGTACAAGCTGAAATCTTTTAGGTAGAGGGAAGAAAAAAATATAAAAATAATAATGTGGTTGCATAAGTCTGCACACCCTCTTATAACTGGGGATGTAGCTGTGTTCAGAATTAAGCAATCACATTCCAAATCGTGTTAAATAGGAGTCAGCATACACCTGCCATCATTTAAAGTGCCTCTGATTAACCCCAAATAAAGTTCAGCTGCTCTAGTTGGTCTTTCCTGAAAATTTCTTAGTCGCATCCCACAGCGAAAGCCATGGTCCACAGAGAGCTTCCAAAGCATCAGACGGATCTCATTGTTAAAGGGTATCAGTCAGGAGAAATGTACAGAAGAATTTCCAAGACATTAGATATACCATGGAACACAGTGAAGTCATCATCAAGTGGAGAAAATATGGCACAACAGTGACATTACCAAGAACTGGAGCTCCCTCCAAAATTGATAAAAAGACGAGAAGAAAACTGGTCTGGGAGGCTACCAAGAAGCCTACAGCAACATTAAAGGAGCTGCAGGAATATCTGGCAAGTACTGGCTGTGCGGTACATGTGACAACAATCTCCCGTATTCTTCATATGTCTGGGCTATGGGGTAGAGTGGCAAGACGAAAGTCAGGCTACATTTTGCAAAAACACATCTGAAGTCTCCCAAAAGCATGTGGGAAAAGGAGTTATGGTCTGATGAAACCAAGGGTGAACCTTTTGGCCATAATTCCAAAAGATATGTTTGGCACAAAAACAACACTGCACATCACCAAAAGACCACCATACCCACAGTGACGCATGGTGGTGGCAGCATCATGATTTGTGGCTTTTTTTCTTCAGCTGGAACTGGGGCCTTAGTTAAGATAGAGGGAATTATGAACAGTTCCAAATACCAGTCAATATTGGCACAAAACCGTCAGGCTTCTGCTAGAAAGTTGAACATGAAGAGGAACTTCATCTTTCAGCATGACAACGACCCAAAGCATACATCCAAATCAACAAATGAATGGCGTCACCAGAAGAAGATTAAAGTTCTGGAATGCCCCAGCCAGAGCCCGGACCTGAATCCGATTGCAAATCTGTGGGGTGATCTGAAGAGGGCTGTGCACAGGAGATGCCCTCGCAATCTGACAGATTTGGAATGTTTTTGCAAAGAAGAGGGAGCAAATCTTGTCCAAATGTGCCATGCTGATACCCCAAAAGACTGAGTGCTGTAATAAGGTCACAAGGTGCTTCAACCAAGTATTAGTTTAAGGGTGTGCAGACTTATGCAACCATATTATTTTATTTTTATATTTTTTCTTCCCTCTACCTAAAAGATTTCAGCTTGTTTTTCAATTGAGTTGTAACGTTTATAGGTCACATTAAAGGTGGAAAAAGTTCTGAAATGATTTATCTTTGTCTCTTTTGTTTACAGCACAGAAACCTGACATTTTAAGGGGTGTGTAAACATTTTATATCCACTATATATATATATATATATAAATATATATATATATATATATATATATAGTGTGTCAGACAGGGTCAGTACAGATAGGAATATCACTGCTAATAGACCCTGCATATACCCTGCCCCCCCCACGTGTTGCTCCCCCAGTATATATGTTATGTATATATATATATATATATATATATATATATATATATATATAGTGTGTCAGACAGGGTCAGTATAAATAGGAATATCACTGCATATAGACCCTACATGTACCCCCCCCCCCCCCCCCCCCCGTGTTGCTCTCCCAGTATATATGTTATGTGTATATATATATAGTGTGTCAGACAGGGTCAGTACAGATAGGAATATCACTGCATATAGACCCTACATATACCCTGCCCCCCGCCACGTGTTGCTTCCCCAGTATATATGTTATGTGTATATATATATAGTGTGTCAGACAGGGTCAGTATAGATAGGAATATCACTGCATATAGACCCTACATATACCCTGCCCCCCCCCCACGTGTTGCTCCCCCAGGAAATATGTTATGTATATATATATATATACTAGCGAATTGCCCGTCAAAAAATGACGGCAATGAAATATTAAGGTAGCTAAATTAGTAAATGAATATATTGTACCTATTTTGAAGCATTGTGCTGAAGAGCTGGCAATCTGTGTTGATGCTGCTGCAGCATTAGTGGTGTGGAGCTGCTGTATAAGCATGCTGAATGTGTGCAGTGTAACACTGTGCGTGCGCGAGACCAAACCGTTAGCGTAGTCGTGTACTTCCGCATTGGTGTAAAATGGCGAGTAATGTGTGGTATAGGTCTGTATCGGAATATCAGTAGGTGTTTTGTGGTGTTTTGCGAGTTTCTTGTGGTGTTTTGCGAGTTTAGAGTGCTGTAGCCTCGTTTTCGTTTTGTTCGGCGGCCATTTTTTCTCTCGCTTCGTTTTTTTTTTTAGTCTCTAAACTGTTTTATTTCGAGTAAAATCGAGGTGTAAGTTGCATTTTTGAGGTCCTGGGTGCTCCCTCTTGGTGTAGGTAAGTTTTTTATGTATGTGCTGTGTGTATGTATTGTGTTTTAAATGTTTGTATGTCGGCGTGTTGCGTCCGATGTTTGCGAGGTCGTAATGTGTGGTAACGTGTTTCGTACGTTGTTTGCGTGCCTCGTAAAATTTAGCGAGTGTCGTAATTTGTGTGTCGTGTTTTTGGAGTAGCGACGTGAATTTTGCGAGGGTTTGAGGCCCTTGCCCAGTGACCTCGCCAGCAACTGAGTCCCTCGCTTCGCGAGGGGCCTCAGTTGCTGGCATGGAGCGCCTTCGGCGCTCCATGCCAGCAACTGAGGCCCTTGCCCAGTGACCTCGCCAGCAACTGAGTCCCTCGCTTCGCGAGGGGCCTCAGTTGCTGGCATGGAGCGCCTTCGGCGCTCCATGCCAGCAACTGAGACCCGTGCCCAGTGACCTCGCCAGCAACTGAGGCCCTCGCTTCGCGAGGGGCCTCAGTTGCTGGCATGGAGCGCCTTCGGCGCTCCATGCCAGCAACTGAGGCCCTTGCCCAGTGACCTCGCTACGCGAGGGCCGCGGCTCGCTACGCGAGGGCCGCGGCTCGCTGCGCGAGCCCGCAAGCGTGAGCAACGACTCGTACGCTCACAACTATATATGTGATATATATATATATATATATAGTGTGTCAGACAGGGTTAGTATAGATAGGAATATCACTGCATATAGACCCTGCATATACCCTGCCCCCCACGTGTTGCTCCCCAGTATATATGTTATGTGTGTATATATATATATATATATATATATAGTGTGTCAGACAGGGTCAGTATAGATAGGAATATCACTGCATATAGACCATACATATACCCTGCCACCCCACGTGTTGCTCCCCCAGTATATATGTTATGTGTATATATATATATATATATATATATATATATATATATATATATATATAGTGTGTCAGACAGGGTCAGTACAGATAGGAATATCACTGCATATAGACCCTACATATACCCTGCCCCCCCCCACGTATTGCTCCCCTAGTATATGTTATGTGTATATATATATATATATATATATATATATATATAGTGTTTCAGACAGGGTCAGTACAGATAGGAATATCACTGCATATAGACCCTACATATACCCTGCCCCCCCACCCCCACGTGTTGCTCCCCCAGTATATAGGTTTACTGTCCTACTGGGCTACAATAACTGTCTTCATTATGTTTTCTTATTGAATACCTGTGTAATATCATCCTTAAGTGCATTTTTTGGCCGGTTTCTCCAATGTAACAGCCTGTGTCACATAAAGTACATTGTATCATATAAACCACATTGGACGATGTACATGAATATGATCCTTTGATGTTATAGGTTTTGTTGTTATGTGTGGCTGTATCATCATTACATATGTGTTGGCATAATTTACAGGCACGTTTGTTACAAGGTTTAGGTCCATTTTTTGTATTCAGTTGTTCATTGGCCAATTTTCTGCTGACAAGTTTTTGTTTCAGGTTTGGTGGTTGTTTAAATGCAAGGATGGGAGGTTTTGGGAATATATATTTTAATTCAGTATCTTCAATTAGTAATGGTTTTAAATCTTTGATTATTTTCTGAATTTTCTCTAAAATTAGATGGTATGTGGTCACTAGAGGTATACGTGAAGTAGTTTCTTTTGTTTTGTAGTTTAATAGGTGTTCTCTGAGTATTTTGATGGCAGTGGTTATTTTTGGGGTAATAATACAGGTTTTGTATCCCTTTTGTTTGAAAGACTCAGACAGTGTTTTTACATTTTTATCATGGTCTTCAGTGTTTGAGCAAATCCGATGGTATCTAATAGCTTGATTATGGATGATGGCTTGTTTGGTGTGGGAGGGATGGAAACTGGAGCTGTGTAGGTAATTACATCTGTCTGTAGGTTTCCTATATATAGATGAGTGGAGAGTGCCATTGGTGATGGATATAGTAGTGTCTAGAAAGTTTACCTGTTCTGTGGAGAAATCCATTTTAAGTTTTATAGACGAATTGAAGGTGTTGAATGAATTATGAAAGTCTCTGAGTTTGCTTTCTCCTTCTGTCCAGATGATGAACAGATCATCTATGTAACAGTCGTATTTGTATGGTTTGTAAATGGATACAGATAAGAATGTTTCTTCTAGATTGGCCATAAATAGATTTGCGTATTCTGGAGCCATTTTGGTACCCATGGCAGTCCCCATCATCTGTAGGTAGGTATCTTGGTTAAAAGTAAAATAGTTGTGGGTAAGGATATATTCTATGAGTTTAACAATAATGTCAGGTCCATATTTATTGTTTTGCTTGTTTGTTGAAAGAAACCTAAAGCATCAGTGCCATCTTTGTGCGGGATATTACTGTAAAGAGACTCTACATCCATGGTAACAAGTAGTGTGTTAGCAGGTAGGTTTTTAATCTGACTGAGTTTGTTGAGAAAGTCAGTGGTGTCTTGTATATAGCTACTGGTGTTACTGACTAATGGTTTAAGGATGTTTATAACAAATCCAGATATCTGTTCAGTCAGTGTGTCCATACCTGTAACAATTGGTCTCCCTAGGTTGCCTGGTTTGTGGATTTTTGGCAGTAGGTAGAAAGTCCCAGTTGTAGGATAGGCAGGGATGAGTTGTTCTAATTCCTGATGTATATTTTTAGGGAATGTTTTGAGGAGTTTCTTAAGTTGAAGAGTATATTCTTCTGTAGGGTCCTGGTACAATTTCTTGTAGTAAGTATTGTCTGACAGTTGTCTGTTGGCTTCATTTATGTAGTCCTGAATATTCATGATAACAACTGCACCTCCTTTGTCTGCCGGTTTGATGGTGATGTTAGGATTATTTATTAAAAACTTTATGGCAGTTCTTTCTGATGGAGTAAGATTGTGAAAGTCTCTTTTATATTGTGTTGTTATAATGGATGCAGTTCTCAAGCGAAAGCTTTCTATATAAC
>JAPZIH010000784.1:60000-204189 GCA_027410445.1 Discoglossus pictus
TATAATAAATGCAGCATATAGGGACATGTTCTTCAAAGCCCTTATTAAATGGTATCTAGTTCCCTCAAAAAATGTTTCTTTAGTAAACACAACAATGATCAATTTTGCTGGAGGAACTGTGGTTTCATTGGTTCCCATTCGCATGTGTAGGGGCATTGTCCTCGTATTCAGGAGTTCTGGCGGGCTCTTACCCATCATTTGTCTTTACTGCTAAAAGAGAAAATCGTATTATAGGTAGAAAATGTAATTATTATTATTGTTTGTATATAATGCGATATCCGTCCTATATTCGATGTTGACGTTTCCGTAGAAAAACAGGCTTTACTTATTCAGGTTATTAGTGTCGCAAAATGGTTATTGGTCAGATTATTGAAAAGTCAACAAATTCCAGCGTGGTCAGAGGTCTACACAATAGTGCAATAGGGAATGTGATAAATACTTACAGCCTTATTAAATTGTGATTCGGTAAATTTAAAAGTGCTCTATTTAAGCACATAGCATATTTTATTTACAGAAGTTTTTAGTTGGTGAACTTATATCCAAAAGCAAGGCCTTCACTAACTAAAAACTTCTGTAAATAAAATATGCTGTGTGCTTAAATAGTGTCCTTTTAAATTTACTAAATCGCAATTTAATAAGAATCTATTCAGAATCTATTCAGTTAGTAAACTCACATGATCTTAAATAGAAACTTTGGGACCAGGTGCCTCATTGAAGGCACTGGTTGGGTCCAGTATTTGCTTACATTGGTAGTCTCTTTTTGAGGGCATGCTGGATTTGGCTTCTTCCCGGATTATCTATTACGTATCTGAGCACTTTACAGATCAGCAATGTTGTTTGTTATTTTGTATTAATGCAATGTTAGAACATATTTGTTTTGTGTTTGTTCCAGGTATTTACACCTGTAAGCCGATACACCTGTGTGTACTGATAAATGTTATCCTACACTGTACAGAAGCTGTATAATATGTGTCTGCAATGTAGTGTGCTTCTTGTGTTTTTTTTCCTTGTTTTGTCTTGTCTTTTATACAATAATAAAAGTAAATAAAAAAAAAAAAATATTTATTAGTTATGCGCTTTATGTAACTTCATGAATAAATTATTAAAGGCAAAAAAAACAATCAGTCTCCACCCATAGAGAACTTGGGATGACCCTGTAGAGTTTGGGAAAAAGGTAGCCATAGACCCCAATTTACACGTGTACAAAGATCGGGTCACCTCCAGTCAGGTAGGATTAGAGGGGGAGAGAGACAAGGGATTACTATACAGGGACTCGGAGAGGATAGGGGCTGGGTCTGTATCGATGAAACAGTTGGTAATACCCCAGGAATATAGGCAGGAATTACTCCGGATAGCCCATGATATTCCGTTATCCGGACATCTGGGAGTTAGCCGAACAAAATACCGGCTACCTCAGAACTTTTTCTGGCCGGGATTTGGAAAGATATTCGTCAGTACTGTCAGACTTGTGGCACCCATAAATCCATAATTAACCCTGTCACTCATGGGGGTCAATACAGCACCCCCATAAACCCTTAATTAACCCCGTCACTCATGAGGGTCAATACAGCTCCCCATAAACCCTTAATTAACCCTGTCACTCAGGAGGGTCAATACAGCCCCCCATAAGCACTTAAATAACCCTTTCACTCATGGGGGTCAATATAGACCCCCATAAGCCCTTAATTAACCCCCTCATTTATGGGTGTCAATACAGACCTCCATAAACCGCTAATTAACCCTGTCACTCATGGGGGTCTATACAGACCCTCATAAGCCTCTATTTAACCCCTCCAGTCCCATAAGGGTATATTATGACCATTATGGGCCTGTTACAACCCAACATTAACCACATAAGTGCCATGACGGTCCTCAAGGACCATCATGACAATAAGTATAAACACTACACTGCACTATACCCCCCCAATAAAACATTAAATATCAACTAAACACCCTCTACACTAACCTATTTACACCTACACTACATACCTACCCCCTAAAAAAAAAACACCACTCCAATTACAGAAAATAAAAAAGCCTAAAGTCACAAAAAATAAAACATCTACATTACATAAAATAAAAAACCTAAATCACAAAAAATAAAAAAGGAACATTACAGAAAATAAAAAAAAACATTACAATCCCCCCCCCCCCCACTACAGAAAAAAAATAAAAAATGACACACCTGAAAAGGAAATACATACAATACAAATGCATACAATACAAAGTAATTGAAATACAATAAAATACACCCCTATATAATATACAATACATCCTATCTATCTAATATACATCCCCCAATCTATCTAAATAAATACCATAATCTAATATACATCCTATCTATGTAATATACATCACACAATCTATCTAATATACAATAAATACTATCTATCTAATATACATCCACCAATCTATCTAAATAAATACCACAATCTAATGTACAATACATGCTATGCTATCTATATAAAACACATACCCCTAGCTAACATACAATAAATGCTATCTATATATAAAATAATCAAATTCTAAGCTAAAATAAAATAATTAAGACCACTTACCTTTGCAGATGTCCCTTCAGATCAGCCACCTAGGGAAAATAAAAATAAAAAATTAGTGCAACACATTTACAGTAAATAAATAAACATTCTAAATATTCTAAACATTCTAAATATTCTACTCACCTTTCCAGCATGTCCCGTCCTTATTCTGCGATGCGGCCCCTGTTAAAAAAACATAACATCATTACACATACATAAGCATAAAAACAAAATAAAATAAATATAATCTACATTGTACTTACCTCCCCGCGATGTCTCCGGCCTCCTCCTTCTGCCCCGCCCTGGAACCGCGCTCTAAAGAAAACAAAAAAACAAAAAGAACACACATCCGCACTCACGGACATCCCAGACGCTAATGAGACTCCCAGGGACTTTTCCGGGAAGAAAATAGGCAATGGCGCCTTCTAATTGGCTGAAAATGTGTGAGCCAATCAGAAAGGGATACACCCTAAAATCCCACTCTGATTGGATAATGCACCTGTCAATCTTTATTTAAACCAATCACAAGGCGCAGATGCCTTCAGCCAATCACAAGGGAATACACCCCCACAGGGTGATTGGCTGGAGGCATCTGTGCATTCTGATTGGTTGCACTGACAATAGCCAATCACAATGGAATACACCCCCACGTACTGATTGGTGAAGGTATTTGCGCCTTCTCATTGGCTATTGTCAATGTCAATCAGTATTACAGCCATTGGGAAGGTGCAGATGCCTTCAGCTAATCACTGCGTGGGGGTGTATCCCATTGTGATTCGCTGATGGCAATAAAGCCTTCGGATTGTTTCAAATAAAGATTGACAGGGGCGTTATCCAATCAGCGTGGAATTTTGGGGTGTATTCCTTTCTCATTTGTTCACAATTGGCGTCTTCTCATTGGCTGAATTTGATAGACAGCGTTTTCAGCCAATCAGAAGCCGCCATTGTCAATTTTATTCTGGAACACTCCGTAGGAAGCTCATTAGCGTCGGGGACATCCGCCAGGGCGGATGTGTGTTGTGTTTTTTAAAAATTTTTTAAAGAGCGCGGATGCTTCCAGGGCCCAGCAGGGGCAGAACACGAGGAGGTCGGAGACATCGCGAGGAGGTAAGTACAATGTAGATTGTGTTGATTTTACTTTGTTTTATGTTTATGTATGTGTGCTAATGTAATGTTTTTTTTTTAACAGGGGCCGCGCCGGAGAAGCAAAGATGGAGGACGGGACATGCTGGAAAGGTGAGTAGAATATTTAGAATGTTTATTTATTTTATGTAAACGTGTTGTAGTAATTTTTTAAAAATCTTTTTTATCCCAAGGTTGGAGATCTGAAGAAACATCTCAAAGGTAAGTGGTCTTAATTATTTTATTTTAGCTTAGAATTAGGGTTGCTATATAGAGATAGCATGTACTGTATATTAGATAGATAGGGGGGTGTATATTACATAGATAGTATTTATTGCATACTAGAATATTGCCTGTCAAAAAATTACGGCAATTAAATTGTAAGTGAGCTAATGCTGTTTGGTGTATAATAATAAAATAAATAATAGTTGACCTATTTTGAAGTAATATATGCAGGAAGCATTGTGTTGAAGAGCTGGCAATCTGTTTTGATGTTGCTGCAGCATTACTGGTGTGGAGCTGCTGTGTAAGCGTGATGAATGTGTGCAGTGTAATACTGTGCGTGCGCAAGGCAAATCCGATAGGGTAGCTCTGTACTTCCGCATTGTGTTAGCGATTGTTCTAAAATGCCAGCTAATGTGTGGTATGCGGCTGTGGCTGATGTAGTGTCCTTCGTTTTCTATGTCGTGCGACTTTTTCAGAATATCTGTAGCTATTTGGTGGTGTTTTGCGTGTTTATGGTGGTGTTTTGCGTGTTTAGGGACCTTTAGCCTCGTTTTTGTTTTGTTCGGCGGCCATTTTTTCTCTTGCTTAGGTAAGTTTTGTGTCTCTAAACTCTGAAATTTGGGCTTAAATCGTGGTGTTACTTCACTTGCAGAGGTCCTGGGTGGCTCCCTTTGCTGTGAGTAAGCTCTGTATGTGTTTGTTGTTTGTATTTATTGTGTTTGTAATGTTTTTGGGGTTGCGCGGGTTGCGTCCTTTTTTTTTTTTCCGGCAAATACGTAGGTGTTCATTTTTCTCTCGCTTAGAGAATTTTTCAGTGTTTAAACTTTTTTATTTTGAATTAAATTGAGGTGTAACTTCATTTTTTGAGGTCCTGGATGCTCCTTCTTGCTGTAGGTAAGCTTTTTACGTATGTGTTGTGCGTATTTATTGTGTTTTTCATTTTTTCATGTCCGCGGGTTGCGGCCGATTGGTGCGAGGTCGTAAAGGGTTGTAACGTGTCTTGTATTTTGTTTGCGTTACGACGTAAAGTTTGCGAGGGTCGCAGTTGCTGGCAAGGAGCGACATTTTCTGCTAATGTTGCACCCACTGAAGCAAATGTAATTGCACTGTTATAAGTCCTGATGTTTATTTTTTTTTTTATTGGTATCATTTGGAAATGTTGGATTGCTCATTATACTTTCTAAATATTATGGAAATGTGTGTCTTTGTGGAATTCTTACCTTTCCTTTTTGAAGTCTCCGTCAGTTGGTCTTTCCTTCAGAAAATTATAGGCATTTTCCATCCTTCCTAATAGTGTATTTTTGTACCTCGTACGTCCCTGGCTGTGTTTTGTGTGCTTCAGAGTCGTGTAACCTCATTTTTATTTTTCTTCGTCCTCCTTTTTTTTTCTCGCTTTTTTTTCTTCAATTCGTGTGAAACCTCACTCCCAGAAGTCCCGGCTGTCCCCCCGTGCTGTGTGTCAGTTTTTTATGTATTGTGGCAAAAGCAGCCACAAGAGACTTTTGCATTGATTATTGCCTGTATTTGAACTGTATGTTAGTTGAGCATAGTGGATTTTATTAGACTGGTTCTGGCCCTTTAAATGCTCGGACAAAGGATCTACAGTTTTGCTATGCACTTCGGATGCAGAGTGTGAATAAAAACCCTGTTTTATGGTTATTTTATTCTTATGGTTAAAATATGATCACATTGCTATACTGTAGATATGTTGGTCTGCTAGCCTAAAAGATAATCCTATCACAGGGGCTCCTGTTATAGGAAAGTCTATTGTGTAAAGTGTTTGTGAGAGATAGCACAAAGAGAAGGGTAATCTAATCAATGTCTGTATTGTATAAAAGTAGCCAGGTAGCCTCCGGGAGGGGTGACCACACCTAGGGCCTCATTCTATTAGCGGCCGCAGCCGTTGCGGGGCCGCAAGGACCGGCCGCAAGCTATTCGGCTATCCTATTCCCTTACGGCCGTAGGCTCCGGCAGGCTTGCGGCCGGTGCCTTGCTATCTCTTGCGGCCGCTCGCGCCAGAGGAAAGCCTTTGATCTAAAACGGCCGCAAGAGTTTTGCAATTCAATTGCTCCGGGAAACCTCTCTGCAAGGCTAAAAGCGAGCCGCAGCTTACTTGCAGGAAAGAGCTCTCGCTAGCACCAATTAAGCACATAAAATAGCTCAAATAAAGCCATCCTGCACTTTGAGAAGACTATAAAGGGATTTTAGGTGTTAGAATAAATAGCACATAATTATCCTGTACTCAAATCCGTAAAATATTTAATTTTTAATATCCGTAAAATATCCATGTAAAAAGTCCAGAGTGCTTGGAGCACCTCAGACCCGCCCACGCCGCAGCCGGAAAATAAACAGTTAATTTGAACTCGGGTTTGGGCAGATGTGCAAGCTTGAGAGTGGGTTCCTTTTAATCCTCATGTCCCCCAATATGATCCCTAGCATTTACAGAGCTGTACAGTGCAGGCTTGAATTTATTTTTGAGTTTTTATATTTCACAGATTACGGCCGGTTCCAAGATATGCGGCCGGCCGTAAAAGGAGATCCTTGCGGGGCCGTATAATAGAATCGCGAGTTAACAGAACCCCCGCAAGGAATCGCAGCCTTACGGCCGATTTACGGCCGCTAATAGAATGAGGCCCCTAGTGTCTCTCTATATGTATTGTGTGGCCAAATAGGGGTATGTGTATTACCTGTGAGAAGAGATGTATATATACTTCTGGATAACAAAATAAAGACAGTATTCTTTGACTCCCAATTGAGTGTCGTCCAATCTGGGAGGTTGGGGCTTGTGAGACTGCAGTGCTTCTTGGATATTCTACCGTAAACCAGCGGAGATACTGGACTTCGTGTTCCAACTCCGTTACATGTATTAAATCTTTTTTGAGTTGTTCGTGTTTTTAAATCTGCGCGGTTCAGCCATTAACTTTTTATTTTCCTGACCTTGTAATTTTTTTTATAAGTTCTGCGACTCGCAATTTTTTTTTCTAAGTCTCGCGTTCCTCAACTGCTTGCAGCCTAAGGCAATCCCGCGTTTCGTACCTGCTTGAAGGCTAAGTCCCGCATTTTTCAATGCCTCAACAGCTTGCCTCGCTTTCAGCTCGCCTCGCATTGCCTTCGCCGCTCATCGCCTAAGTGCTAAGAGTTTCAATGCATCAAGTGCTCTGACCTCGGAAGACTTCTGTGCTTCAATGGCTCGCCTCGTTACTCGAGGCTCGCAAACGTGACTACAAATCACAATTTGACAATTATAATATATATAGCTATAAATAGATTATTTCCAATATATTACAATGATTTGATTACTCTATACATATATATGGATTAAAGCGCAAGGCATTTGTGGGCACATTTGCATGTCCAAGCTCAGCTTCCCAGAATGCAGTGTAATAACTGTATTTCTTGGAATTCTAAGCAGGAAGCTGTTTTTTTTACTTGTTTTATACATTCAGATGTGAACACAGATGTACTATTTAATTACTACACTACTGTACGGTGGAGGCTTCTATCGATCTTTTGCCCACCGTATTAAATGATTGTTGTGGTGAACTACCTACTCATAAGGTCCACAACACAAGCTGGGATCCTGCCCCACACTGATGATAGGCAGTAACATTGAAACGTTGATAGGATTCCCAGCTTAGGTGTAATCCAACCTTGGCTTTGCATAAAAGCTGTGTAATGCAGCGGGCATAAGCTTAAAGGAAGCCATGTTTGAATTGGTTATGGATTGAAGAAAGAAGCATGTGTGGGCACATTTGCATGTCCCTGTACAGCTTCCCAGAATGCAGTGTAATAACTGTATTTCTCAAAATTCTGACGTTCAAATGTGAACACAGATGTACTATTTATACACTACTAGCGACTTGCCCGTCAAAAAATGACGGCAATGTGATGTATATGTTTGTCAAGTTGTTTAGTTATTAACATATATTTTTGACCCTTGTAAGTATTTTAATATGAACGTGTATTTTTGTAAAATGTTGATGTAATGGTTTTTTAAAATGTAATTAGTATCTGAAGAATTGTTAACTTTAATATACATTGAATGAATAGGAAAGCAAAAAGTAAAAACCCTTCTTTAAACGTCGCGAATTTTAACATGAAGTTTAAACTATATGGGCCTCATTCTATTAGCGGCCGCAGCCGTTGCGGGGCCGCAAGGACCGGCCGCAAGCTATTCTGCTATTCTATTCCCTTCCGGCCGGGGATTCCGGCAGGCTTGCGGCCGGTGCCTTGCTATCTCTTGCGGGCGCACGCGCCGGAGGAAAGCCTTTGATCTAAAACGGCCGCAAGAGATTTGCAATTCAATTGCTCCGGGAAACCTCTCTGCAAGGCTAAAAATGAGCCGCAGCTTACTTGCAGGAAAGAGGTCTCGCTAGCACCAATTAAGCACATAAAATAGCTCAAATAAAGCCATCCTGCACTTTGAGAAGACTATAAAGGGATTTTAGGTGTTAGAAAAAATAGCACATAATTATCCTGTACTCAAATCCGTAAAATATTTAATTTTTAATATCCGTAAAATATACATGTAAAAAGTCCAGAGTGCTTGGAGCACCTCAGACACACCCACGCCGCAGCCGGAAAATAAACAGTTAATTTGAACTCGGGTTTGGGCAGATGTGCAAGCTTGAGAGTGGGTTCCTTTTAATCCTCATGTCCCCCAATATGATCCCTAGCATTTACAGAGCTGTACAGTGCAGGCTTGAATTTATTTTTGAGTTTTTAGATTTCTGAGATTACGGCCGGTTCCAAGATATGCGGCCGGCCGTAAGGGGAGATCCTTGCGGGGCCGTATAATAGAATCGCGAGTTAACAGAACCCCCGCAAGGAATCGCAGCCTTACAGCCGATTTACGGCCGATAATAGAATGAGGCCCTATGTAAGCAATAACCATCAAAGTATATATTTTTAAACTTGAACTTTATTTTTTATGTAAGTTTAGAAGTTGACAAAACATTGGTATAATTTTGAACATTATAAACAGGAACATAGTGAATACATTTTGTAACCTAATTTTTTATTAAAAGTATTAACATTTGAATGTAAAAACAATTGACATTTAAATTAATCAGTATTAAAATTCAATTTCTATCACAATAATTGTTAACTTGAATATACATTGAATGTAGAGGAAGGCATACAGTAAAACTCTTCTTAAAACGTACGTAATTAAAGTAATTTATTACTGAGCACATAAACTGGCGATAAACATTAATGTAGGTAGTAATCTTAAGATAACAGACAATATTTACATTGTGACTTAAAAGGTGCTTGACGTCTTAACATCCACTTTGTAATCTGTTGAATGAAATAACTTGAAAATATATTTTTTAAACTTGTAACATTAGAAACATTAACATAGTGACTTAACATTTTAACATAATTTTTACTAACAATGCAAGGCAAGTATTTTGTGAGGCAAATCATTCATAAACATGACTTCCATTAATTATGACTGAATTAAACAACCAATTGTTATGTATTTTGCAATGCTTTAAAAAAATCTTGGCATCGTTAATTTGTATCCTTCAAAGTTATAGTACTTCATAGTAGACAATGTTTTTAGTAAAAATACGTCCATCTTCTAATAAATCACCTTGACTTTCATTGTTTTCAATGTAAACTTTAATAGCCTGTGGATTTTTGCACCGTGACAACGCAACGTACAATTGACCATGTGCAAAAACTGGTTCTTCCAAGAAAATACCCACAGATTTGAAAGTTTGACCTTGTGATTTATTAATGGTCATGGCAAATGCCATAATAATGGGAAATTGTCTTCTTTGAAGTATAAAAGGGAGACTACTTTCACTTGGTGCTAAATCTATTCTTGGTATGAAAACTCTCTCTCCTTTATGGGTCCCAGTTAAAATTTCAGCATCTATAAAATGGTCCTTTAATTGTTGAACAATTAATCTTGTGCCATTGCATAGGCCTTTTTTGGGGTTCATATTTCGCAGTAACATGATAATTGCACCTTTCTTTAGCTGCAAAATATGTGGTGGCATTCCAGAAGGAGTTAAAGAGTTTATGAATTCAATCGAAAAGTTAGCCTGCCTTTCATTGTCATCAGCAAGTACAGAATCAGCACTGTGATAATTTCTTTGTGGTGCATAAATTTTTTTTAAGATTTCATTATTGAGGATTAATGCATCTTTATTTTTACACGTCAGTATGACTTGGTTGGCAAGCTCGGAATATTCTTCGTTATTTATGCTCCCTTCAAATATAGCCGATATAATATCTTGTTGACAAATCATATGAGGTGGGATCTCTACAGTGTCATCAGGTAAATGTAGTATTTTTTCTGTTCTGCCTTCTCCAATTTTAATAAGCCAATCATTGAAATCAGTTTGGCCTTCTGATCTCATATTTTGTTGCAGTTGAAGATGGGTAAAATGTTTCCATACTGTACTTGACTTTATACATGTTTCGATAATGTCAGTTCGATTTCCATGTACAACGACAGGTAATGTTTGTCTGAAATCGCCACCCAACAACATTACCTTTCCACCAAATGGAAAAGTATTCTCCATGACTTCACGAAGCAAACGGTCAATACATTGGAGGGCATAGCATGACATCATTGTGGCCTCATCTATTATAATTAATTTACATTTCTTCAATTTCTTTGCTTGTAAGGATGTCATGCGAATATCTGACACAGAATTTTCTAAAATAGGCACTGGCAGTTTAAATCCACTATGAACAGTTCTTCCACCTTCTAATAAAAGTGCAGCAATTCCAGTAGTGGCAAATGCCATTGCTATTTTTCCTTGTGCTCGTACTGAACTCATTAATAAATTGTACAAATATGTTTTTCCTGATCCGCCAGGTCCATCAAGATAGAAATAACGCTCTGTCACCATGTCATCATCTATAGCATTTTTAATGGCATGAAATGCTTGCAATTGTAGTGTATTTAAAGTTGCAAGTCTTTCTTCTGTTCTTTCTGCTTGTAGTTGAATGTCATAGTCTTCAAAGTTAATGTCATCTATAAGACCTGGATCAGGCAAATTAAAACTTGCACAACTTAATCCATGAGTTAAAAAGACTTCTTGGATTTCCATTAAAGCTTTTAAGTGTGCAATGGGTTCATTGTATCGTCGCATAAAGTCTTCAGCCATATTACTTTTAAAAGTCTCCCACAAAGCTAATGCATTTGGAGCATTTGAGAAGATACAAATAAAAGCAAATAGTTCTCTCATCTGTCGTGGCATTTGACATTGTGCTGCTTCTTCTAAACATCTTTCCCACTCTGTATCATCAGCGAGTAAGTTTCTATGTCTTGCAGCTAAATGGAAGGATTCATATACAATGTCATTAACAGTTCTTAAGTGTTCAAAACTTTGTGCTCCAGGAACATTTAAAAGTAATATCCGTAAGCAAAAACGTTCCACATCTCTTGGACTGACTGTGTAAATTCTTGGAATAATTTTATTGCCTCTGGTTTTTCTTGGTCTCCATAATCCATTCACAAAAACATAGTGATATGGAATTTCAATATATAAGTATTGTGTTGCTTCAGCATCAGTGGAATTTAATGCAAACCATGCAGTTAGTGTAGTGTGACGATCTTCACTTTGGGCCAATGCATTCATTTCATTTCCAGCATGGAAATAGACTAAATGTCGTTGTGGCAAATGTACTGCTAACCTATATACTGCATGTGATCTATCATGCATTTCAAATTTTAAAAGCCGCCACATAGCTTCTGGCGCACTGACATAGCGAGCATCTACATGAGATGCAAGTTCATCATGTACTAACTCTCTACTTTCAGGGTTGTCTGCACTTTTGACGACTACAGTAGCTGCATCGTAACCTTTGTAAATATATTTGTAGACATATTTAATGGATTTGATGGAAGTGCAGGCTTCTACGTTGATGTGGGCGTTGTACTTCATGAGTAAATGTGGATTGTAGGGTACTACATATCTATTGTCCACTTTTTTTCCACGAATAATGGCACTATCTCCTTCTCTTCTTTTATAAAGTGGATATCCATCACAATTGGCATAGGTTTTGTCTCTATAATCTTTTGGAAATTCTTTGGAACATTTATTATTTTCCATACATGGTGATTGTGGATTAAGGTCACCACAGGGTCCATGAATCATGCAATGAGTAACAATCTCATATAGTCTACCATATAGTTCTGGATCTGGTAGTTCAGCAACAATGACTGCATCCACTTTGTCTGAAGTATCTAATTTATCTTTTTCCTGAAGTATTATTAGAAGATGTGCATGTGGAAGGCCTCTTTTTTGAAATTCAATGGTATATACATAAGCAAGACATTTGCCAAATAACTGATTTATAGTGAAGTCACGTATTAATTCATTTAATTTAATCTTAAAAACTCTGGCTACTAAATCTGGTCGATCTGAAGCAGTTTGTCCAAGAAGTAGATTTAGTGTAATTTCTGGCCATTGTGGATTACATGTAAATGTCACAAATAGATCGGGTTTGCCAAATTTTGTCACAATAGCCATAGCATCATTGTATCTTTCTCTCATATTCCGAGGAGATCCTTGAAAGGAAGATGGTAAAATGATGGCTTTGCCAGCTGTCATGTCTCTGCTTGTAGCCACGTCAGCAACATAGTCCATGAGTCCAGAATATTGTTCTACACGGAGTTTATCTTGTTGATATTTGATAAAGTTTAAATTATTTGCCTCAACTTGCAAATATGAATCAATAATCCATTGTTGTGTTAGTTTCCCACCACATAAAATTGGATTAAATACATTGCGAATGGCAATTTGAGCTACTTTAAATTCAAGCATAGAAACATTATTTCGGATTCTGGCTTTAGCATTTGGGTAACTGGGAAGAGTTAATTTTGGTTGCCAACCTGCTTCTCCGTGTGGGAAAAAGATGGGATATGTCATTGGATCTAAATTTGGACTTAAGATACTCATATTAATAAACGGTTGGTCCTCATTTCTAGGATATATTCGAATGTCTCTTTGAAATGGTGGTTCTCCTTCATCATTGTGAAACACCATTGCAACCTCATTTGTTGTTGGCAAGTTATAACGACGTTTATCAGTATGTCTGTCTCTTTTAAGCACCATATTAACCTTCGGCATTGGTAATTGATGTGTTTGTGAATGAAGTAGTTGTTCATTTTCTACTTCTGCCAATTTTTTATAAGCTTTACTGTAGGGATTGTTGTCCATAATGTTATTTAGCTCTATGAAAACAGTGGGTAAGCATTTTTTATTTTCTTCCATCTGCATACGTTGGTCAACAGCTTCCATTGTATCTAGGACATATAGTTGAGCGAATTTTCTTTTATTTCCTTCCTCTGGATGTAAATGGGAAGTGCGATGATAAATTTGTCCTTGGACTTTAAAACAGTAAGGACCATGTCCTGGTACATTAGCAGCTAATGTTGCCCCCATGGATGCAAAGGATATGGCACTATTGTAGGATCTTATGTTTGTCTTAAAATTTTTGTAGTTTGGAAAAGTAGGTTCAGTCATAATATTTTGTAAATAAATTGGAAATTCTTTCCTTTCTGGAAGTTTGAACTTGCCTTTTTGACAACAACTAATAAATTGTCCATCTCTGGGTCTCTCCTGTTTAAAATAATAAGCCTCACAAAACTGACATTGAGTAGTCATGTCCCCACAACTATGAACCTCTACTGCTAAAGACTTGAGTAGAGGACAATTTGCAAAGCATATAGGATTTTGACTTTCATATTCATCAGGTGAAATGTCATATAATGTTTCAACAACAGGTTCTAAATGTTTTGTTTTTTTCGTTGCTTTTCTTGGTATATGTTGTATTGTTTGAGGTAAAATGTCATGTAATGTTTCATGAAACGGTTCTAAATGCTTTGTTTTCTTTGTTGCTTTTTTTGGTATCTCTTGTATTTTTTCTGGTAAAATGTCATCTGATGTTTGAGCAACAGGTTGTAAATGCTTTATTTTCTTTGTTGTTTTTTTTTACATATCTTTAATTTCTGCAAGTGACAGTCTTTTGCTTGCAATTCTTTTGCGTTCTTTTTCTCGTCGAATTTCCTTCTTCTCCGGTGTCTGCTGGCTGTCTGCTCTCTGTCGTCGTTCTCTAGCTTGGCGTCTTTTCTTTTCTTGTTTACTCTCGTTATCAGCCATGTTAATCTGTAAAAATTAAATAATGTACCATTAGTTTATTTTGAGATGTTAAGTTGTTTTTCATGACAAATAGTTATCAATAGTGTGTTAACATTTTATACTTAATCAATTTCAATGCGGTCAATTGAATAAAAGTCTAAATAAGGCCATCATATAATTATTTAAAGAAATTTTTATTTATTAAACATGTATCCAAAAGCAAGTGTTTCAGTAACTAAAAAGGTATTTTCAAAAAGATGTTATGTCCTTATTTACAGCACTATTCAATTTGTCAAATGGCAATTAAATTAGGGTTTAGGACTGGAATGTTACAATGACAAATTGTATAGATTCTGTGTTTTTAGACTTTTTTGGACTATGCCAATTTATTTTTTAAGTTTACATTGAAGTTTGTATTTAGTGTTAAAGATTATTGGCCCTAAAAGACAAATAAGAGATAGATGATAGATATTACTTTTTATACTGTACCTTGGTTGAAGTTTGATTTCAAGCAAAATTCTTTGTTGGTCCTGTGTTGAAAGCCTTCGTCCGATGGTCTGGTCCTGTGTTGAAAGTCCTCGTCCGATGGTGTAGTCCTCTGTTGAAAGTCCTCGTCCTCTGGTGTGGTCCTCAGTTCCAACTCCTGTTCTGATGTTCTTGACGCAGTATCTGTTATAAAATAAAAATGAAAATGTTATGTTATTTGAATGTCTTTGTATTAATGAAAAAATTGCATTATTTCTGTGTTTTTCTACAATCCTTTTTGGTGCGCCACAATTTTGGTATGCTTCTGTAGGCTATTTTCTAAGGCTTATAGGTGGTTAAACATTAAAGAAGAATATTAATTAATTTTTCTCTTTTTTTACTTGTTATACTGTACCTTGGTTGAAGTTTGATTTGAAGCAGAATCTTTGTTGGTCCTGTGTTGAAAGCCTTCGTCTGATGGTCTGGTCCTGTGTTGAAAGTCCTCGTCCAATCGTCTGGTCCTCTGTTGAAAGTCCTCGTCCGATGGTGTAGTCCTCTGTTGAAAGTCCTCGTCCAATGGTCTGGTCCTCTGTTGAAAGTCCTCGTCCGCTGGTGTGGTCCTCAGTTGAAACTCCTGGTCCAATGTTCTTGACGCAGTATCTGATATAAAATAAAAATAAAAATGTAATTTTATTTGAATGTATTTGTATGAACTAAAAAATGACATTATTTCTTTGTTTTTCTACAATCCCGTTTGGTGTCCACCACTTTTGGTATGCTTATTTAGGCCTTTTTCTAAGGCTTATAGATTGTTAAACATAAAATAAATATCTAAATGTACTTTGGTATGTGTTTGTGTGAGTTTTCATACAATCCTGTTTGGTGCGCACCACTGTTGGTATGCTTATTAATGTTGTTTTGTAATGCTTATAGGTTGTTAAACATAAAATAAGAATGTAAATGTAGTTTGCTATGTGTTTGTGTGAGTTTTCATACAATCCTGTTTGATGCGCACCGCTGATGGTATGCTTATTAATGTTGTTTTGTAATGCTAATAGGTTGTTAAACATAAAATAAGAATCTAAATGTAGTTTGCTATGTGTTTGTGTGAGTTTTCATACAATCCTGTTTGGTGCGCACCACTGTTGGTATGCTTATTTAGGCTTCTTTCTAAGGCTTATAGGTTGTTAAACATAAAATAAGAATGTAAATGTAGTTTGCTATGTGTTTGTGTGAGTTTTCATACAATCCTGTTTGATGCGCACCGCTGATGGTATGCTTATTAATGTTGTTTTGTAATGCTAATAGGTTGTTAAACATAAAATAAGAATCTAAATGTAGTTTGCTATGTGTTTGTGTGAGTTTTCATACAATCCTGTTTGGTGCGCACCACTGTTGGTATGCTTATTTAGGCTTCTTTCTAAGGCTTATAGGTTGTTAAACATAAAATAAGAATGTAAATGTAGTTTGCTATGTGTTTGTGTGAGTTTTCATACAATCCTGTTTGGTGCGCACCACTGTTGGTATGCTTATTAATGTTGTTTTGTAATGCTTATAGGTTGTTAAACATAAAATAAGAATGTAAATGTAGTTTGCTATGTGTTTGTGTGAGTTTTCATACAATCCTGTTTGATGCGCACCGCTGATGGTATGCTTATTAATGTTGTTTTGTAATGCTAATAGGTTGTTAAACATAAAATAAGAATCTAAATGTAGTTTGCTATGTGTTTGTGTGAGTTTTCATACAATCCTGTTTGATGCGCATCACTGTTGGTATGCTTATTAATGTAGTTTTGTAATGCTAATAGGTTGTTAAACATAAAATAAGAATCTAAATGTAGTTTGCTATGTGTTTGTGTGAGTTTTCATACAATCCTGTTTGGTGCGCACCACTGTTGGTATGCTTATTTAGGCTTCTTTCTAAGGCTTATAGGTTGTTAAACATAAAATAAGAATGTAAATGTAGTTTGCTATGTGTTTGTGTGAGTTTTCATACAATCCTGTTTGGTGCGCACCACTGTTGGTATGCTTATTAATGTTGTTTTGTAATGCTTATAGGTTGTTAAACATAAAATAAGAATGTAAATGTAGTTTGCTATGTGTTTGTGTGAGTTTTCATACAATCCTGTTTGATGCGCACCGCTGATGGTATGCTTATTAATGTTGTTTTGTAATGCTAATAGGTTGTTAAACATAAAATAAGAATCTAAATGTAGTTTGCTATGTGTTTGTGTGAGTTTTCATACAATCCTGTTTGATGCGCACCACTGTTGGTATGCTTATTAATGTAGTTTTGTAATGCTAATAGGTTGTTAAACATAAAATAAGAATCTAAATGTAGTTTGCTATGTGTTTGTGTGAGTTTTCATACAATCCTGTTTGATGCGCACCACTGTTGGTATGCTTATTAATGTAGTTTTGTAATGCTAATAGGTTGTTAAACATAAAATAAGAATCTAAATGTAGTTTGCTATGTGTTTGTGTGAGTTTTCATACAATCCTGTTTGGTGCGCACCACTGTTGGTATGCTTATTTAGGCTTCTTTCTAAGCCTTATAGGTTGTTAAACATTAAAATAAGAATTTAAATGTAGTTTGCTATGTGTTTGTGTGAGTTTTCGTACAATCCTGTTTGATGGGCACCACTTTTGTTATACTTATGTAGTGTTTTTTCTAATGGTTATAGGTTGTTAAACAAAAAGAATATAAATTTAGTTTGCTATGTGTTTGTTACAATCCTGTTTTGTGTGTACCAGTTTGTGTGTACCATATGTTGCATACTTTGGCCCTCATTCAATTGCAGTTTGGCCAATTCAATAGGGTTCTAAATGTGCTTATTTGGAGCCCTATTGAATTGTCCAAAATATCAATTGAATGAGGGCCTTTGTTTGCTGGATTTGTTATATTGTGAGGGCCTCATTGAATTTGGTTTTTCAATAGGGCTCTATATAAGCACAGAGCATATTTTTGAACAGAAGTTTTTAGTTAAAAACTTCTGTAAAAAAAGATGCTCTGTGCTCATATTGAGCCAAATGTGCTTATATAGAGCCCTATTGAAATGGGCAAATCACATTTGAATGAGGCCCTCGGCCATTAAACATATTTAGGTCCTGAATCAATTGCGTTTTGACCAATTGAATAGGGCTCTATATAAGCACATAAAATATTTTTTGACAGAAGTTTTTAGTTAGTGAAGACCTTGACTGTGGTTAGAAGTTCAGTAACTAAAAATGTCTGTCTAAAAAATCTATTATGTGCTTATATAAAGCCCTATTCAATTAGCCAACTCACAATTGAATAAGGCTCATGGTTCGGTTCTTTTTTATACTTAATACTGTACCTTGATTGAAGTGTGGAATGACAGAGGGTCCCCTCCTGCCAATCTTAATCCGCCGGTCTTCTTGTAGTGTCTGTTTGAAAAATAAAGTGAAATAGTGAATTATAGAATTTTTTATTTGTATTTAACAAACCATGGCCTTTTCAGCATTTAAAGTATTTTTGTATCTTACCTCTTCTTCTTTGTTGTTGTTCTTTAAAAGGGATTGTGCTTCACAGTGCACGGTGCAAATTGTTGAGAGACGCTGTTGATGCAGAGTCTGTTTGAATATTAAAAAAAGTAGAAAGATTGAGTTTTAGGTGATCTATTAAATTGCAGTAAATTAATTTCATTGAAATATACTTCTGTAATTAATTTGAATTAACATTATTTTTTGGTGGGGTCTACACACATATATGTCACATACATGAAGCACATTTCCATAGTTGAAAGTAATTTTTTTGTGTGCGTGTGACATATCACTATACATGAATCATATTTTAATTGTTAAATTAACCTTATTTTTATTTTTGGCCAACATACATAAATGTGTGTGTGACATGTGACTATAGATGATACACATATATGTGCATGTCACATATCAGTATACATGACTCATATTTTAATAGTATTTTAATAGTCCCAACTTATTTTTTTCTAATGTAATTTAAATGTAGTTGTTTAATTAGTTTGTTGCAGGGGCAATACACATAAATGTGCATGTAACATGTCACTATACATTATACACATAAATGTGCGTGTCACTTGTCAGTATACATTATACGCATATATGTGCGTGTCACATGTCAGTATACATTATACGCATATATGTGCGTGTCACTTGTCAGTATACATTATACGCATATATGTGCGTGTCACATGTCAGTATACATTATACGCATATATGTGCGTGTCACTTGTCAGTATACATTATACGCATATATGTGCGTGTCACATGTCACTATACATTATACGCATAAATGTGCGTGTCACATGTCAGTATACATTATACACATATATGTGCGTGTCACTTGTCAGTATACATAAACCTCTTTGTCTTCTTTAATTTTTTTTTTTGATGTCCTGTCTTGAAAATAAGTAATATATTATAGCTTACCTCTCAGTTGTAATTTGCACAATGTAAAGTAGTAAATTAGGAAAAGAATTATCTTCTCAAGTTTTAGCAGCAGTTATCTCCGAAGTCACTCTGTTCATCACCTGAGGAGAAATGTATTTTTCTCTGTCAAATAGACAGTATTTATAAACTTGTAGAACATTCTGGAAAGTTAGACCGTTAGAACGTAATACGCATGCGCTATTTGCGTTCCAGCTTACAATTTGCGTTCCATCCGCCATTTTGTGCGTAGTAGTGGTTAAAATGGTGTTTAATATGAGTGTGATCCGTTCCGCATAGTATGTGTTTCATTATTGCGAGTAAGTGTAGTGTAGTTACGTTTGGAGCCTCGTTTTCGTTTTGTTCGGCGGCCATTTTTTCTCTCGCTTAGCCGATTTTCGGTCGTTTAAACTCTTTGTTTTGGACTTAAATGGACGTGTAAATGAACTTTTGGAGGTGCCGGATGCCCCCCCGTGCTGTCAGTAAGCTTTTTATGTGTTTGTTGTGTTTATTTCTTGTGTTTGTGATGTTTTGATGCGCGGCGGTTGGAATGGGTCTTTCGCGGCCGTATTTTTTTCCGATGCGGACGTATTTTGTTGCGATGTTGCCGTATTTTTTTGCGATATACGCAGTTAGCTTTTACGTGTACGACGCAGTGTATTTGTTTCTAAGTCGCGCGTATGTGTGTTAAGAGCGTGTGATGGGCCTTTTTTACTGTTTTTTTGTTAAGTCTTGCTTCTGTGTGTCTGGGTGTAAGCGGGTGTGAGGCGACTTTGAGTTTTTTTTTGTTATGAAGTTGTGTGTGTGTGTATGTGTGTGTTAACACAGCCGATGTTGGGATGCTCCCACCACCGCAAATGCGGACCCTCGCTTCGCGAGGATCCGCATTTGCGGGGACGTTGTTTGTTTTTTGTTGGCTGGGCGGTTGGGTTTATTCTGTTAAAAAAGTCGTGTGTGTGTATGTGTGTGTTAACACAGCCAACGTTGAGCCTCCACAACCGCAAATGACATAAAACTTTTTTAACATTTACTAACTGAATTTATCAAACTTTTTAACATACAATGCAATACATTAACATAAGAAAATAACATTTAACCTTAATTTATTTAAAACTATAGTGATCTTGAATATTGAATCCAGAGGAAAGCAAATTTAAAAAAAATGTATTTCAATGTTGTAAATTTTTTGAAACAGTTGTGGAAAAATAATTCCTTCCTGACTCCATTAACTGGCAATCGGATTGGTCCCTGGATCAATAATCTAGATATCATGCACTATTTTAATTTTGCAAGAAATGATGATGCTGCTACTAACATTAAACCTTAATGACAAAGAATGCATCAACTTATAAGTCCTTTTCAAATGTATTTGTTAGCTTACAAACCTGAAAGAAACATATTCAATTTTAAACATTTTCTAAAATGGCAACTTCTTGTTTTGTGGAGCCAATCATATCTAAACTGACTTCCAAGACATTGCAATTTTTTTTTTCTCCTTGAAACTGTTTTACTTTCAAAGATCACAGCAGCCTTTTATTTCTATACTAGCGACATGCCCGTCAAAAAATGACGGCAAGTTCAAGTATGTCAGTGCATCTTAAAAGTAATTAATTTTTTTTTACCTTTTTTTAATATTAGTCTTTACAGAATAATCAATTAATGTACATTAATAATAAATTAATCACTGACTAAATTAATATATTCCTAAACTAAAGGCATTTTAGTAAGCATTAATATATTCCTAAACTAAAGGCATTTTAGTAAGCATTAATATATTCCTAAACTAAAGGCATTTTAGTAAGCATTAATATATTCCTAAACTAAAGGCATTTTAGTAAGCATTAATATATTCCTAAACTAAAGGCATTTTAGTAAGCATTAATATATTCCTAAACTAAAGGCATTTTAGTAAGCATTAATATATTCCTAAACTAAAGGCATTTTAGTAAGCATTAATATATTCCTAAACTAAAGGCATTTTAGTAAGCATTAATATATTCCTAAACTAAAGGCATTTTAGTAAGCATTAATATATTCCTAAACTAAAGGCATTTTAGTAAGCATTAATATATTCCTAAACTAAAGGCATTTTAGTAAGCATTAATATATTCCTAAACTAAAGGCATTTTAGTAAGCATTAATATATTCCTAAACTAAAGGCATTTTAGTAAGCATTAATATATTCCTAAACTAAAGGCATTTTAGTAAGCATTAATATATTACTAAACTAAAGGCATTTTAGTAAGCATTAATATATTACTAAACTAAAGGCATTTTAGTAAGCATTAATATATTACTAAACTAAAGGCATTTTAGTAAGCATTAATATATTCCTAAACTAAAGGCATTTTAGTCAGCATTAATATATTACTAAACTAAAGGCATTTTAGTCAGCATTAATATATTACTAAATTAAAGGCATTTTTTTTTTTTTTGTTTCTTAAGATTACTAATAATTAATTTAATAATGTACATTAATAATTAATGAATCAACGTGTAAATGTCTTTCAAATTTTGTTTCATTAATAAACGTTAAACTTTTTTTTTCTTAATGATTACTAATTAGTAATTCATTAAAGTACGTTATTAATTATTCAATGAATTAATATCTTACAAACAGGCAAGCATGAAAGTATTGCTAAACTAAATGAGGAGTCAATTATTGTATCCTCATGTTTTTTAATTAATAATTAATATATTAATTATGTATTAATGATTATTAATATAATGTACCTTTTTTAATTTAATATTTATCAAGCAGTATCCTGAAGAGCTAACAATCTTTCGATTTTCCGGCAGCAGAAAATGTCCAGTCAGACTCTCATCACTGAGGAGAAAGTGTCAGTTCTGTGGCAAGTGTGCGTGCGCGATACAAATCCGCTGTTATAGGCGGGAAATCCGCCATTTTACAAAGTTAATGTGTAAGTTTGTGTTGTAAAATGGCGCAGTTAGTCTATCTTTTATGCGTTCCGCGGTTATTTTCCTTCCTTACAATTTGTATTTTTCGACCACATACGTGTCTGGCTGTGTTTTGCGCGCTTCTTGGTCGTGTAGCCTCATTTACATTTTTTTCGGCGCCCATTTTTTCTTTCACTTGTGAAAATCGTCTAAATCGACTTTAATTTGCGTCCACCTCACTCACAGACGTCCTGGCTGTTGCCCCATGCGGTCAGTGATGATGTTGTAATTTTTTTAGGTGTATTTAGTGTTTTTTTCTGGTTTTTGATTCCGCCACTAATCTCGTATTTTTTTCGTCTCGTATTTTGTTTGGCTAAGTCCCGCTGGAAGTGCTCCAGGTTTAACTCTGAATGCCAATAGGTTAAATAACTTTAATGTATCATCAGCGGCGGAGCTACTGGATGGAGGGACCCGCTACATTGCACCTCCTCCGCCGGTGGTAGCTCCGCAGATGTGTATCATCAGCTTGCATGAACGCTGTGTATCTCGGAGCTGAACTCGCTGTACATGGAAAGTGATATTTTATTGTTTCATTGTCAGTAAAATGATTTCTTACTTTTATTTTAGCATCTGGATAATGGGCTCAAAGAATGTTTCCTTACTGGAATTCAGGTAAGACAACAACGTCTAGGAGCCAATAGGATGCCAGGCTATCCAGGTGCTGGAATCAGTAATACATAGCTCTAAGTGACTTCACATACCACAGTCGAGTCATATTATAATGACCACCAGCAAATATCTGGCCGTGTGCAGCACGGACAGCAACTAGAGACGGCATGGTAATGAGTCAATAAGATACTAGAATTTTGTCAATGGTATCTGGAGCCATGCAGACTGCAGTGCCTCAGACAGCTGCTGAAGAGTGTGTGCTGGGGGATCCATATGGCGAGCATGTCGATAGACGTGATCCCACAAGTGCTCAATGTTGGTTGGCCCTCGCACACCTTCGCACCCGAAGTTCACCTTTAACATCAATGGCACGCGGTGCTCCACAGTTTCCATGCTGTTTATTCTCAATGGTGCGGTTTATCCAGTCACCGTTCACTATAACCACAGACTGCACTGTTTCAGCCATACTGCCATCCTTGGCCTGAAAGCAAATGAATATCCCGTTTACAAAGTCGGATTAATCACACATTTTAGCCATGAAAGCGATGGTTCATATGTTTGCAGAATCCATACATGTCACCTTATATATCACGACACGTGCTGCTGAAATCAAAAAGTTGTTTGTGGTCATAATGAAGTTAAACTTGACCCTGTATAAAGTCACTCTATATATCTATGTAATTGTGTATTCGGACTTATGGAGGAGTGGATCGTTTAAAACTCGATCTTAGGATTTCCCCCGCTGACCTTGTGTTTGGGGGTGCAGCACATGGGGGTGCAGGAGTCTACTGTTGGGGACCCCTTACAACAAACCTAATAATACCATTGTAATATCCCTTTGCTCTTTATGGACAGTACAGCGTGGGCTTCCCTCTATTCTCTTATATGTATGATAAAACTTGCGGGTGGGGGGTTACTCCATGTTTTAACTCTCTATTCCCTGTTTATTTCAGACTGGAGTTTGGACAGATTTTATCACTAAGTATGAGGACAATCCCCAGACCGGCCTACCCGTGGTTATGAAAGCTGCACTTAAACTAGCGGTAACGTGAAATTCATTTATTTTAATTACAAGAGTGTTTACAAGATTAACTTTCATATTCTTCTTATTAAAATGTATATTTATTATGTAGTATTGCAAATATTATCACTATACATATAGTTACATAGTTACATAGTATTTAAGGTTGAAAAAAGACTTTCAGTCCATCAAGTTCAACCTTTTAAAATATGCGGATTAACTATTAATTAATTTGATGTATAAAAAAAAAAATCAAATTTCCTCCTGATCCCAGACACCGGCGACCGGACTTCTCCCTGGATCAATACTACCTCTCTAATTATCCATGATAACCCTGAAATCCCTTTTTAATTAGAAATAAATCCAGTCCCCTTTTAAAGTTATCTATCGAATCCGCTGTCACCACCTCCTCTGGTAGAGAATTCCACAGATTAACCACCCTTACTGTGAGGAACACTTTTCTTTCTTTAAGGTGGAATCTTTTTACTTCTAACCTCAAGGGATGTCCTCTTGTCAGTTGAAAACCTCTTGGCACAAAAAGCTCCCCTGACAAATCTTTATACTGACCCTGGATGTATTTATATAAGGTAATCATATCTCTTCTTAGATGCCTTTTTTCTAGAGCAAATAGGTTTAATTTGGTTAGTCTTTCTTCATAACTACAACAACCCTTTGCTTACTGTCTTTTAGCCAGCTCTCAATCCATAAGCAGATATTTACTGCAATTCCTGTATCTCTTAGTTTGCCCAATAGTCTCTCATGTGGCACTGTATCAAAAGCCTTTTCAAAATCCAAAAAGACTACATCCACTGAGTTGCCTTGATCCAGGTACCTACTAACCTCCTCATAGAAACTAATTAGATTTGTTTGACATGACCTATCCCTCATAAATCCATGTTGACTCCTACTTATAATCCTGTTCAAATAGACATATTCTTGTATATTATCCCTTATTAACCCTTCTAAAAGCTTCCCCACTACAGAAGTGAGGCTCACTGGTCTATAATTCCCCGGATTTGCTCTTGCTCCATTTTTAAATATAGGTATCACATCAGCTTTTCTCCAGTCATCTGGTAGAGACCTTGTGTTGAGTGAATCTTGAAAAATTAAATATAAAGGTTTGGCTATTACAGAACCCAGTTCCCTAATAACCCGTGGATGTATTCCATCAAGACACAAGCTTCACTAACCTTTTTTTTTTCCCAACCTCTTTTGGATTACTTCCTGTGTTAACCAATTATTTGGCAAAAGTAGTGTATGTAGTCTTTTTGCAAAGGCTTTTGATACAGTGCTACATGGGAGACTATTGTGCAAACTAAGAGATACAGGAGTTGCAGTAAATATCTGCTCATGGATTGAGAGCTGGCTAAAAGACAGGAAGCAAAGGGTTGTTGTAAATGGAACATACTTCGATTGGACTAATGTGGTAAGTGAGGTTCCTCAGGGTTCAGTATTAGGTCCTCTCCTTTTTAACATATGTATTAATGACTTAGAGGTAGGATTAGAGTGTGGTGTCTCCATTTTCGCTAATGACACAAGGTAATTAAACCAGATAGTGATGTGCTTTCCCTCCAAAGGAATTTACATAAAATTGAGGAATGGGCATCTAAATGGCAGATGAGATTTAATACGAATAAATGTAAGGTTTGCATCTGGGAAGGAAAAATAGCCATGCAATTTATAATCTTAATGGAGCAAATCTAGGTGTATCAGATATTGAAAGGATTTGGGAGTGCTTGTGGACAACCACCTAGGTAACAGTGCTCAAAGCCAAGTAGCAGCTGCAAAGGCAAATAAAATATTAGCATGTATTAGGAAGGGTATAGAAGCAAGGGAAGCAAATATAATTCTGCCACTATATAAATCTCTCGTACGCCCTCATTTGGAATATGGAGGACAATTTTGGGCACCACTTCATAAAAAGGACATTTCAGAGCTGGAAAAGGTACAGAGGAGGGCAAAAAAAAACTAATAAGGGGAATGGAGGGGCTAAGTTATGAAGAAAGACTAATCAAATTAAACTTATTTGCTCTAGAAAAAAGGCGTCTAAGAGGAGATATGATTACCTTATATAAATACATCCAGGGTCAGTATAAAGATTTGTCTAGGGAGCTTTTTGTGCCAAGAGGTTTTCAGCTGACAAGAGGACATCTCTTGAGGTTAGAAGTAATAAGATTCCACCTTAAAGAAAGAACAGGGTTCTTCACAGTAAAGGTGGTTAATCTGTGGAATTCTCTACCAAAGAAGGTGGTGACAGCGGATTTGATAGATAACTTTAAAAGGGGACTGGATGTATTTCTAATTAAAAAGGGAATTCAGGGTTATCATGGATAATTAGAGAGGCAGTATTGATCCAGGGAGAAGTGCGGTCACTGGTGTCTGGGATCAGGAGGGAATTTATTTAATTTTTTTATACAACTAATTAATTAATAGTTAATCCGCATATTGCAGATCAGAGGAGATCTTAAAAGGTTCAACTTGATGGACTGAAAGTCTTTTTTCAACATTAAATACTATTGCCCTCATTCTATTATCAGCCTTAAAACGGCCGCAAAGCTGCGATTCCTTGCGGGGCTCCCGTTACCTTGCAATTCAATTATACGGCGCCGCAAGGATATCCCCTTACGGCCGGCCGTATATCTTGCAATCGGCCGTAAGCTCAGAAATCTTTAAATTCAAGACGGCACTGTAAAGCTCTGTAAACGCTAGGGATCATAATGGGGGACATGAGGATTAATAGCAACCCCTTCTCAAGCTTGCTCATCAGCCCAAATCCGAGATTACATTAACTGTTTATTTTACGGCCGCAGCGTGGGCGGGTCTGAGGTGCTCCAAGCCCTCTGGACTTTTTACATGGATATGTGACTTAAATTTAAAAAAAAATTATTTACGGATTTGAGTGTAGGGGAATGTTGTGCTATGAATGCTAACACCTACAATCACTTTATAGTCTCCTCAGAGTGCAGGATGGCTTTATTATGGCTTTAAAATGTGCTTAATTGTGTGCCTGCGGGACCTTTTTGCTGCAAGTAAGCTGTGGCTCGGTTTTAGCCTTGCAGAGAGGGTTCCCGGAGCAATTGAATAGCAACCAGGATTTTCTTACGGCCGAAACTCTTGCGGACGTTTAAGATCAAAGGCTTTCCTCCGGCGCGTGAGGCCCCAAGGGATAACAAGGCGCCGGCCGCAAGCCTGCCGGAATCCCCGGCCGGAAGGGAATACAATAGGCAAATAGCTTGCGGCCGGTCCTTGCGGCCCCGCATCTCCTACGGCCGATAATAGAATGAGGCCCTATGTAACATTAAATAGTAAAATTATCAAGTGTATGCAATGTTTAATGATGCCCCTGTATCACAACCCTCTTTTTGGCACCAGAGTGGGGCTCCCCTGAACCCCACAAGCAAGACCCCCTTAATGGCCCAAACCTGTAATGTCACTGGCCCTTAAGTCTTGGACTCTGTTGTTGGGACCCTAGCCCATGTAATAACTAACTCCATAGGCTATCACAATGGACATGAGATGTGCTTTAAGGACTGTAACAATTAGTTTTTGATTTTTGGTGATATAATGTTGGGTCGCAGGCCCTGGTTATGTGCCCTGGATCCACAAGAAGTCATGTCTGGGAGTATTCGGGCCTACTATGTTTAGAGTTGTTTGTGATGTTTAAAGCATTCAGATGGTACCAACCTATCTTGTGCAATGGTATGACCAAGCTGGGAGAAATTGTAGAAAAGTGAAATATCTAGTAATGTTATAATGTTAATAATTGTGACTTCATTTGGTAGTGTTGACCCTTGGGGTCTGTTGGAGTTATTTGTGTGTGTTTAGAATGTGCTTAGTGAAAGTGACTCATTTTAAATTACTAGTTGAAAGGGCATCCATATTTTCATGTGGCTGCCATCTTTGTAATAGGAGACACTTCTATTTGGGATTTCTGATGGCCAATTTTCTTTTTATGGGTCAGACATTCCCTATTAATCCAGGGTGACACTCAGTAGGACCCACTATTTATCCTCTATTAATACAAAATTACCTGTATACAATGCTTATTCCCAACAAATGATAGGAGGATCACAGAAACCTTACTATACGAACAACTCAAAGAGAGAGAATAGAGAGGATCCCTATATCATATAGTGGAATTCTCTGCAAAACAAAAAAAGTTGCACTCAGGAGGACTCGCTAACATCCTCTCACTAAAGAATGGGAGAGTTAAATAAACTCAATCCTACTGGGATCCACTAATATACATACAAAAAAATAATAATGGTGTCAGAAATATATAAAGCTGTAGGCCTTGGGTGCTCGTTGCGAGGCACGCAAGACTTTGAAAAAATGACAGTTTTAACGGCCAACATTTTTTTCAAGCCCTTAACTCGGAAGACCACCAGAAGTCGCCAATTAATAAAAAAAATAGCTTACAACCTCACAAACAGCACAGGGGAAGAGGCAGGGAGCGTGTGAGTGAGGTTGCAAGCTAATTTGATGTTTAATTGGTGTTTTTGGGAGGTTCTGAAATCGGCTAAGCTAGAAAAAAAATGTCGGCCGTAAAGATGTAATTTTTTTAAAAAAAGGCTCACAACAAGACCGAAACCCATTGGGCTTAGGCGCTTATTGCGAGGCCTGCAAGACTTTGAAAAAAGAGCAATCGGTGCTCATCGCGAGGCACCCAAGACTTAAAGAGGGAGACGGAGAAGAAAGACAAAGGGGAAGAGAGAGGGGGAGAGGTTGCAAAGAGCCATAGGGGTGAGAGAGGGGGGAAAGACACACAGGGAGGGAAATAAGGGGAAAACAAAACACAGGGCAGGGAGAGGGGGAAACAGAAACATGGAAGGATGAGGGGTTAAACAGACACAGGGTCAGAGAGTAAGGAGAGGCTCGCAATGAGCGCCAAAGGTGCTCAGCACGAAAGTGGTTGGTTGGATGACGCCTGCTCATTGCGGCACTCACGATGGGCCATTAAGTAGAGAGGGCAGAGGCTCGCAATGAGCACCGCAGGTGCTCTTTGAGGGGCTTGCGATGAGCACTAAAGGTGCTCATTGCGAGCCATGGAAGTGTCGGATTGGCCGAGCCCTGCAATGAGCGGAGAAGCACTCATCACGAGGCCCATAAAGGAGTTAGTGGGAGAGGCTCGCAATGAGCGCCGAGGCTGCTAATTAGAGTAGGGAGAGCCGTGCAGCATTTCAAGCCTTCAAATTGTATTCCCTTCATTTTATTGTATGTTAAATATTGTAAACAGGACCAATTACCACTGGAGTGTTTGTCCTGTCAGAGAGGGTCAGTAAAGGACAGAAAAAGCTTTACACATTGTCATGCATATCCTATGTAACCTGGGATTTATATGTATGTGGTGTGTGCTCACACCCCCCTCCAACATATTATACGATGCTCACGGTCTGTTGCTGATAAAGTATAAAGATGGATTATACAATATGCTAAGTATTGTGATATATTGGGTTTTCCAGAAGTCCCCTGTAGCCTCCTGAATGGGAATCCCCCCTACCCCCAGGTGTCCACGTCGGAGGGAAGCCAGGACCTTTTTCAAGATGCTTTATCTCTGGGATGCAGATAAATATAAAGTTTGATAAGTTGACCTGATAGATAACCTTCACCACTCTTGACAGCAGATCAATACCAGACTGGTTTGTCTAAGAAAGTGGGATAATAAGAACTTGGATCAGGACAACTCAGTGGATGTAGTATTTTTGGATTTGGCAAAGGTTTTTGATACAGTGCCACATGGAAGTCTATTGAGCAAATTAAGCATACAGGAATTCCAGTAAATAGCTGCTCATGTATCGAGAGCTAAAAGACAGGAAGCAAAAGGTTGTTGTAAATGGAACACACTCAGATTGGACTAATGTGGTAAGTGGGGTTCCTCAGGGCTCAGTATTAGGTCCTTTTTAACATATTTATTAATGTCTTAGAAGTAAGACTGGACAGTATTGTCTCCATTTTTGCTGATAACACTAAGTTGTGCAAAATAATTAAATCCGATATTGATGGACTACCCCTCCAGAGGGATTTGCAAAAAGATGAGTAAACGGCAGATGAGATTATATACAAATAAATGTAAAGTTGTGCATTTGGGATGAAGAAATAGCCATGCAATTTATAATCTAAATGGAGAAATTCTAGGAGTATCAAATATATAAAGGGATTTGGTAGTGCTTGTGGACAACCACCTGAGTAACAGTACTCCATGCCTAGCATGTATTAAGAAGGGCATAGGAAGCAAATATGATTCGTCCACTATACGCATCCCTAGTACACCCTCATTTGGAATATGGAGGACAATTTTGGGCACTGCTTCATAAAATGGACATTTTAGAGCTGAAAAAGTAAAAGTAAATCCAACAAAACTAATAAGGGGAATGGAGGGCTAAGATGTGAAGAAAGACTAACCAAATTATGCTTATTTTTATTTTCTCTAAGAGGGGATATGATTACATTATATAAATATATTCAGGGTCAACATAGGGGTTTGTCAAGAGAACTTTTTGAGCCAAGAGGTTCTCAACTGAGAAGAGGACATCCTTTTAGGGTTGAAGAAAAAAGCTTCCACCTTAAAGAAAGAAAAGACAATAAGGATGGTTGATTTGTGGAATTCTCCACCAAAGGAGGGGTGACAGCAGATTCAATAGATAACTTTACAAATAGATTGGATATATTTTTGAATAAAAAGGGCATTTATGGTTTCCTGGATAAATATCATAGGAATATTGATCCAGGGAGGAATCCAATCTCTAGTACCTGGGGACAGGATTTTATTTTATTTTTTTAAATAGGCAATGTTTCAATGTTTTTTTTGTCTTCCTCTGAATCAATAACACATTAACAATTAGCAATTAACAATTATTACCAGGTAATAAATAATCCACATATTATAATGATCAGAAGAGATCTACATAGGTTGAACTTGATGGGCTAGAAATCTTTATTCAATCTCAATTACTGTGTAACTATGGGCCTCATTCAATTGCGATTTGGCCAATTGAATAGGGCTCTAGATAAACACATAGCATATTTTTTTACAGAAGTTTTTAGTTAGTGAACTTCTATTCAAAAGCAAGGTCTTTACTAACTAAAAACATCTGTAAAAAAAATATGCTATGTGCTTATATAGAGCCCTATTCTATTGGCCAAATCACAAAATCAGGTGAGTTCCAATAACACCAGCTATTAGTAATTGGCTAAAGGTTTGCTTGTCCCAGGATGGGTTAATTTTATTGGTTATATATGTGTGTGCAACAAATATAGAGGTCTCTGTCTGTTACACTAATCCAAGGTGTGTGCTCCTTCCTGAATTATGCTGTATCCTAGGCAAAGGCTTACAGACATGAGTTTATTTTTTGATAAGCCAGTAACATTGTGTATCCAGAAACTCTGCTGAGTCCTAATGAAAAGGGACTTTGGTCTGGTCTTGGTTCTTATTTTGTACTTTGCACACTGTACAAATCTTTCATTTTCATAATCATTTTTAGTCATTCTGGATATTTTTTGTATCTATGTTCATTTGTGGCAGGTGCACCTGAAAATAGAGAGCGTTGATAGATACCTGAATTGTGGCAGTTGGGTTATCTACCTATATAAAACTTTTTATCTGAGCTTAAAGAGACACAGTCACCCCAAAATTAAGTGGATTTAATCCTTGAGAGCATTAAACAGTGTATATATCTCTACAGTAAAACATTCCTGAACTAATTAGCATTTATACTGTGGCCCCTATATGCTATTGTACTGGTCAGTATGCTAACGTTTAGCTCATAGTGCTTGACAAGGAAGGGAGGGGATATTTAGCTGCCTGATAACATTGCAGGTCTTTATTTGGCCAACACAGACAGGCAAGTAGACTGTATTCCTAATTAACAATCAATGAATATGCATCAGATACTTATTTGCATAAAAGTGCACCAACAACACAGGATTTCTTGGATTGATAACCTAAAAAACAACTTGATTTTGGTGTGTCATATTCCCTTTAAATAAGTGTATTTACCCCATATGTCATGTGGAATAAGCTAATGTATTATTACTCCATATATCATTGGGGATATACAAGGATCTCCAAATGGGTCAATAATGTCACTCTTTCCACCATCTCCCCATGTGTCTTTCTCCTCTGTGTGTGTGCTGAATGTTTGCGTATTACGCGCTGAAGGACATTTGTTTTATTCTCTAAGTCCCGCGTCCCTGGCGTTGTTGGTGTAAGTGTTACTGTCTTTGCCGAGGTGTATTGTCTAAGTCCCGCGTCCCTGGCTTTGTTGGTGTAAGTGTTATTGTCTTTGCCGAGGTGTATTGTCTAAGTCCCGCGTGCCTGGCGTTGTTGGTGTAAGTGTTACTGTCTGCGCCGAGGTGTATTTTCTAAGTCCTGCGTCCCTGGCTTTGTTGGTGTAAGTGTTACTGTCTGCGCCGAGGTGAATCTTCTAAGTCCCGCGTCCCTGGCTTTGTTGGTGTAAGTGTTACTGTCTGCGCCGAGGTGAATCTTCTAAGTCCCGCGTCCCTGGCTTTGTTGGTGTAAGTGTTACTGTCTGCGCCGAGGTGAATCTTCTAAGTCCCGCGTCCCTGGCTTTGTTGGTTTAAGTGTTACTATCTTTGCCGTTGTGAATCTTCTAAGTCCCGCGTCCCTGGCTTTGTTGGTGTAAGTGTTACTGTCTGCGCCGAGGTGAATCTTCTAAGTCCCGCGTCCCTGGCTTTGTTGGTGTAAGTGTTACTGTCTGCGCCGAGGTGTATTTTCTAAGTCCTGCATACCTGGCTTTGTTGGTGTAAGTGTTACTGTCTTTGCCGTTGTGAATCTTCTAAGTCCCGCGTCCCTGGCGCTGTTGGTGTAAGTGTTACTGTCTTTGCCGTTGTGTATTGTCTAAGTCCCGTGTGCCTTGAACTAAGTTTGGCAGTTAAATTAGCAAACTGCCTTAAGTTATTGTAGCACTTTTGCCGCTGACCAAACTCCTCACAACCCAAAGGGATGGTTCTGTAACTGAAGGCAGGAGGTTTGGGATGATTTGGACCCCTCATCCTAAGGGTTGTGACACCCTGTAATAATATGATGTACATGTTTGGTGCCTATTTAAATAATTACTGTATGATGTCACTACTCTGATCATTAGTTACAGATATGGGGGGTTTACTAAGCACATATTTACCTGGGATGAGGAGAGAAGGGACAATGTGCCGAGGAAATAGCATGATGTACACTTGAGGTGCTTAGTAAATTAGAAGATAATGTGAGATGCATTTGAGATGCTTAGTAAATCAGGAGATAACATGAGATACACTTGAGGTTCTTAGTCTATTAGCCCCATATAATTAGAGTCAAGCACTTAAGTTGCCTTCTGCTCTTATCAGTATCCAAGACCTTGAGACTTGTCCTTCAGCAGATACTCTGTGCTCCTAATGGTGCCACATTGAGAAGGTTTGTACCCGCATCACCTTATTATAGTTACCTGTGACCCCAAAATCAGACTCAGCTGCTGCTGGTATCCACCCACTGTAAGGTCACTGAGGGAGGAGCTGCTCAGAGTGTCCCAATACAGTGTATAAGATGGTTACCATGGGGCGAGATGTTCCTGCTGAGACAGCCTACCAGGGATTGGTCAGATGTGATTGTTCCCTTTATATAACTGTCCCAGCCAGGCCCTTCTCCTCCCATTAATCACCTTATCAGGGTGGAGACAAACAATCAGCTGGAGTCTGATATTATTCATGTAATACTAACAATTTTTACTATAAATGAGCTGTATTAATATTCAGTGCAGAAATAACACAAGTATCTGCTCTTGGCAGGACAGGATAGAGGTCATGTGATATATTGTGTGTGACATGTTCTGTGCGCCGCGTGTACTAATCTAGCACTTTTACCAATGTATTTCAGCGTCCAATGGTTGATATGAAGATGCCAGATAGGATCGAAATCTTCCTCCCTTTTAGATTTATGGTTTACCTTTAATATACTGGCAATCTTTGGTGAAGAAATGGGCATCTCAGTGACCGGCCATCATATGAATCCTTCTTAAAAAAAAATACACCATAGTCCATGTATTTCAGAAGCATGGTTTTAATATGGACTCTCTTACTTTCTTTCTAAAACAACAACTGACCCCGGACAAAAGGATTTTCCTCCCCCAGTTAGATCACAGTGGGCTGAACCCATTCAAATCCCCCGCCCAGATTAGTATCTCCCAATAATACCAGTGGGCAACTGGGGGCTTGGCTTGGCTTGCCCACCTTAGCGGTGGATCGATGGGAGGCAACTACAGGACAAAGGCTCAGGGGGAAAATACAGCTTGAGAAAGGGGAAAGATACAAAAGGGCCACATTACCAAGAATATTATTACAGTGAAAGCATAATAGACACAACATAAAAATAAAATGTCATTTTCCTCAGTAACCAATATGGCTGTAACATGGTTTAATCGATAACGAGGAAAACTGAACTTCACAAGCACTCCCTCCTGCGACTCAGCGAAGAAGGAGTAACCTCTTCCGGATGGCGCCTGATGACCTGGCTGCTCCGTTCTGGTGCAAGTCATTGTAGAGTCCATAGTCCAGTGTCCACAGGGTAAAAATGCTTCAATAGGACCATTAATGACACCCAGCCCACACAATTTTGGGCATAGCCTCCATGGCGCAATTGCCAACCTCCTCCCCAGGGCCATGGCACATGCCCCTTCTCTCCCCATCCATTGGGGAAAACAGTTTCCTTGGGCAGCTGCAGAGTAGACAATGCAGTTGGGGTAGATGATGAGCCACACCATGGGGTACCCTCTTTTTCAATCCAGGCCAGTACAAGATGATTCTCTCTTCTTTTTCATTACTATGTAAATCACAAGAGCATACGACACACAAATTGTGATCACTTTTTCTTGTATCACTGTCCTTTCTAATCATTAAACACAAAGCATCACATCCACGGCTCGGCTGCATTTATTTTACTGCACTAGGTGTAAAGCTGTATTATTATTATTATTATTATTAAGGGGAGATAGGTCATTATTTATTGTGTTCCTTGTACTAGTTTAGGGCGATGTGTGACTTTAGCTCATTACATTGTACCCTGAGATCACATGATATATAGGTACATGGCGGCATTGGGCACCTCACCCTTCAACTAATCAGAAAGAGATCCTCATATCTCTACATGTATATAGTCAGGTATTTATACCATGTTCATAGGCAATAGAGACTGTGACTTTACAGGGTGGGAGATACAGTACAAAACTAAAGAATCTAGAAGAAATACAACACATATTCAAAGATTTACAGCCACTAATAAGACAGAACACATAATTACACATAGTGCCACAGACTCCTATTCTTGGATTTTGACAGCCAAAAAACATGAAACAAACATTGGTCAGCAGAAGATTGGTCCGTGATAAGAGAAAGTGGCAGCATACCTGAAACAAAACTCTATGTATTGTCACAAAGTCAGACCAACCCACGGATACATTATAGAAGGAAGATATCTCAGCACTAGGCTGATAAGGTCCCTTTGTCCAGTGCTGACAGAATTAAAGCCATTAGCTGCACCTGAAGCGACAAGCAGACTAATTAAATCCCCAGGAACTAACAGCCAAGAAATGGAGTGTAGAGAGGACACGGCCACATAACAACAAGACCTATAACATCAGGGGGTCATATTCATGTACATGTGTAGAGAGGACACGTCCACATAACAACAAGACCTATAACATCAGGGGTCATATTCATGTACATGTGTAGAGAGGACACAGCCACATAACAACAAGACCTATAACATCAGGGGTCATATTCATGTACATGTGTAGAGAGGACACAGCCACATAACAACAAGACCTATAACATCAGGGGTCATATTCATGTACATGTGTAGAGAGGACACAGACACATAACAACAAGACCTATAACATCAGAGGGTCATATTCATGTACTTGTGTAGAGAGGACACAGTCACATAACAACAAGACCTATAACATCAGGGGGTCATATTCATGTACATGTGGAGAGAGGACACAGCCACATACCAAGACCTATAACATCAGGGGGTCATATTCATGTACATGTGTAGAGAGGACACAGCCACATAACAACAAGACCTATAACATCAGGGGGTTATATTCATGTACATGTGTAGAGAGGACACAGCCACATAACAACAAGACCTATAACATCAGAGGGTCATATTCATGTACATGTGTAGAGAGGACACAGCCACATAACAACAAGACCTATAACATCAGGGGGTTATATTCATGTACATGTGTAGAGAGGACACAGTCACATAACAAGACCTATAACATCAGGGGGTCATATTCATGTACATGTGTAGAGAGGACACAGTCACATAACAACAAGACCTATAACATCAGAGGGTCATATTCATGTACATGTGTAGAGAGGACACAGCCACATAACAAGACCTATAACATCAGGGGGTCATATTCATGTACATGTGTAGAGAGGACACAGTCACATAACAACAAGACCTATAACATCAGGGGTCATATTCATGTACATGTGTAGAGAGGACACAGTCACATAACAACAAGACCTATAACATCAGAGGGTCATATTCATGTACATGTGTAGAGAGGACACAGTCACATAACAACAAGACCTATAACATCAGAGGGTCATATTCATGTACATGTGTAGAGAGGACACAGCCACATAACAACAAGACCTATAACATCAGAGGGTCATATTCATGTACATGTGTAGAGAGGACACAGCCACATAACAACAAGACCTATAACATCAGAGGGTCATATTCATGTACATGTGTAGAGAGGACACAACCACATAACAACAAGACCTATAACATCAGGGGTCATATTCATGTACATGTGTAGAGAGGACACAGCCACATAACAAGACCTATAACATCAGGGGGTCATATTCATGTACATGTGTAGAGAGGACACAGCCACATAACAACAAGACCTATAACATCAGGGGGTCATATTCATGTACATGTGTAGAGAGGACACAACCACATAACAACAAGACCTATAACATCAGGGGGTCATATTCATGTACATGTGTAGAGAGGACACAGCCACATAACAACAAGACCTATAACATCAGGGGGTCATATTCATGTACACGTGTAGAGAGGACACGGCCACATAACAACAAGACCTATAACATCAGGGAGTCATATTCATATACATGTGTAGAGAGGACACAACCACATAACAACAAGACCTATAACATCAGGGGGTCATATTCATGTACATGTGTAGAGAGGACACAGCCACATAACAACAAGACCTATAACATCAGAGGGTCATATTCATGTACATGTGTAGAGAGGACACAGCCACATAACAACAAGACCTATAACATCAGAGGGTCATATTCATGTACATGTGTAGAGAGGACACAGCCACATAACAACAAGACCTATAACATCAGATGGTCATATTCATGTACATCTGTAGAGAGGACACAGCCACATAACAACAAGACCTATAACATCAGGGGTCATATTCATGTACATGTGTAGAGAGGACACAGACACATAACAACAAGACCTATAACATCAGGGGTCATATTCATGTACATGTGTAGAGAGGACACAGCCACATAACAACAAGACCTATAACATCAGAGGTCATATTCATGTACATGTGTAGAGAGGACACAGCCACATAACAACAAGACCTATAACATCAGGGGTCATATTCACGTACATGTGTAGAGAGGACACAGTCACATAAGAAGACCTATAACATCAGGGGTCATATTCATGTACATGTGTAGAGAGGACACAGCCACATAACAACAAGACCTATAACATCAGAGGGTCATATTCATGTACATGTGTAGAGAGGACACAGCCACATAACAACAAGATCTATAACATCAGGGGGTCATATTCATGTACATGTGTAGAGAGGACACTTCCACATAACAACAAGACCTATAACATCAGGGGGTCATATTCATGTACATGTGTAGAGAGGACACAGCCACATAACAACAAGACCTATAACATCAGGGGTCATATTCATGTACATGTGTAGAGAGGACACGGCCACATAACAACAAGACCTATAACATCAGGGGGTCATATTCATGTACATGTGTAGAGAGGACACAGCCACATAACAACAAGACCTATAACATCAGGGGGTCATATTCATGTACATGTGTAGAGAGGACACAGTCACATAACAACAAGACCTATAACATCAGGGGTCATATTCATGTACATGTGTAGAGAGGACACATCCACATAACAACAAGACCTATAACATCAGGGGTCATATTCATGTACATGTGTAGAGAGGACACAGCCACATAACAACAAGACCTATAACATCAGAGGTCATATTCATGTACATGTGTAGAGAGGACACAGCCACATAACAACAAGACCTATAACATCAGGGGTCATATTCATGTACATGTGTAGAGAGGACACAGCCACATAACAACAAGACCTATAACATCAGGGGTCATATTCATGTACATGTGTAGAGAGGACACAGCCACATAACAACAAGACCTATAACATCAGGGGTCATATTCATGTACATGTGTAGAGAGGACACAGACACATAACAACAAGACCTATAACATCAGGGGTCATATTCATGTACATGTGTAGAGAGGACACAGCCACATAACAACAAGACCTATAACATCAGGGGTCATATTCATGTACATGTGTAGAGAGGACACAGCCACATAACAACAAGACCTATAACATCAGGGGTCATATTCATGTACATGTGTAGAGAGGACACAGCCACATAACAACAAGACCTATAACATCAGAGGGTCATATTCATGTACATGTGTAGAGAGGACACAGCCACATAACAACAAGACCTATAACATCAGAGGGTCATATTCATGTACATGTGTAGAGAGGACACAGCCACATAACAACAAGACCTATAACATCAGAGGGTCATATTCATGTACATGTGTAGAGAGGACACAGCCACATAACAACAAGACCTATAACATCAGAGATCATATTCATGTACATGTGTAGAGAGGACACAGCCACATAACAAGACCTATAACATCAGGGGTCATATTCATGTACATGTGTAGAGAGGACACAGCCACATAACAACAAGACCTATAACATCAGAGGGTCATATTCATGTACATGTGTAGAGAGGACACAGCCACATAACAACAAGATCTATAACATCAGGGGGTCATATTCATGTACATGTGTAGAGAGGACACTTCCACATAACAACAAGACCTATAACATCAGGGGGTCATATTCATGTACATGTGTAGAGAGGACACAGCCACATAACAACAAGACCTATAACATCAGGGGTCATATTCATGTACATGTGTAGAGAGGACACAGCCACATAACAACAAGACCTATAACATCAGGGGGTCATATTCATGTACATGTGTAGAGAGGACACAGTCACATAACAACAAGACCTATAACATCAGGGGTCATATTCATGTACATGTGTAGAGAGGACACAACCACATAACAACAAGACCTATAACATCAGGAGTCATATTCATGCATATGTGTAGAGAGGACACAGCCACATAACAAGTCCTATAACATCAGGGGTCATATTCATGTACATGTGTAGAGAGGACACAGCCACATAACAACAAGACCTATAACATCAGGGGTCATATGCATGTACATGTGTAGAGAGGACACAGCCACATAACAACAAGTCCTATAACATCAGGGGTCATATTCATGTACATGTGTAGAGAGGACACAGCCACATAACAAGTCCTATAACATCAGGGGTCATATTCATGTACATGTGTAGAGAGGACACAGCCACATAACAAGACCTATAACATCAGGGGTCATATTCATGTACATGTGTAGAGAGGACACAGCCACATAACAACAAGACCTATAACATCAGGGGGTCATATTCATGTACATGTGTAGAGAGGACACAGCCACATAACAACAAGACCTATAACATCAGGGGGTCATATTCATGTACATGTGTAGAGAGGACACAGCCACATAACAACAAGACCTATAACATCAGGGGTCATATTCATGTACATGTGTAGAGAGGACACAGCCACATAATAACAAGACCTATAACATCAGTGATCATATTCATGTACACATGTAGAGAGGACACAACCACATAACAACAAGACCTATAACATCAGGGGGTCATATTCATGTACACGTGTAGAGAGGACACAACCACATAACAACAAGACCTATAACATCAGAGGTCATATTCATGTACATGTGTAGAGAGGACACAACCACATAACAACAAGACCCATAACATCAGGGGGTCATATTCATGTACATGTGTAGAGAGGACACGGCCACATAACAACAAGACCTATAACATCAGAGGGTCATATTCATGTACAAGTGTAGAGAGGACACAGCCACATAACAAGACCTATAACATCAGGGGGTCATATTCATGTACATGTGTAGAGAGGACACAGCCACATAACAAGACCTATAACATCAGGGGGTCATATTCATGTACATGTGTAGAGAGGACACAACCACATAACAACAAGACCTATAACATCAGAGGGTCATATTCATGTACATGTGTAGAGAGGACACAGCCACATAACAACAAGACCTATAACATCAGGGGGTCATATTCATGTACATGTGTAGAGAGGACACAACCACATAACAACAAGACCTATAACATCAGGGGGTCATATTCATGTACATGTGTAGAGAGGACACAGCCACATAACAACAAGACCTATAACATCAGGGGGTCATATTCATGTACATGTGTAGAGAGGACACAGCCACATAACAACAAGACCTATAACATCAGGGGGTTATATTCATGTACATGTGTAGAGAGGACACAGCCACATAACAACAAGACCTATAACATCAGAGGGTCATATTCATGTACATGTGTAGAGAGGACACAGCCACATAACAAGTCCTATAACATCAGGGGTCATATTCATGTACATGTGTAGAGAGGACACAGCCACATAACAACAAGACCTATAACATCAGAGGGTCATATTCATGTACATGTGTAGAGAGGACACAGCCACATAACAACAAGACCTATAACATCAGGGGTCATATTCATGTACATGTGTAGAGAGGACACAGTCACATAAACAAGACCTATAACATCAGGGGGTCATATTCATGTACATGTGTAGAGAGGACACAGTCACATAACAACAAGACCTATAACATCAGAGGGTCATATTCATGTACATGTGTAGAGAGGACACAGCCACATAACAAGACCTATAACATCAGGGGGTCATATTCATGTACATGTGTAGAGAGGACACAGCCACATAACAACAAGACCTATAACATCAGGGGGTCATATTCATGTACATGTGTAGAGAGGACACAGCCACATAACAACAAGACCTATAACATCAGGAGTCATATTCATGTACATGTGTAGAGAGGACACAACCACATAACAACAAGACTATAACATCAGGGGGTCATATTCATGTACATGTGTAGAGAGAACACAGCCACATAACAACAAGACCTATAACATCAGGGGTCATATTCATGTACATGTGTAGAGAGGACACAGCCACATAACAACAAGACCTATAACATCAGGGGGTCATATTCATGTACATGTGTAGAGAGGACACAGCCACATAACAACAAGACCTATAACATCAGGGGGTCATATTCATGTACATGTGTAGAGAGGACACAGTCACATAACAACAAGACCTATAACATCAGAGGGTCATATTCATGTACATGTGTAGAGAGGACACAGTCACATAACAACAAGACCTATAACATCAGAGGGTCATATTCATGTACATGTGTAGAGAGGACACAGCCACATAACAACAAGACCTATAACATCAGAGGGTCATATTCATGTACATGTGTAGAGAGGACACAGCCACATAACAACAAGACCTATAACATCAGAGGGTCATATTCATGTACATGTGTAGAGAGGACACAACCACATAACAACAAGACCTATAACATCAGGGGTCATATTCATGTACATGTGTAGAGAGGACACAGCCACATAACAAGACCTATAACATCAGGGGGTCATATTCATGTACATGTGTAGAGAGGACACAGCCACATAACAACAAGACCTATAACATCAGGGGGTCATATTCATGTACATGTGTAGAGAGGACACAACCACATAACAACAAGACCTATAACATCAGGGGGTCATATTCATGTACATGTGTAGAGAGGACACAGCCACATAACAACAAGACCTATAACATCAGGGGGTCATATTCATGTACACGTGTAGAGAGGACACGGCCACATAACAACAAGACCTATAACATCAGGGAGTCATATTCATATACATGTGTAGAGAGGACACAACCACATAACAACAAGACCTATAACATCAGGGGGTCATATTCATGTACATGTGTAGAGAGGACACAGCCACATAACAACAAGACCTATAACATCAGAGGGTCATATTCATGTACATGTGTAGAGAGGACACAGCCACATAACAACAAGACCTATAACATCAGAGGGTCATATTCATGTACATGTGTAGAGAGGACACAGCCACATAACAACAAGACCTATAACATCAGATGGTCATATTCATGTACATGTGTAGAGAGGACACAGCCACATAACAACAAGACCTATAACATCAGGGGTCATATTCATGTACATGTGTAGAGAGGACACAGACACATAACAACAAGACCTATAACATCAGGGGTCATATTCATGTACATGTGTAGAGAGGACACAGCCACATAACAACAAGACCTATAACATCAGAGGGTCATATTCATGTACATGTGTAGAGAGGACACAGCCACATAACAACAAGACCTATAACATCAGGGGTCATATTCACGTACATGTGTAGAGAGGACACAGTCACATAAGAAGACCTATAACATCAGGGGTCATATTCATGTACATGTGTAGAGAGGACACAGCCACATAACAACAAGACCTATAACATCAGAGGGTCATATTCATGTACATGTGTAGAGAGGACACAGCCACATAACAACAAGATCTATAACATCAGGGGGTCATATTCATGTACATGTGTAGAGAGGACACTTCCACATAACAACAAGACCTATAACATCAGGGGTCATATTCATGTACATGTGTAGAGAGGACACAGCCACATAACAACAAGACCTATAACATCAGGGGTCATATTCATGTACATGTGTAGAGAGGACACGGCCACATAACAACAAGACCTATAACATCAGGGGGTCATATTCATGTACATGTGTAGAGAGGACACAGCCACATAACAACAAGACCTATAACATCAGGGGGTCATATTCATGTACATGTGTAGAGAGGACACAGTCACATAACAACAAGACCTATAACATCAGGGGTCATATTCATGTACATGTGTAGAGAGGACACATCCACATAACAACAAGACCTATAACATCAGGGGTCATATTCATGTACATGTGTAGAGAGGACACAGCCACATAACAACAAGACCTATAACATCAGAGGTCATATTCATGTACATGTGTAGAGAGGACACAGCCACATAACAACAAGACCTATAACATCAGGGGTCATATTCATGTACATGTGTAGAGAGGACACAGCCACATAACAACAAGACCTATAACATCAGGGGTCATATTCATGTACATGTGTAGAGAGGACACAGCCACATAACAACAAGACCTATAACATCAGGGGTCATATTCATGTACATGTGTAGAGAGGACACAGACACATAACAACAAGACCTATAACATCAGGGGTCATATTCATGTACATGTGTAGAGAGGACACAGCCACATAACAACAAGACCTATAACATCAGGGGTCATATTCATGTACATGTGTAGAGAGGACACAGCCACATAACAACAAGACCTATAACATCAGGGGTCATATTCATGTACATGTGTAGAGAGGACACAGCCACATAACAACAAGACCTATAACATCAGAGGGTCATATTCATGTACATGTGTAGAGAGGACACAGCCACATAACAACAAGACCTATAACATCAGAGGGTCATATTCATGTACATGTGTAGAGAGGACACAGCCACATAACAACAAGACCTATAACATCAGAGGGTCATATTCATGTACATGTGTAGAGAGGACACAGCCACATAACAACAAGACCTATAACATCAGAGATCATATTCATGTACATGTGTAGAGAGGACACAGCCACATAACAAGACCTATAACATCAGGGGTCATATTCATGTACATGTGTAGAGAGGACACAGCCACATAACAACAAGACCTATAACATCAGAGGGTCATATTCATGTACATGTGTAGAGAGGACACAGCCACATAACAACAAGATCTATAACATCAGGGGGTCATATTCATGTACATGTGTAGAGAGGACACTTCCACATAACAACAAGACCTATAACATCAGGGGGTCATATTCATGTACATGTGTAGAGAGGACACAGCCACATAACAACAAGACCTATAACATCAGGGGTCATATTCATGTACATGTGTAGAGAGGACACAGCCACATAACAACAAGACCTATAACATCAGGGGGTCATATTCATGTACATGTGTAGAGAGGACACAGTCACATAACAACAAGACCTATAACATCAGGGGTCATATTCATGTACATGTGTAGAGAGGACACAACCACATAACAACAAGACCTATAACATCAGGAGTCATATTCATGCATATGTGTAGAGAGGACACAGCCACATAACAAGTCCTATAACATCAGGGGTCATATTCATGTACATGTGTAGAGAGGACACAGCCACATAACAACAAGACCTATAACATCAGGGGTCATATGCATGTACATGTGTAGAGAGGACACAGCCACATAACAACAAGTCCTATAACATCAGGGGTCATATTCATGTACATGTGTAGAGAGGACACAGCCACATAACAAGTCCTATAACATCAGGGTCATATTCATGTACATGTGTAGAGAGGACACAGCCACATAACAAGACCTATAACATCAGGGGTCATATTCATGTACATGTGTAGAGAGGACACAGCCACATAACAACAAGACCTATAACATCAGGGGGTCATATTCATGTACATGTGTAGAGAGGACACAGCCACATAACAACAAGACCTATAACATCAGGGGTCATATTCATGTACATGTGTAGAGAGGACACAGCCACATAATAACAAGACCTATAACATCAGTGATCATATTCATGTACACGTGTAGAGAGGACACAACCACATAACAACAAGACCTATAACATCAGGGGGTCATATTCATGTACACGTGTAGAGAGGACACAACCACATAACAACAAGACCTATAACATCAGAGGTCATATTCATGTACATGTGTAGAGAGGACACAACCACATAACAACAAGACCCATAACATCAGGGGGTCATATTCATGTACATGTGTAGAGAGGACACGGCCACATAACAACAAGACCTATAACATCAGAGGGTCATATTCATGTACAAGTGTAGAGAGGACACAGCCACATAACAAGACCTATAACATCAGGGGGTCATATTCATGTACATGTGTAGAGAGGACACAGCCACATAACAAGACCTATAACATCAGGGGGTCATATTCATGTACATGTGTAGAGAGGACACAACCACATAACAACAAGACCTATAACATAAGAGGGTCATATTCATGTACATGTGTAGAGAGGACACAGCCACATAACAACAAGACCTATAACATCAGGGGGTCATATTCATGTACATGTGTAGAGAGGACACAACCACATAACAACAAGACCTATAACATCAGGGGGTCATATTCATGTACATGTGTAGAGAGGACACAGCCACATAACAACAAGACCTATAACATCAGGGGGTCATATTCATGTACATGTGTAGAGAGGACACAGCCACATAACAACAAGACCTATAACATCAGAGGGTCATATTCATGTACATGTGTAGAGAGGACACAGCCACATAACAACAAGACCTATAACATCAGAGGGTCATATTCATGTACATGTGTAGAGAGGACACAGTCACATAACAACAAGACCTATAACATCAGGAGTCATATTCATGTACATGTGTAGAGAGGACACAACCACATAACAACAAGACCTATAACATCAGGGGTCATATTCATGTACATGTGTAGAGAGGACACAGCCACATAACAACAAGACCTATAACATCAGAGTGTCATATTCATGTACATGTGTAGAGAGGACACAGTCACATAACAACAAGACCTATAACATCAGGGGTCATATTCATGTACATGTGTAGAGAGGACACAGCCACATAACAACAAGACCTATAACATCAGGGGGTCATATTCATGTACATGTGTAGAGAGGACACAGCCACATAACAAGACCTATAACATCAGGAGTCATATTCATGTACATGTGTAGAGAGGACACAGCCACATAACAACAAGACCTATAACATCAGAGGGTCATATTCATGTACATGTGTAGAGAGGACACAACCACATAACAACAAGACCTATAACATCAGGGGGTCATATTCATGTACATGTGTAGAGAGGACACAGTCACATAACAACAAGACCTATAACATCAGGGGTCATATTCATGTACATGTGTAGAGAGGACACAGCCACATAACAAGACCTATAACATCAGGAGTCATATTCATGTACATGTGTAGAGAGGACACAGCCACATAACAACAAGACCTATAACATCAGAGGGTCATATTCATGTACATGTGTAGAGAGGACACAACCACATAACAACAAGACCTATAACATCAGGGGGTCATATTCATGTACATGTGTAGAGAGGACACAGCCACATAACAACAAGACCTATAACATCAGGGGTCATATTCATGTACATGTGTAGAGAGGACACAACCACATAACAACAAGACCTATAACATCAGGGAGTCATATTCATGTACATGTGTAGAGAGGACACAGCCACATAACAACAAGACCCATAACATCAGGGGGTCATATTCATGTACATGTGTAGAGAGGACACAACCACATAACAACAAGACCTATAACATCAGAGGTCATATTCATGTACATGTGTAGAGAGGAAACAACCACATAACAACAAGACCTATAACATCAGAGGGTCATATTCATGTACAAGTGTAGAGAGGACACAGCCACATAACAACAAGACCTATAACATCAGGGGTCATATTCATGTACATGTGTAGAGAGGACACAGCCACATAACAACAAGACCTATAACATCAGAGGGTCATATTCATGTACATGTGTAGAGAGGACACAGTCACATAACAACAAGACCTATAACATCAGGGGTCATATTCATGTACATGTGTAGAGAGGACACAGCCACATAACAAGACCTATAACATCAGGGGGTCATATTCATGTACATGTGTAGAGAGGACACAACCACATAACAACAAGACCTATAACATCAGAGGGTCATATTCATGTACATGTGTAGAGAGGACACAGCCACATAACAAGACCTATAACATCAGGGGGTCATATTCATGTACATGTGTAGAGAGGACACAGCCACATAACAACAAGACCTATAACATCAGGGGGTCATATTCATGTACATGTGTAGAGAGGACACAGCCACATAACAACAAGACCTATAACATCAGAGGGTCATATTCATGTACATGTGTAGAGAGGACACAACCACATAACAACAAGACCTATAACATCAGAGGGTCATATTCATGTACATGTGTAGAGAGGACACAGCCACATAACAACAAGACCTATAACATCAGGGGGTCATATTCATGTACATGTGTAGAGAGGACACAGCCACATAACAACAAGACCTATAACATCAGGGGTCATATTCATGTACATGTGTAGAGAGGACACAGCCACATAACAACAAGACATATAACATCAGGGGGTCATATTCATGTACATGTGTAGAGAGGACACGGCCACATAACAACAAGACCTATAACATCAGAGGGTCATATTCATGTACATATGTAGAGAGGACACAGCCACATAACAACAAGACCTATAACATCAGATGGTCATATTCATGTACATGTGTAGAGAGGACACAACCACATAACAACAAGACCTATAACATCAGAGGGTCATATTCATGTACATGTGTAGAGAGGACACAGCCACATAACAACAGGACCTATAACATCAGGGGTCATATTCATGTACATGTGTAGAGAGGACACAGCCACATAACAACAGGACCTATAACATCAGAGGGTCATATTCATGTACATATGTAGAGAGGACACAGCCACATAACAACAAGACCTATAACATCAGAGGGTCATATTCATGTACATGTGTAGAGAGGACACAGCCACATAACAACAGGACCTATAACATCAGGGGTCATATTCATGTACATGTGTAGAGAGGACACAGCCACATAACAACAGGACCTATAACATCAGGGGTCATATTCATGTACATGTGTAGAGAGGACACAGCCACATAACAACAAGACCTATAACATCAGAGGTCATATTCATGTACATGTGTAGAGAGGACACAACCACATAACAACAAGACCTATAACATCAGAGGGTCATATTCATGTACATGTGTAGAGAGGACACAGCCACATAACAACAAGACCTATAACATCAGGGGTCATATTCATGTACATGTGTAGAGAGGACACAACCACATAACAACAAGACCTATAACATCAGAGGGTCATATTCATGTACATGTGTAGAGAGGACACAGCCACATAACAAGACCTATAACATCAGGGGGTCATATTCATGTACATGTGTAGAGAGGACACAGCCACATAACAACAAGACCTATAACATCAGGGGGTCATATTCATGTACATGTGTAGAGAGGACACGGCCACATAACAACAAGACCTATAACATCAGGGGTCATATTCATGTACATGTGCAGAGAGGACACAACCACATAACAACAAGACCTATAACATCAGGGGTCATATTCATGTACATGTGTAGAGAGGACACAGCAACATAACAACAAGACCTATAACATCAGGGGTCATATTCATGTACACGTGTAGAGAGGACACGGCCACATAACAACAAGACCTATAACATCAGGGGGTCATATTCATGTACATGTGCAGAGAGGACACAGCCACATAACAACAAGACCTATAACATCAGGGGGTCATATTCATGTACATGTGTAGAGAGGACACAGCCACATAACAACAAGACCTATAACATCAGGGGTCATATTCACGTACATGTGTAGAGAGGACACAGCCACATAACAACAAGACCTATAACATCAGGGGGTCATATTCATGTACATGTGTAGAGAGGACACAGCCACATAACAACAAGACCTATAACATCAAGGGTCATATTCATGTACACGTGTAGAGAGGACACAGCCACATAACAAGACCTATAACATCAGGGGTCATATTCATGTACATGTGTAGAGAGGACACAGCCACATAACAACAAGACCTATAACATCAGGGGTCATATTCATGTACATGTGTAGAGAGGACACAGCCACATAACAACAAGACCTATAACATCAGAGGTCATATTCATGTACATGTGTAGAGAGGACACAGCCACATAACAACAAGACCTATAACATCAGAGGTCATATTCATGTACATGTGTAGAGAGGACACAGCCACATAACAACAAGACCTATAACATCAGAGGATCATATTCATGTACATGTGTAGAGAGGACACAGCCACATAACAAGACCTATAACATCAGGGGTCATATTCATGTACATGTGTAGAGAGGACACGGCCACATAACAACAAGACCTATAACATCAGGGGTCATATTCATGTACATGTGTAGAGAGGACACAGCCACATAACAACAAGACCTATAACATCAGGAGGTCATATTCATGTACATGTGTAGAGAGGACACAGCCACATAACAACAAGACCTATAACATCAGGGGTCATATTCATGTACATGTGTAGAGAGGACACAGACACATAACAACAAGACCTATAACATCAGAGGGTCATATTCATGTACATGTGTAGAGAGGACACAACCACATAACAACAAGACCTATAACATCAGGGGGTCATATTCATGTACATGTGTAGAGAGGACACTTCCACATAACAACAAGACCTATAACATCAGGGGTCATATTCATGTACATGTGTAGAGAGGACACAGCCACATAACAACAAGACCTATAACATCAGGGGTCATATTCATGTACATGTGTAGAGAGGACACAGCCACATAACAACAAGACCTATAACATCAGGGGTCATATTCATGTACATGTGTAGAGAGGACACTGCCACATAACAACAAGACCTATAACATCAGGGGGTCATATTCATGTACATGTGTAGAGAGGACACGGCCACATAACAACAAGACCTATAACATCAGGGGGTCATATTCATGTACATGTGTAGAGAGGACACTTCCACATAACAACAAGACCTATAACATCAGGGGGTCATATTCATGTACACGTGTAGAGAGGACACAGCCACATAACAACAAGACCTATAACATCAGAGGGTCATATTCATGTACATGTGTAGAGAGGACACAGCCACATAACAACAAGACCTATAACATCAGAGGGTCATATTCATGTACATGTGTAGAGAGGACACTTCCACATAACAACAAGACCTATAACATCAGGGGGTCATATTCATGTACATGTGTAGAGAGGACACAGCCACATAACAACAAGACCTATAACATCAGGGGGTCATATTCATGTACATGTGTAGAGAGGACACAGCCACATAACAACAAGACCTATAACATCAGGGGTCATATTCATGTACATGTGTAGAGAGGACACAGCCACATAACAACAAGACCTATAACATCAGGGGTCATATTCATGTACATGTGTAGAGAGGACACTTCCACATAACAACAAGACCTATAACATCAGGGGTCATATTCATGTACATGTGTAGAGAGGACACAGCCACATAACAACAAGACCTATAACATCAGGGGTCATATTCATGTACATGTGTAGAGAGGACACAGCAACATAACAACAAGACCTATAACATCAGAGGGTCATATTCATGTACATGTGTAGAGAGGACACAACCACATAACAACAAGACCCATAACATCAGGGGTCATATTCATGTACATGTGTAGAGAGGACACGGCCACATAACAACAAGACCTATAACATCAGAGGGTCATATTCATGTACATGTGTAGAGAGGACACTTCCACATAACAACAAGACCTATAACATCAGGGGGTCATATTCATGTACATGTGTAGAGAGGACACGGCCACATAACAACAAGACCTATAACATCAGGGGGTCATATTCATGTACATGTGTAGAGAGGACACGGCCACATAACAACAAGACCTATAACATCAGGGGGTCATATTCATGTACATGTGTAGAGAGGACACTTCCACATAACAACAAGACCTATAACATCAGGGGGTCATATTCATGTACATGTGTAGAGAGGACACAGCCACATAACAACAAGACCTATAACATCAGAGGGTCATATTCATGTACATGTGTAGAGAGGACACAGCCACATAACAACAAGACCTATAACATCAGAGGGTCATATTCATGTACATGTGTAGAGAGGACACTTCCACATAACAACAAGACCTATAACATCAGGGGGTCATATTCATGTACATGTGTAGAGAGGACACAGCCACATAACAACAAGACCTATAACATCAGGGGGTCATATTCATGTACATGTGTAGAGAGGACACAGCCACATAACAACAAGACCTATAACATCAGGGGGTCATATTCATGTACATGTGTAGAGAGGACACAGCCACATAACAACAAGACCTATAACATCAGGGGGTCATATTCATGTACATGTGTAGAGAGGACACAGTCACATAACAACAAGACCTATAACATCAGGGGGTCATATTCATGTACATGTGTAGAGAGGACACAGCCACATAACAACAAGACCTATAACATCAGGGGTCATATTCATGTACATGTGTAGAGAGGACACAGCCACATAACAACAAGACCTATAACATCAGGGGTCATATTCATGTACATGTGTAGAGAGGACACTTCCACATAACAACAAGACCTATAACATCAGGGGTCATATTCATGTACATGTGTAGAGAGGACACAGCCACATAACAACAAGACCTATAACATCAGGGGTCATATTCATGTACATGTGTAGAGAGGACACAGCCACATAACAACAAGACCTATAACATCAGGGGTCATATTCATGTACATGTGTAGAGAGGACACAGCCACATAACAACAAGACCTATAACATCAGAGGGTCATATTCATGTACACGTGTAGAGAGGACACAGCAACATAACAACAAGACCTATAACATCAGAGGGTCATATTCATGTACATGTGTAGAGAGGACACAACCACATAACAACAAGACCTATAACATCAGAGGGTCATATTCATGTACATGTGTAGAGAGGACACAGCCACATTACAACAAGACCTATAACATCAGGGGGTCATATTCATGTACATGTGTAGAGAGGACACAGTCACATAACAACAAGACCTATAACATCAGGGGGTCATATTCATGTACATGTGTAGAGAAGACACAGCCACTTCACAACAAGACCTATAACATCAGGGGTCATATTCATGTACATGTGTAGAGAGGACACAGTCACATAACAACAAGAACTATAACATCAGGGGTCATATTCATGTACATGTGTAGAGAGGACACAGCCACATAACAACAAGACCTATAACATCAGGGGTCATATTCATGTACATGTGTAGAGAGGACACAGCCACATAACAACAAGACCTATAACATCAGGGGTCATATTCATGTACATGTGTAGAGAGGACACAGCCACATAACAACAAGACCTATAACATCAGGGGTCATATTCATGTACATGTGTAGAGAGGACACAGCCACATAACAACAAGACCTATAACATCAGGGGTCATATTCATGTACATGTGTAGAGAGGAGACAGCCACATAACAACAAGACCTATAACATCAGGGGTCATATTCATGTACATGTGTAGAGAGGACACAGCCACATAACAACAAGACCTATAACATCAGGGGTCATATTCATGTACATGTGTAGAGAAGACACAGCCACTTCACAACAAGACCTATAACATCAGAGGGTCATATTCATGTACATCTGTAGAGAGGACACAGCCACTTCACAACAAGACCTATAACATCAGGGGTCATATTCATGTACATGTGTAGAGAGGACACAGCCACATAACAACAAGACCTATAACATCAGGGGTCATATTCATGTACACGTGTAGAGAGGACACAGTCACATAACAACAAGAACTATAACATCAGGGGTCATATTCATGTACATGTGTAGAGAGGACACAGCCACATAACAACAAGACCTATAACATCAGGGGGTCATATTCATGTACATGTGTAGAGGACACATCCACATAACAACAAGACCTATAACATCAGGGGGTCATATTCATGTACCTGTGTAGAGAGGACACAGCCACATAACAACAAGACCTATAACATCAGGGGGTCATATTCATGTACATGTGTAGAGAGGACACAACCACATAACAACAAGACCTATAACATCAGGGGTCATATTCATGTACATGTGTAGAGAAGACACAGCCACATAACAACAAGACCTATAACATCAGAGGTCATATTCATGTACATGTGTAGAGAGGACACAGCCACATAACAAGACCTATAACATCAGAGCGTCATATTCATGTACATGTGTAGAGAGGACACAGCCACATAACAACAAGACCTATAACATCAGGGGTCATATTCATGTACACATGTAGAGAGGACACGGCCACATAACAACAAGACCTATAACATCAGGGGTCATATTCATGTACATGTGTAGAGAGGACACAGCCACATAACAACAAGACCTATAACATCAGGGGTCATATTCATGTACATGTGTAGAGAGGACACAGTCACATAACAACAAGACCTATAACATCAGGGGTCATATTCATGTACATGTGTAGAGAAGACACAACCACATAACAAGACCTATAACATCAGGGGGTCATATTCATGTACATGTGTAGAGAGGACACAACCACATAACAACAAGACCTATAACATCAGGGGGTCATATTCATGTACATGTGTAGAGAGGACACAGCCACATAACAACAAGACCTATAACATCAGGGGTCATATTCATGTACACATGTAGAGAGGACACGGCCACATAACAACAAGACCTATAACATCAGGGGTCATATTCATGTACATGTGTAGAGAAGACACAGCCACATAACAAGACCTATAACATCAGGGGGTCATATTCATGTACATGTGTAGAGAGGACACAGCCACATAACAAGACCTATAACATCAGGGGTCATATTCATGTACATGTGTGGAGAAGACACAACCACATAACAACAAGACCTATAACATCAGGGGTCATATTCATGTACATGTGTAGAGAGGACACAGTCACATAACAACAAGACCTATAACATCAGGGGTCATATTCATGTACATGTGTAGAGAAGACACAACCACATAACAAGACCTATAACATCAGGGGGTCATATTCATGTACATGTGTAGAGAGGACACAACCACATAACAACAAGACCTATAACATCAGGGGGTCATATTCATGTACATGTGTAGAGAGGACACAGCCACATAACAACAAGACCTATAACATCAGGGGTCATATTCATGTACACATGTAGAGAGGACACGGCCACATAACAACAAGACCTATAACATCAGGGGTCATATTCATGTACATGTGTAGAGAAGACACAGCCACATAACAAGACCTATAACATCAGGGGGTCATATTCATGTACATGTGTAGAGAGGACACAGCCACATAACAAGACCTATAACATCAGGGGTCATATTCATGTACATGTGTAGAGAAGACACAACCACATAACAAGACCTATAACATCAGGGGGTCATATTCATGTACATGTGTAGAGAGGACACAACCACATAACAACAAGACCTATAACATCAGGGGGTCATATTCATGTACATCTGTAGAGAGGACACAGCCACATAACAACAAGACCTATAACATCAGGGGTCATATTCATGTACATGTGTAGAGAGGACACAGTCATATAACAACAAGACCTATAAAATCAGGGGTCATATTCATGTACATGTGTAGAGAGGACACAGCCACATAACAACAAGACCTATAACATCAGAGGGTCATATTCATGTACATGTGTAGAGAGGACACAGCCACATAACAACAAGACCTATAACATCAGAGGGTCATATTCATGTACATGTGTAGAGAGGACACAGACACATAACAACAAGACCTATAACATCAGGGGTCATATCCATGTACATGTGTAGAGAGGACACAGCCACATAACAACAAGACCTATAACATCAGAGGGTCATATTCATGTACATGTGTAGAGAGGACACAGCCACATAACAACAAGACCTATAACATCAGAGGGTCATATTCATGTACATGTGTAGAGAGGACACAGACACATAACAACAAGACCTATAACATCAGGGGTCATATCCATGTACATGTGTAGAGAGGACACAGACACATAACAACAAGACCTATAACATCAGGGGTCATATTCATGTACACGTGTAGAGAGGACACAGCCACATAACAACAAGACCTATAACATCAGAGGGTCATATTCATGTACATGTGTAGAGAGGACACAGCCACTTCACAACAAGACCTATAACATCAGGGGGTCATATTCATGTACATGTGTAGAGAGGACACAACCACATAACAACAAGACCTATAACATCAGAGGGTCATATTCATGTACATGTGTAGAGAGGACACAGACACATAACAACAAGACCTATAACATCAGGGGTCATATCCATGTACACGTGTAGAGAGGACACAGCCACATAACAACAAGACCTATAACATCAGGGGTCATATTCATGTACACGTGTAGAGAGGACACAGCCACATAACAAGACCTATAACATCAGGGGTCATATCCATGTACATGTGTAGAGAGGACACAGCCACTTCACAAAAAGACCTATAACATCAGAGGATCATATTCATGTACATGTGTAGAGAGGACACAACCACATAACAACAAGACCTATAACATCAGAGGGTCATATTCATGTACATGTGTAGAGAGGACACAACCACATAACAACAAGACCCTTAACATCAGATGGTCATATTCATGTACATGTGTAGAGAGGACACAGCCACATAACAGTATGCGAATGGAAGGTAGTACAATATAATTATACTAGCGACTTGCCCATCAAAAATGACGGTCAATAAAATAAAGTGTTGAAATGCTGTTTGCCACACAATGTGAGTGTACTGTGTGCCTCAACTATATAGACCCCTCTAACACACTAATGAACGCATGTAATAACACTAGAAGTGCCATGAGGGTCATCCAGGACCCTCATGACCCAAAGTGTAAGCACTACACCATTTTAACCCGGTCACTTATGGGGGTCTATCCAGACGCTTCATAAGCCGCTATTTAACCCCATCAGTCCCATAAGGATATATTATGGCCAATATGGGCCTGTTACAACCCAACATTAACCACATAAGTGCCATGACGGTCCTCAAGGACCATCATGACACTAAGTATAAACACTACACTGCACTATACCCCCCCAATAAAACATTAAATATCAACTAAACACCCTCTACACTAACCTATTAACACATACACTACACTACCCCCTAATAACCCCCTCCCCACACTGTAATTACAGAAGTAAAACAAACTAAAGTCATCAAAAAACAAAAATCTACATTACATAAAATAAAAAACCTAAAATAACCAAAAATAAAAAATGTACATTACAAAAAAAAAACCTAAGTCACAAAAAAATAAAAAAAGGAACATTACAGAAAATAAATACATTACAACCCCCGCCCCCACTACAGAAAAAAAAGTACACACCTGAAAAGGAAATACATATAATACACTACACCTCTATCTAATATACATCCCCCTATCTAATATACATCCCCTTATCTATCTAATATACAATACATGCTATCACTATATAGCAACCCTAATTCTAAGCTAAAATAAAATAATTAAGACCACTTACCTTTGAGATATTTCTTCAGATCACCAACCTAGGGTAAAAAAGATTTAAAAAAATCACTACAACACGTTTACATAAATTAAATAAACATTCTAAACATTCTGCTCACCTTTTCAGCAGGTCCCGTCCTCCTTCATCTTTGCTTCTCCGGCGCGGCCCCTGTTAAAAAAAACATTACATTAGTCCACATACATAAACATAAAACCAAGTAAAATCAACACAATCTACATTGTACTTAACTCCCTGCAATGTCTCCAGCCTCCTCGTGTTGTGCCCCGGAAGCATCCGCGCTCTTTAAAAACAAAACAAAAAAACAACACACATCCGCCCTGGCGGATGTCCCCGACGCTAATGAGCTTCCTACGGAGTTGTAATGATATAGGAATCACAAGGTTGTGGAGACCAGCAGCCAAGGTCAGTAATAATCCAGTTCAGCAACTTGTAGGTGAAACAGGAACAAGCTTTATTGAAGTGATCAGGAACCACACAATAATCTGGCAAGGATACAGAGACAGGAAGTGCCTTATATAGGCCAAGGACTAGACACCTGACCAGACACAGCTGAAGAGACTTAGGTACTGATACAATTGCTAGCAGAGTCAAGCTTATAAGGTCTCAATGGAATTCACAAAGGCAGGCTGGCGCAGTGGTAGGGAAGAGGTATAGCAGCCTGGGGTCCATGGTTCAAAACCTAGCAGAGTCAATTCCTCACATTACCCCCGCCTCTATAGGTGCAGCCTCTGGATGCCCTATTATCTGGTTTAGCAGGGTACTGAACATGAAAAGACCGAAGGAGATCAGGAGCGTGAATATTGTCCACTGGTTCCCACGAACTCTCCTCCTCACCATAGCCTTTCCAGCGGACCAGATACTGAAGCTTGTTGCGGAAGATCCTGGAGTCCAGAATTTTCTCCACCTCGTATTTATCCTCACCATCCCCAAGGACTGGAGGTGGGGCAGGCAGGGCTCGGCCAGGGAAAGTGTTGGCATGGAAAGGTTTCAGCAGTGCAACGTGAAACACTGGATGTATTCTAATGGAATCTGGAAGTTGCAAACGAAAAGTGACAGCATTGATCTGAGCAATGATCTCAAAAGGTCCCATGAACCTCTGACCCAATTTATGAGAAGGAACCTTAAGCTTAAGATTCCTTGTTGACAGCCAAACCTTGTCACCAACATGATAAACTGGGGCCTCCGTTCTATGCCGCAGCAGCAGCTCTCTTGTAACATTTCTGAGCCTTCGAAAGAGTCTCCTTCAACAGGTCTTGGGAATCTCATAAGGTGGTTAGCCGATCAGTGACTGCAGGAATGGAAGTAGTAATTGGGAGACTCACTAGAAAGGTTGGATGGTAACCATAGTTGGCAAAAAATGGGCTCAAAGAAGTGGAGCAGTGTTGGGCATTGTTATAGGCAGACTCTGCCGTGGATAAAAAATCCAGCCAGTCATCCTGCAGGTAACGAATATAGCACCGCAAATATTGCTCCAAAGTCTGGTTGGTTCGCTCAGTCTGTCCATTACTTTGTGGATGAAAAGCTGACGACAGATTTACATTAATACCTAGATTAGAACAAAAATGTTTCCAAAAACAAGATGTAAACTGCTTTCCCCTGTCAGAAATTACTTCATCAGGCACTCCATGCAAGCGAAATATTTCCCGAATAACCATGTAAGCCGTCTGTTTAGCTGAAGGGAGACCACGAGCTGGTATGAAATGACCCTTCTTAGTTAACCTGTCCACAACAACAAGAATGGTAGTGTGTTCCTTAGAGGGAGGTAGTTCCACAATAAAGTCCATGGATATAGATCCCCAGGGACGATGAGGAATCGGAAGAGGCTGAAGCAAGCCAACAGGGGATGAGCGAGGAGTCTTATGTCTGGCACATACATCACAAGAGGACACATACTTCTTAACATCCTCATAATACTTGGGCCACCAAAAGGATCGGGCGAGTAGCTCTTGTGTCTTTCGGATTCCTGGATGACCTGCTGGTTTTGATTCATGGTAGAGACGTAAAAGGTCCAGTCGCACTGACTCCGGAGCAAACAGACGTTGTTGAAAAATCCAAAACCCATTAAGCATCGTCATATGGAGATCACGAGGAGGATCACGAAGAACTGGGTCTTCAGCATAGCCCTTTTTAATGCGAGACATCAGATCAGAAGGAAATGTGACTCCTATAAATATATCCTCCGGCAAGATGGTGGTCTTGGTTACGGTAGTATGGAGGGGGTCAGCTATTCTAGACAAGGCATCCCCCTTACCATTCTTGTAGCCAGGACAGTATGCAACCAAAAAATTAAACCTTGAGAAGAATAGGGACCAGCGTGCTTATCTTGCTGAAAGTCTCTTAGCTGATCGAATACATTCCAGATTTTTGTGATCTGTGAGGACAGTAATTGGATGGGTGGCTCCCTCCAAGAGATGTCTCCATTCGGTAAAGGCAGCTTTTATAGCCAATAGTTCTTTATTCCCTATGTCATAGTTTCTTTCTGCTGGCACCATCTGGCGGGAATAGAAGGCGCACGGATATAACAGCATCTTAGGTCCAGTCCTTTGAGACAGTATAGCACCAACAGCTGAATCAGAAGCATCAACTTCCACAATAAATGGTAATTCCGGCTGAGGATGTACCAGGATGGGGGCAGATGTAAACAGAGTCTTTAATCGGGAAAATGCGGTATCAGCCTTATCGGACCACTGAAAAGGGGTCCCTTTACGTGTAAGTTCAGTGATCGGTGTAATAACGGCAGAGAAATTCTTGAAACGCCTGTAAAAATTGGCAAACCTCACAAATCTCTGAATATCTTTTTCATTTTTGGGGATGGGCCAGTCTAGCACAGCTTTAATTTTACTTGCGTCCATACTTAAACCTTTGGGAGTTATTACATACCCCAGGAATTGAATTTCTGTTTGTTCAAACTCACATTTTTCCAGTTTAATGTATAGGTGGTGGGTACGAAGGCGCTCCAGAACTATACGGACCTGTTTTCTGTGGTTTTCAAGATTATCAGAAAATATTAGGGTATCATCCAAATATGCCACAACAAACTGATCCAGGAGATCTCGTAGTACATCATTGATAAGATGCTGGAAAGTTGCAGGGGCATTACAAAGCCCAAATGGCATTACTAGATATTTGTAATGCCCGTACCTGGTTCTGAAAGCTGTTTTCCATTCATCATTTGGTCCTATGCGAACCAGATTATATGCCCCCCGAAGAACAAGCTTCGTAAATATTTTAGCTGAGCAAAGTCTCTCCAAAAGTTCAGGAATGAGAGGCAAGGGGTAGCGGTTTTTAACAGTGATGTTATTAATGTCCCTGTAATCAATGCATGGCTGTAGGCTGCCATCTTTCTTTTCTACAAAGAATATAGGAGCTCCTGCTGGAGAAGTTGATGGTCGAATGAAGCCTTTGGCAAGATTTTCTTGTATGTATTCACGAAGAGCTTTTAGTTCAGGCTCAGAAAGGGAATATATACGGCCAAATGGGATAGCAGCCCCAGGCAACAGCTCTATTGGGCAATCATAAGGCGAGTGGGGTGGAAGCTGATCAGCATTCTTCTTATCACAGACATATGCAAAATCCCGATATTGTAGAGGAAGCTTAGTCAAGTTTGTAGCAACCATTTCATTAATTGTTGTGGCAACAGGTGTTACCTTAGAGGGTTGACAATTCATTAAGCAGTGTTCTGAAGGAAAGGACAAAGTTCTGATCTTCCAATCAATCTGTGGCTTATGCAGAGCAAGCCAAGGTACCCCCAAAATCACTGGAAACTGTGTTGAGGAAATTAGGTGGAAAGATATAGCCTTATGGTGATTCACTTCCAGAGTCAACTTTAAGGGCACAGTCTCATGTGTAACCGGACCTGACGTAAGTGGAGAACCGTCTACTGTCTCCATTAACACAGGTGAAGAATTAGGGATAGACTGAATTCTATTTCCTGATGCAAATTTAATGTCCATAAAGTTTCCGCCTGCTCCAGAATCTATAATAGCTGTAGTTGAAATTTTACGATCACCACATTGCAACGTGATAGGCACCACAAAATGAGGATGTTGAGTCAACATACCCTCTTCACCATGAGCCAGAGAAAACAAGGGTTGTGTGACAGAATCCAGTTGATCTGAAATCTGGGATTGGTGTGGAATCTGTGCACCCTCAGCAGCCATAGCTAATGTTCTTTTGGATTTGCTAGGGCAATTGATGGCATAGTGCCCTGCACTACCACAATACAGGCATAAATTGTGAGTGCGTCGCCACAGTTTTTCTTCATTGGATATTGGCCCTCTTATTAGATTTACCTGCATAGCCTCTGGCTCAGCGTCTGTAGGTGTTTGTGGGGGTCGGAGTAGAAAATCTTGAATAGGAAATAGGAGTAGCACTTGGTCTTAAAGAGCCCTGTCTTTCCAATCTTCTTTCAGAAAGTCTCCGATCAATACGGATAGCCAAACGCACAAATGCATCAAAGTCAGCAGGAAAATCAACACAAGCTAGCTCATCTTTTATAGCTTCTGAGAGACCTTTTCTGAAGTGGAACCTCTGGGCTGATTGGTTCCAGGTAGTATCAGCAACCCACTGTCTGAATTCAGCAGCATATTCAGCCACAGAGCACCTCCTTAGATGCAAATGAAGGAGAGTGGCTTCTGCTTTAGCACATCGATTGGGGTAATCAAAAACTAGGCACATGGCCTCAAGAAAGTCATTTAAATTACCCAAGACTGGACTGTCCTGTTCCAGAAGTGGGGAGCCCCAAGCTATTCATCTTTGAATAGGGAAAAAATAAATCCCACCTTCTCTCTTTCAGATGGAAATCGGTGAGGTAACATCATGAAGTGCAAATGGCATTGATTTAGGAAACCCTTAAATCTTTTGCGATCTCCTCCAAACTTTTCTGGTAGGGGCTAGCGGGCGTCTTGTGCAGGTGTAACAGTAGCAGCCGCAACATCGCGTGCCCTGTAGCTGGTATACTCACTGTGCATTGACTGAACTTTATTTTGCAGTTCAGCTACCTGGTCCTGCAGCACTTGAATGGTCTGTGCCTGGGTCTGCACAGTTCTTGCAAACAAAGCAACCTGCTGGGCCAATGCAGAATCTGTCCCGGTGGTCTCCATGAAAGCGCCAGATTATTCTGTAATGATATAGGAATCACGAGGTTGTGGAGACCAGCAGCCAAGGTCAGCAATAATCCAGTTCAGCAACTTGTAGGTGAAACAGGAAAGAAATTCACAAAGGCAGGCTGGCGCAGTGGTACGGAAGAGGTATAGCAGCCTGGGGACCAGGGTTCAAAACCCAGCAGAGTCAATTCCTCACATGAGTGTTCCAGAATAAAATTGGCAATGGTGGCTTCTGATTGGCTGAAAACGCTGTCTATCAAATTCAGCCAATGAGAAGACGCCAATTGTGAACCAATGAGAAAGGGATACACCCCAAAATCCCACGCTGATTGGATAACGCACCGGTCAATCTTTATTTGAACCAATCCGAAGGCTTTATTGCCATCAGCGGATCACAATGGGTACACCCCCACGCGTTGATTAGCTGAAGACATCTGCACCTTCCCATTGGCAGTAATACTGATTGACTTTGACAATAGCCAATGAGAAGGCGTAAATGCCTTCACCAATCAGTATGTGGGGGTGTATTCCATTGTGATTGGCTGTTGTCAGTGCAACCAATCAGAATGTGCAGATGCCTCCAGCCAATCGCCCTGTGGGGGTGTATTCCATTTTGATTGGCTAAAGGCATCTGCGCCTTGTGATTGGTTTAAATAGAGATTGACAGCTGCATTATCCAATCAGAGTGGGATTATATGGTGTATTCCTTTCTGATTGGCTCACACATTGGCGCCTCCTGATTGGTGTGAATTTGATAGACAGAGTTTTCAACCAATAAGAAGGCGCCTTTGCCTATTTTCTTCCGGAAAAGTCTCACAGAGCCTCATTAGCGTCGGGGATGTCCGTGGGTGCGGATGTGTGTTCTCTTTTTTTTTTTTTAGAGCGCGGTTCCTGGGCGGGGCAGAAGAGGAGGAGGCTGGAGACATCACGGGGAGGTAAGTACAATGTAGATTATGTTTATTTTATTTTGTTTTTCTGTTTATGTATGTGTATTAATGTTATGTTTTTTTTTTAACAGGTGCTGCGCCGGAGAAGAAGAAAAGAAGAAGGACAGGACATGCTGGAAAGGTGAGTAGAATATTTAGAATGTTTAGAATGTCTATTTATTTACTGTAAATGTGTTGCACTAATTTGTTTATTTTTTTTTTCCCTAGGTGGCTGATCTGAATGGACATCTGCAAAGGTAAGTGGTCTTAATTATTTTATTTTAGCTTAGAATTAGATTATTTTATATATAGATAGCATTTATTGTATGTTAGCTAGGGGTATGTGTTTTATATAGATAGCATAGGATGTATTGTATATTAGATTGTTCTATTTATTTAGATAGATTGGAGGATGTATATTAGATAGATAGGATGTATTGTATATTAGATAGGGGTGTATTGTATTGTATTGTATTTAATTGTATTGTATTGTATTACATTGTATGTATTGAATTTTATGTATTATATGTATTTCCTTTTCAGGTGTGTAATTTTTTTTTTCTGTAGTGGGGGTGGGGGTTGTAATGCGTTTTTTTTTTTTTTTTGTAATGTTCCTTTTTTATTTATTTGTGACTTATGTTTTTTTATTTTCTGTAATGTAGATTTTTTATTTTTTGTGACTTTAGGCATTTTTATTTTCTGTTATTAGAGTGGTGGGGGGGTTATTAGGGGGTAGGTAGGTAGTGTAGGTGTTAATAGGTTAGTGTAGAGGCTGTTTAGTTGATATTTAATGTTTTATTGGGGGTATAGTGCAGTGTGGTATTTATACTGAGTGTCATGATGGTCCTTGAGGACTGTCATGGCACTTATGTGGTTAATGTTGGGTTGTAACAGGCCCATCATGGTCTTAATATACCCTTATGGGACTGATGGGGTTAAATAGAGGCTTAGGAGGGTCTGTATGGACCCCCATGAGTGACAGGGTTAATTAGCGGTTTATGTGGGTCTGTATGAGTTAGGGGGTTAATTAAGTGCTTATGGGGGTCTGTATTGACCCCCATGAGTGACAGGGTTAATGAAAGACTTATGGGGATCTATATTGACCCCCATGAGTGACAGGGTTAATGAAGGGCTTATGGTGGTCTGTATTGACCCCCATGAGTGACAAGGTTAATGAAGGGCTTATGGGGGTCTGAATTGACCCCCATGAGTGACAGGATTAATGAAGGGCTTATGGGGGTCTATATTGACCCCCATGAATGACAGCCTTAATTAGGGGTTTATGGGGGTCTGTATTGACCCCCATGAGTGACAGGGTTAATGAAGGGCTTATGGGGGTCTATATTGACCCACATGAGTGAGGGGGTTAATGAGGTGCTTATGGGGGCCTGTATTTAATCCCATGAGTGACAGGGTTAATGAAGGGCTTATGGGGGTATATAGTGAAACCCCTGAGTGAGGGGGTTAATAAAGTGCGGTATTGACCCCCATGAGTGACACAGTTAATGAAGGGCTTATGGGGGTCTGTATTGACCCCCATGAGTGACAGGGTTAATGAAGGGCTTATGGGGGTCTATATTGACCCCCATGAATGACAGGGTTAATTAGGGGTTTATGGGTTCTGTATTGACCCCCATGAGTGACAGGGATAAGGAATGGCTTTTGGGGGTCTATATTGACCCCCATGAGTGAGGGGCTTAATGAAGTGCTTATGGGGGTCTATATTGACCCCCATGAGTGACAGGGTTAATGAAGGGCTTATGGGGGTCTGTATTGACCCCATGAGTGACAGGGTTAATTAGGGGTTTATGAGGGTCTGTATTGACCCGCATGAGTGACACTGTTAATGAATGGCTTATAGGGGTCTATTTTGACCCCCATGAGTGAGGGGGTTAATGAAGTGCTTAAGGGGGCCTGTATTGACCCAACTGAGTGACAGGGTTAATGAAGGGCTTATGGGGGTCTGAATTGACCCGCATGAGTGACAGGGTTAATGAAGGGCTTATGGGGATCTATATAGATCCCCATGAGTGACAGGGTTAATTAGGGGCTTATGGGGGTCAGTATTGACCCCCATGAGTGACAGGGTTAATGAAGGACTTATGGGGGTCTATATTGACCCCCATGAGTGACAGGGTTAATTAATGGTTGATGGGGCTCTGTACAGAGCCCCATGCGTGATAGTGTATATATTTTTTTTTTTTATAACGGGTCCTTTACGGACCTTTACGGTCCTTTAAGGACCGGTAATGCGGGAATCTTTAATTTTCTTTGCAGCGGGCGTCCCCGATCGCGTTCGATCGCGACCCCCACTGCGATGGTTAATGTTGGGTTAATGCAGGTCTCCGAGCTTATCTCGGATCCAGTGGGGTTAATGTGGATTTCCAAGCTTATCCCTTCTTGGGTAAGTTGTACGTGGCTGGGCTTTGAGCCTCGTTTGCGTTTTTTTCGGCTGCCATTTTTTCTCTCGCTTAGAGGATTTTCGGGTGTCTGAACTCAGGAATTTGGACTTAAATGAAGGTGCAACTTCACTTTCAGAGGTCCAGGATGCCCCCCCCCCCCTTGCTATGGGTAAGCTTTTTATGTATATTTTGTGAGTATTTGGTGTGTTTTGACTGCTTTTAGGTGCGCGCGGTTCGGCCGTTATGGTCGTATTTTTCGTGCGTGTGCGTGTTGGTTCCGTTAAGGTATATTCTGAGGTCGTTTTTTTTTCTAAGTCGTGCGTGTGTGTTTTTAACCGCGTGTGAGGCGCCTTTGAGCCTCCACCTCCGCATTTGCGTACAAACACAGCCGACGTTGGTGCCTCCACCTTCCGCAAATGCGGCCCCTCGCTTCGCGAGGGTTGCAGTTCTTGCGAGCTTGCTTCTTGAGCTCACAAAGCGTGACGATGATTCGTAGTTTGACAACTATTATATGTGATGTATGTGACTGGAGGGTAGTGTAATATTATTATATTTATGGTACTGGGGTGGTTATAATATTATATGTATGTGAATGGAAGGTAGTATAATATTATATGTATGCGACTGGAGAGAGTATAATATTATTATATGTATGGGACTCTGGAGGGTATAATATTATATGTATGTGACTGGGGAGGGTATAATATTATTATATGTATGGGACTCTGGAGGGTATAATATTATATGTATGTGACTGGAGGGTAGTATAATATTATTATATGTATGTGACTGGAGGGTAGTATAATATTATTATATGTATGTGACTGGGGAGGGTATAATATTATTATATGTATGTGACTGGAGGGTAGTATAATATTATTATATGTATGTGACTGGGGAGGGTATAATATTATTATATGTATGGGACTCTGGAGGGTATAATATATGTATGTGACTGAAAGGTTGTATAATATTATTATATGTATGTGACTGGAGGGTAGTATAATATTATTATATGTATGTGACTGGGGAGGGTATAATATTATTATATGTATGTGACTGGAGGGTAGTATAATATTATTATATGTATGTGACTGGGGAGGGTATAATATTATTATATGTATGTGACTGGGGGTAGTATAATATTATTATATGTATGTGACTGGGGGTAGCATAATATTATTATATGTATTTGACTGGGGAGGGTATAATATTATTATATGTATGTGACTGGGGGTAGTATAATATTATTATATGTATGTGACTGGGGAGGGTATAATATTATTATATGTATGGGACTCTGGAGGGTATAATATATGTATGTGACTGGGGAGAGTATAATATTATTATATGTATGTGACTGGGGATAGTATAATATTATTATATGTATGTGACTGGGGAGGGTGTCACAACCTACAATGATGATGGAGTATAGAGGATCCTAGTCCTCTTATCTCCTGTAGGTTTTAGACCTAAGATTTGGGTGACTCAGACCAATGGACCTTCTTTGCGGATGCAAGAGCATAAGTCCCAGCTTTTGGTAGTGTGCCTGGAAGAACCTGGCAGGGAGTCAGAAACGATCTCCTCTACCAGCATATGCCCCTGGGTCAATAATACACCTGCACACAAAGTCTTGATGAAAATTATGAACCACTTTATTTGGAAAACAACATCTTTTAACCAGGCATACATAATTACCAGGAAGGGGCTACCTTTAGTCAGCCCCTAACTGCCTCTGGCCAATCAGGCAGGGTCCCTACGTGGGAACCATGAGACTCCTCCCCAGGTCCACCCACTAGGCGGGGCCAACTAATCCATTTGGGGTCTGAATCTCCAGGGCAAAGCATACCTTTACTCTCCTGTGCCCATGCTATGAAGGCTGAGAAGCCTTCAGCCATCCCATTGTTTCTGGGTGCCTGCCTGTCTGCTCTCTAGCTGTGAGCTTCCCATTGTTAGTTCTCTGCTGGACACTTAGCTAATGGGATTAACAGGCCTTTGGGAACAAAGGAGGTTTGGCTCTATTCAATGGGCTTCCCCTCTACAATATATTGACATACTAATATAATAACATACATTCATATTTACAAATACAACACACAATGTTTCACACACATACAACCAACACATCCCACCAGCTCCCTCACATGACACCCATTACAATGAGCCTAAACATGGAAGGGATGGGGATATGCTAAGCGGTAAACTTATAATACTTTATCCCCTAGACCACAACCTAACAATATATCCATAACAAGTGGGCCCCCAAACCTTTTCTTCCACAGCAGGAGCCATGCACTTTGTCCAACCCTTATGGCCACTGGCTGATTCATGACAGAGGGTATAATATTATTATATGTATGGGACTCTGGAGGGTATAATATATGTATGTGACTGGAAGGTAGTATAATATTATATGCATGCGACTGGGGAGAGTATAATATTATTATATGTATGCGACTGGGGAGAGTATAATATTATTATATGTGTGTGACTGGGGAGAGTATAATATTATTATATGTATGTGACTGGGGAGGGTATAATATTATATGTATGCGACTGGGGAGAGTATAATATTATTATATGTATGTGACTGGGGAGGGTATAATATTATTATATGTATGTGACTGGGGGTAGTATAATATTATTATATGTATGTGACTGGGGGTAGCATAATATTATTATATGTATTTGACTGGGGAGGGTATAAAATTATTATATGTATGTGACTGGGGGTAGTATAATATTATTATATGTATGTGACTGGGGAGGGTATAATATTATTATATGTATGGGACTCTGGAGGGTATAATATATGTATGTGACTGGAAGGTAGTATAATATTATATGCATGCGACTGGGGAGAGTATAATATTATTATATGTATGCGACTGGGGAGAGTATAATATTATTATATGTATGTGACTGGAGGGTAGTATAATATTATTATATGTATGTGACTGGGGATGGTATAATATTATTATATGTATGTGACTGGAGGGTAGTATAATATTATTATATGTATGTGACTGGGGAGGGTATAATATTATTATATGTATGTGACTGGGGGTAGTATAATATTATTATATGTATGTGACTGGGGGTAGCATAATATTGTTATATGTATTTGACTGGGGAGGGTATAATATTATTATATGTATGTGACTGGGGGTAGTATAATATTATTATATGTATGTGACTGGGGAGGGTATAATATTATTATATGTATGGGACTCTGGAGGGTATAATATATGTATGTGACTGGGGAGAGTATAATATTATTATATGTATGTGACTGGGGATAGTATAATATTATTATATGTATGTGACTGGGGAGGGTGTCACAACCTACAATGATGATGGAGTATAGAGGATCCTAGTCCTCTTATCTCCTGTAGGTTTTAGACCTAAGATTTGGGTGACTCAGACCAATGGACCTTCTTTGCGGATGCAAGAGCATAAGTCCCAGCTTTTGGTAGTGTGCCTGGAAGAACCTGGCAGGGAGTCAGAAACGATCTCCTCTACCAGCATATGCCCCTGGGTCAATAATACACCTGCACACAAAGTCGGGATGAAAATTATGAACCACTTTATTTGGAAAACAACATCTTTTAACCAGGCATACATAATTACCAGGAAGGGGCTACCTTTAGTCAGCCCCTAACTGCCTCTGGCCAATCAGGCAGGGTCCCTACGTGGAAACCATGAGACTCCTCCCCAGGTCCACCCACTAGGCGGGGCCAACTAATCCATTTGGGGTCTGAATCTCCAGGGCAAAGCATACCTTTACTCTCCTGTGCCCATGCTATGAAGGCTGAGAAGCCTTCAGGCCATCCCATTGTTTCTGGGTGCCTGCCTGTCTGCTCTCTAGCTGTGAGCTTCCCATTGTTAGTTCTCTGCTGGACACTTAGCTAATGGGATTAACAGGCCTTTGGGAACAAAGGAGGTTTGGCTCTATTCAATGGGCTTCCCCTCTACAATATATTGACATACTAATATAATAACATACATTCATATTTACAAATACAACACACAATGTTTCACACACATACAACCAACACATCCCACCAGCTCCCTCACATGACACCCATTACAATGAGCCTAAACATGGAAGGGATGGGGATATGCTAAGGGGTAAACTTATAATACTTTATCCCCTAGACCACAACATAACAATATATCCATAACAAGTGGGCCCCAAACCTTTTCTTCCACAGCAGGAGCCATGCACTTTGTCCAACCCTTATGGCCACTGGCTGATTCATAACAGAGAGTATAATATTATTATATGTATGGGACTCTGGAGGGTATAATATATGTATGTGACTGGAAGGTAGTATAATATTATATGCATGCGACTGGGGAGAGTATAATATTATTATATGTATGCGACGGGGGAGAGTATAATATTATTATATGTATGTGACTGGGGAGGGTATAATATTATATGTATGCGACTGGGGAGAGTATAATATTATTATATGTGTGTGACTGGGGAGAGTATAATATTATTATATGTATGTGACTGGGGAGGGTATAATATTATATGTATGCGACTGGGGAGAGTATAATATTATTATATGCATGCGACTGGGGAGAGTATAATATTATTATATGTATGTGACTGGAGGGTAGTATAATATTATTATATGTATGTGACTGGGGAGGGTATAATATTATCATATGTATATGACTGGAGGGTAGTATAATATTATATGTATGTGACTGGGGGTAGTATAATATTATTATATGTATGTGACTGGGGAGGGTATAATATTATTATATGTATGCGACTGGGGGGTAGTATAATATTATATGTATGTGACTGGGGGTAGTATAATATTATTATATGTATGTGACTGGGGGGTAGTATAATATTATTATATGTATGTGACTGGGGGGTAGTATAATATTATATGTATGTGACTGGGGGTAGTATAATATTATTATATGTATGTGACTGGAGGGTAGTATAATATTATTATATGTATGTGACTGGGGGGTAGTATAATATTATTATATGTATGTGACTGGGGAGGGTATAATATTATATGTATGTGACTGGAGGGTAGTATAATATTATTATATGTATGTGACTGGGGGTAGTATAATATTATTATATGTATGTGACTGGGGAGGGTATAATATTATTATATGTATGTGACTGGAGGGTAGTATAATATTATTATATGTATGTGACTGGAGGGTAGTATAATATTATTATATGTATGTGACTGGGGAGGGTATAATATTATCATATGTATATGACTGGAGGGTAGCATAATTTTATTATATGTATGTGACTGTGGGTAGTATAATATTATTATATGTATGTGACTGGGGAGGGTATAATATTATTATATGTATGTGACTAGGGAGGGTATACTATTATTATATCTATGTGACTGGGGAGGGTATAATATTATTATATGTATGTGACTGGAGGGTAGTATAATATTATTATATGTATGTGACTGGAGGGTAGTATAATATTATTATATGTATGTGACTGGGGAGGGTATAATATTATCATATGTATATGACTGGAGGGTAGCATAATATTATTATATGTATGTGACTGGGGGTAGTATAATATTATTATATGTATGTGACTGGGGAGGGTATAATATTATTATATGTATGTGACTGGGGAGGGTATACTATTATTATATCTATGTGACTGGGGAGGGTATAATATTATATGTATGTGACTGGGGGTAGTATAATATTATTATATGTATGTGACTGGGGAGGGTATAATATTATATGTATGTCACTGGTGGGTAGTATAATATTATATGTATGTGACTGGAGGGTAGTATAATATTATATGTATGGGACTCAGAAGGGTATAATATTATTATATGTTTGTGGCTGAGGGTAGTATAATATTATTATATGTATGTGACTGGGGAGGGTATAATATTATTATATGTATGTGACTGGGGAGGGTATAATATTATTATATGTATGTGACTGGGGAGGGTATAATATTATATGTATGTGACTGGGGAGGGTATAATATTATTATATGTATGTGACTGGGGGGGTAGTATAATATTATTATATGTATGTGACTGGGGGGTAGTATAATATTATTATATGTATGGGACTGGGGGGCAGTATAATATTATGATATGTATGTGACTGGAGGGTATAATATTTTAATATTATATGTATGTGACTGGAGGGTAGTATAATATTATATGTATGGGACTTAGAAGGGTATAATATTATTATATGTATGTGGCTGAGGGTAGTATAATATTATTATATGTATGTGACTGGGGAGGGTATAATATTATTATATGTATGTGACTGGGGAGGGTATAATATTATTATATGTATGTGACTGGGGAGGGTATAATATTATTATATGTATGTGACTGGGGAGGGTATAATATTATTATATGTATGTGACTGGGGAGGGTATACTATTATTATATCTATGTGACTGGGGAGGGTATAATATTATATGTATGTGACTGGGGGTAGTATAATATTATTATATGTATGTGACTGGGGAGGGTATAATATTATATGTATGTCACTGGTAGGTAGTATAATATTATATGTATGTGACTGGAGGGTAGTATAATATTATATGTATGGGACTCAGAAGGGTATAATATTATTATATGTATGTGGCTGAGGGTAGTATAATATTATTATATGTATGTGACTGGGGAGGGTATAATATTATTATATGTATGTGACTGGGGAGGGTATAATATTATTATATGTATGTGACTGGGGAGGGTATAATATTATTATATGTATGTGACTGGGGAGGGTATAATATTATTATATGTATGTGACTGGGGAGGGTATAATATTATATGTATGCGACTGGGGAGAGTATAATATTATTATATGCATGCGACTGGGGAGAGTATAATATTATTATATGTATGTGACTGGAGGGTAGTATAATATTATTATATGTATGGGACTGGGGGGCAGTATAATATTATGATATGTATGTGACTGGAGGGTATAATATTATTATATGTATGGGACTGGGGGGCAGTATAATATTATATGTATGTGACTGGAGGGTATAATATTATTATATGTATGTCACTGGTGGGTAGTATAATATTATATGTATGGGACTGGAGGGTAGTATAATATTATATGTATGGGACTCAGAAGGGTATAATATTATTATATGTATGTGGCTGAGGGTAGTATAATATTATTATATGTATGTGACTCGGGAGGGTATAATATTATTATATGTATGTGACTGGGGAGAGTATAATATTATTATATGTATGTGACTGGAGGGTAGTATAATATTATTATATGTATGTGACTGGAGGGTAGTATAATATTATATGTATGTGACTGGAGGGTAGTACAATATTATTATATGCATGCGACTGGGGAGAGTATAATATTATTATATGTATGTGACTGGAGGGTAGTATAATATTATTATATGTATGTGACTGGGGGGCAGTATAATATTATGATATGTATGTGACTGGGGAGGGTATAATATTATTATATGTATGTGACTGGAGGGTAGTATAATATTATTATATGTATGTGACTGGGGGGCAGTATAATATTATTATATGTATGTGACTGGGGAGAGTATAATATTATTATATGTATGTGACTGGGGGTTAGTATAATATTATTATATGTATGTGACTGGAGGGTAGTATAATATTATTATATGTATGTGACTGGGGAGGGTATAATATTATTATATGTATGCGACTGGGGGGTAGTATAATATTATATGTATGTGACTGGGGGTAGTATAATATTATTATATGTATGTGACTGGGGGGTAGTATAATATTATTATATGTATGTGACTGGGGGGTAGTATAATATTATATGTATGTGACTGGGGGTAGTATAATATTATTATATGTATGTGACTGGAGGGTAGTATAATATTATTATATGTATGTGACTGGGGGGTAGTATAATATTATTATATGTATGTGACTGGGGAGGGTATAATATTATATGTATGTGACTGGAGGGTAGTATAATATTATTATATGTATGTGACTGGGGGTAGTATAATATTATTATATGTATGTGACTGGGGAGGGTATAATATTATTATATGTATGTGACTGGAGGGTAGTATAATATTATTATATGTATGTGACTGGAGGGTAGTATAATATTATTATATGTATGTGACTGGGGAGGGTATAATATTATCATATGTATATGACTGGAGGGTAGCATAATTTTATTATATGTATGTGACTGTGGGTAGTATAATATTATTATATGTATGTGACTGGGGAGGGTATAATATTATTATATGTATGTGACTAGGGAGGGTATACTATTATTATATCTATGTGACTGGGGAGGGTATAATATTATTATATGTATGTGACTGGAGGGTAGTATAATATTATTATATGTATGTGACTGGAGGGTAGTATAATATTATTATATGTATGTGACTGGGGAGGGTATAATATTATCATATGTATATGACTGGAGGGTAGCATAATATTATTATATGTATGTGACTGGGGGTAGTATAATATTATTATATGTATGTGACTGGGGAGGGTATAATATTATTATATGTATGTGACTGGGGAGGGTATACTATTATTATATCTATGTGACTGGGGAGGGTATAATATTATATGTATGTGACTGGGGGTAGTATAATATTATTATATGTATGTGACTGGGGAGGGTATAATATTATATGTATGTCACTGGTGGGTAGTATAATATTATATGTATGTGACTGGAGGGTAGTATAATATTATATGTATGGGACTCAGAAGGGTATAATATTATTATATGTTTGTGGCTGAGGGTAGTATAATATTATTATATGTATGTGACTGGGGAGGGTATAATATTATTATATGTATGTGACTGGGGAGGGTATAATATTATTATATGTATGTGACTGGGGAGGGTATAATATTATTATATGTATGTGACTGGGGAGGGTATAATATTATTATATGTATGTGACTGGAGGGTAGTATAATATTATTATATGTATGTGACTGGAGGGTATAATATTATTATATGTATGGGACTGGGGGGCAGTATAATATTATGATATGTATGTGACTGGAGGGTATAATATTTTAATATTATATGTATGTGACTGGAGGGTAGTATAATATTATATGTATGGGACTTAGAAGGGTATAATATTATTATATGTATGTGGCTGAGGGTAGTATAATATTATTATATGTATGTGACTGGGGAGGGTATAATATTATTATATGTATGTGACTGGGGAGGGTATAATATTATTATATGTATGTGACTGGGGAGGGTATAATATTATTATATGTATGTGACTGGGGAGGGTATAATATTATTATATGTATGTGACTGGGGAGGGTATACTATTATTATATCTATGTGACTGGGGAGGGTATAATATTATATGTATGTGACTGGGGGTAGTATAATATTATTATATGTATGTGACTGGGGAGGGTATAATATTATATGTATGTCACTGGTAGGTAGTATAATATTATATGTATGTGACTGGAGGGTAGTATAATATTATATGTATGGGACTCAGAAGGGTATAATATTATTATATGTATGTGGCTGAGGGTAGTATAATATTATATGTATGTGACTGGGGAGGGTATAATATTATTATATGTATGTGACTGGGGAGGGTATAATATTATTATATGTATGTGACTGGGGAGGGTATAATATTATTATATGTATGTGACTGGGGAGGGTATAATATTATTATATGTATGTGACTGGGGAGGGTATAATATTATATGTATGCGACTGGGGAGAGTATAATATTATTATATGCATGCGACTGGGGAGAGTATAATATTATTATATGTATGTGACTGGAGGGTAGTATAATATTATTATATGTATGGGACTGGGGGGCAGTATAATATTATGATATGTATGTGACTGGAGGGTATAATATTATTATATGTATGGGACTGGGGGGCAGTATAATATTATATGTATGTGACTGGAGGGTATAATATTATTATATGTATGTCACTGGTGGGTAGTATAATATTATATGTATGGGACTGGAGGGTAGTATAATATTATATGTATGGGACTCAGAAGGGTATAATATTATTATATGTATGTGGCTGAGGGTAGTATAATATTATTATATGTATGTGACTCGGGAGGGTATAATATTATTATATGTATGTGACTGGGGAGAGTATAATATTATTATATGTATGTGACTGGAGGGTAGTATAATATTATTATATGTATGTGACTGGAGGGTAGTATAATATTATATGTATGTGACTGGAGGGTAGTACAATATTATTATATGCATGCGACTGGGGAGAGTATAATATTATTATATGTATGTGACTGGAGGGTAGTATAATATTATTATATGTATGTGACTGGGGGGCAGTATAATATTATGATATGTATGTGACTGGGGAGGGTATAATATTATTATATGTATGTGACTGGAGGGTAGTATAATATTATTATATGTATGTGACTGGGGGGCAGTATAATATTATTATATGTATGTGACTGGGGAGAGTATAATATTATTATATGTATGTGACTGGGGGTTAGTATAATATTATTATATGTATGTGACTGGAGGGTAGTATAATATTATTATATGTATGTGACTGGAGGGTAGTATAATATTATTATATGTATATGACTGGAGGGTAGTATAATATTATATGTATGTGACTGGGGGTAGTATAATATTATTATATGTATGTGACTGGGGAGGGTATAATATTATTATATGTATGTGACTGGGGAGGGTATAATATTATTATATGTATGTGACTGGGGAGGGTATAATATTATTATATGTATATGACTGGGGAGGGTATAATATTATTATATGTATGTGACTGGGGGTAGTATAATATTATTATATGTATGTGACTGGGGAGGGTATAATATTATTATATGTATGTGACTGGGGAGGGTAAAATATTATTATATGTATGTGACTGGAGGGTAGTATAATATTATTATATGTATGTGACTGGGGGGCAGTATAATATTATGATATGTATGTGACTGGGGAGGGTATAATATTATTATATGTATGTGACTGGAGGGTAGTATAATATTATTATATGTATGTGACTGGGGGGCAGTATAATATTATTATATGTATGTGACTGGGGGGCAGTATAATATTATTATATGTATGTGACTGGGGAGAGTATAATATTATTATATGCATGCGACTGGGGAGAGTATAATATTATTATATGTATGTGACTGGAGGGTAGTATAATATTATTATATGTATGTGACTGGAGGGTAGTATAATATTATTATATGTATGTGACTGGAGGGTAGCATAATATTATTATATGTATATGACTGGAGGGTAGTATAATATTATATGTATGTGACTGGGGGTAGTATAATATTATTATATGTATGTGACTGGGGAGGGTATAATATTATTATATGTATGTGACTGGGGAGGGTATAATATTATTATATGTATGTGACTGGGGAGGGTATAATATTATTATATGTATATGACTGGGGAGGGTATAATATTATTATATGTATGTGACTGGGGGTAGTATAATATTATTATATGTATGTGACTGGGGAGGGTATAATATTATTATATGTATGTGACTGGGGGTAGTATAATATTATTATATGTATGTGACTGGAGGGTATAATATTATTATATGTATGTGACTGGGGGTAGTATAATATTATTATATGTATGTGACTGGGGGTTAGTATAATATTATTACATGTATGTGACTGGGGGTAGTATAATATTATTATATGTATGTGACTGGAGGGTAGTATAATATTATTATATGTATGTGACTGGGGGTAGTATAATATTATTATATGTATGTGACTGGAGGGTAGTATAATATTATTATATGTATGTGACTGGGGGTAGTATAATATTATTATATGTATGTGACTGGAGGGTAGTATAATATTATTATATGTATGTGACTGGGGGGCAGTATAATATTATTATATGTATGCGACTGGGGAGGGTATAATATCATATGTATGTGACTGGGGGTAGTATAATATTATTATATGTATATGACTGGAGGGTATAATATTATTATATGTATATGACTGGGGAGGGTATAATATTATTATATGTATATGACTGGGGAGGGTATAATATTATTATATGTATATGACTGGAGGGTATAATATTATATGTATATGACTGGAGGGTATAATATTATTATATGTATATGACTGGGGAGGGTATAATATTATTATATGTATATGACTGGAGGGTATAATATTATTATATGTATATGACTGGGGAGGGTATAATATTATATGTATATGACTGGAGGGTATAATATTATTATATGTATGTGACTGGAGGGTAGTATAATATTATTATATGTATATGACTGGAGGGTATAATATTATTATATGTATATGACTGGAGGGTAGTATAATATTATTATATGTATGTGACTGGAGGGTAGTATAATATTATTATATGTATATGACTGGAGGGTATAATATTATTATATGTATATGACTGGAGGGTATAATATTATTATATGTATGTGACTGGAGGGTAGTATAATATTATTATATGTATATGACTGGAGGGTATAATATTATTATATGTATGTGACTGGAGGGTAGTATAATATTATTATATGTATGTGACTGGAGGGTAGTATAATATTATTATATGTATGTGACTGGAGGGTAGTATAATATTATTATATGTATATGACTGGAGGGTATAATATTATTATATGTATATGACTGGAGGGTATAATATTATTATATGTATGTGACTGGGGGTAGTATAATATTATTATATGTATATGACTGGAGGGTATAATATTATTATATGTATGTGACTGGAGGGTAGTATAATATTATTATATGTATGTGACTGGAGGGTAGTATAATATTATTATATGTATGTGACTGGAGGGTAGTATAATATTATTATATGTATATGACTGGAGGGTATAATATTATTATATGTATATGACTGGAGGGTATAATATTATTATATGTATGTGACTGGGGGTAGTATAATATTATTATATGTATGTGACTGGAGGGTAGTATAATATTATTATATGTATGTGACTGGAGGGTAGTATAATATTATATGTATGTGACTGGAGGGTATAATATTATTATATGTATGTGACTGGGGAGGGTAGTATAATATTATTATATGTATGTGACTGGGGGTAGTATAATATTATTATATGTATGTGACTGGGGAGGGTATAATATTATTATATGTATGTGACTGGGGAGGGTATAATATTATTATATGTATGTGACTGGAGGGTAGTATAATATTATTATATGTATGTGACTGGAGGGTAGTATAATATTATTATATGTATGTGACTGGAGGGTAGTATAATATTATTATATGTATGTGACTGGGGGTAGTATAATATTATTATATGTATGTGACTGGGGAGGGTATAATATTATTATATGTATGTGACTGGGGAGGGTATAATATTATTATATGTATGTGACTGGAGGGTAGTATAATATTATTATATGTATATGACTGGAGGGTATAATATTATTATATGTATGTGACTGGAGGGTAGTATAATATTATATGTATATGACTGGAGGGTATAATATTATTATATGTATGTGACTGGAGGGTAGTATAATATTATTATATGTATATGACTGGAGGGTAGTATAATATTATTATATGTATGTGACTGGAGGGTATAATATTATTATATGTATATGACTGGAGGGTAGTATAATATTATTATATGTATATGACTGGAGGGTAGTATAATATTATATGTATGTGACTGGAGGGTAGTATAATATTATTATATGTATGTGACTGGAGGGTAGTATAATATTATTATATGTATATGACTGGAGGGTAGTATAATATTATTATATGTATGTGACTGGGGGTAGTATAATATTATTATATGTATATGACTGGAGGGTAGTATAATATTATTATATGTATGTGACTGGAGGGTAGTATAATATTATTATATGTATATGACTGGAGGGTAGTATAATATTATTATATGTATGTGACTGGAGGGTATAATATTATTATATGTATATGACTGGAGGGTAGTATAATATTATATGTATGTGACTGGAGGGTAGTATAATATTATTATATGTATATGACTGGAGGGTAGTATAATATTATTATATGTATGTGACTGAAGGGTAGTATAATATTATATGTATGTGACTGGAGGGTAGTATAATATTATTATATGTATATGACTGGAGGGTAGTATAATATTATTATATGTATGTGACTGGAGGGTAGTATAATATTATTATATGTATATGACTGGAGGGTAGTATAATATTATTATATGTATGTGACTGGAGGGTAGTATAATATTATTATATGTATATGACTGGAGGGTAGTATAATATTATATGTATGTGACTGGAGGGTAGTATAATATTATTATATGTATATGACTGGAGGGTAGTATAATATTATTATATGTATGTGACTGGAGGGTAGTATAATATTATTATATGTATGTGACTGGAGGGTAGTATAATATTATTATATGTATGTGACTGGGGGTAGTATAATATTATTATATGTATATGACTGGAGGGTAGTATAATATTATTATATGTATATGACTGGAGGGTATAATATTATTATATGTATATGACTGGAGGGTAGTATAATATTATTATATGTATGTGACTGGAGGGTATAATATTATTATATGTATATGACTGGAGGGTAGTATAATATTATTATATGTATGTGACTGGAGGGTATAATATTATTATATGTATGTGACTGGAGGGTATAATATTATTATATGTATGTGACTGGAGGGTATAATATTATTATATGTATGTGACTGGAGGGTAGTATAATATTATTATATGTATATGACTGGAGGGTAGTATAATATTATTATATGTATGTGACTGGGGGTAGTATAATATTATTATATGTATGTGACTGGAGGGTAGTATAATATTATTATATGTATATGACTGGAGGGTATAATATTATTATATGTATGTGACTGGAGGGTAGTATAATATTATTATATGTATGTGACTGGGGGTAGTATAATATTATTATATGTATGTGACTGGAGGGTAGTATAATATTATTATATGTATGTGACTGGGGGGCAGTATAATATTACATGTATATGACTGGAGGGTATAATATTATTATATGTATGTGACTGGAGGGTAGTATAATATTATTATATGTATGTGACTGGAGGGTAGTATAATATTATTATATGTATGTGACTGGGGGTAGTATAATATTATTATATGTATGTGACTGGAGGGTAGTATAATATTATTATATGTATATGACTGGAGGGTATAATATTATTATATGTATGTGACTGGGGGTAGTATAATATTATTATATGTATGTGACTGGAGGGTAGTATAATATTATTATATGTATATGACTGGAGGGTATAATATTATTATATGTATATGACTGGAGGGTATAATATTATTATATGTATGTGACTGGAGGGTAGTATAATATTATTATATGTATATGACTGGGGAGGGTATAATATTATTATATGTATGTGACTGGAGGGTAGTATAATATTATTATATGTATGTGACTGGGGGTAGTATAATATTATTATATGTATGTGACTGGAGGGTATAATATTACTAGCGAATTGCCCGTCAAAAAATGACGGCAATGAAATTGTAAGGTAGCTAAATTAGTAAATGAATATAGTGTACCTATTTTGAAGCATTGTGATGAAGAGCTGGCAATCTGTGTTGATGTTGCTGCAGCATTAGTGGTGTGGAGCTGCTGTATAAGCATGCTGAATGTGTGCAGTGTAACACTGTGCGTGCGCGAGACCAAACCGTTAGCGTAGTCGTGTACTTCCGCATTGGTGTAAAATGGCGAGTAATGTGTGGTATAGGTCTGTATCGGAATATCCGTAGGTGTTTTGTGGTGTTTTGCGAGTTTAGAGTGCTGTAGCCTCGTTTTCGTTTTGTTCGGCGGCCATTTTTTCTCTCGCTTAGATTTTTTTTTAGTCTCTAAACTGTTTTATTTCGAGTAAAATCGAGGTGTAAGTTGCATTTTTGAGGTCCTGGGTGCTCCCTCTTGGTGTAGGTAAGTTTTTTATGTATGTGCTGTGTGTATGTATTGTGTTTTAAATGTTTGTATGTCGGCGTGTTGCGTCCGATGTTTGCGAGGTCGTAATGTGTGGTAACGTGTTTCGTACGTTGTTTGCGTTCCTCGTAAAATTTAGCGAGTGTCGTAATTTGTGTGTCGTGTTTTTTGAGTAGCGACGTGAATTTTCCGAGGGTTTGAGGCCCTTGCCCAGTGACCTCGCCAGCAACTGAGTCCCTCGCTTCGCGAGGGGCATCAGTTGCTGGCATGGAGCGCCTTCGGCGCTCCATGCCAGCAACTGAGGCCCTTGCCCAGTGACCTCGCCAGCAACTGAGGCCCTCGCTTCGCGAGGGGCCTCAGTTGCTGACATGGAGCGCCTTCGGCGCTCCATGCCAGCAACTGAGGCCCGTGCCCAGTGACCTCGCCAGCAACTGAGGCCCTCGCTTCGCGGGGGGCCTCAGTTGCTGGCATGGAGCGCCTTCGGCGCTCCATGCCAGCAACTGAGGCCCTTGCCCAGTGACCTCGCCAGCAACTGAGGCCCTCGCTTCGCGAGGGGCCTCAGTTGCTGGCATGGAGCGCCTTTGGCGCTCCATGCCAGCAACTGAGGCCCTTGCCCAGTGACCTCGCTACGCGAGGGCCGCGGCTCGCTACGCGAGGGCCGCGGGCTCGCTATGCGAGCCCGCAATCGTGAGCAACGACTCGTACGCTCACAACTATATATGTGATTATATGTATATGACTGGAGGGTATAATATTATTATATGTATATGACTGGAGGGTATAATATTATTATATGTATATGACTGGAGGGTAGTATAATATTATTATATGTATGTGACTGGAGGGTAGTATAATATTATTATATGTATATGACTGGAGGGTATAATATTATTATATGTATATGACTGGAGGGTAGTATAATATTATTATATGTATGTGACTGGAGGGTATAATATTATTATATGTATGTGACTGGAGGGTAGTATAATATTATTATATGTATGTGACTGGAGGGTATAATATTATTATATGTATGTGACTGGAGGGTATAATATTATTATATGTATATGACTGGAGGGTAGTATAATATTATTATATGTATGTGACTGGGGGTAGTATAATATTATTATATGTATGTGACTGGAGGGTATAATATTATTATATGTATGTGACTGGGGGTAGTATAATATTATTATATGTATGTGACTGGAGGGTATAATATTATTATATGTATATGACTGGAGGGTAGTATAATATTATTATATGTATGTGACTGGAGGGTATAATATTATTATATGTATATGACTGGAGGGTAGTATAATATTATTATATGTATATGACTGGAGGGTATAATATTATTATATGTATGTGACTGGAGGGTAGTATAATATTATTATATGTATGTGACTGGGGAGGGTATAATATTATTATATGTATGTGACTGGGGGTAGTATAATATTATTATATGTATGTGACTGGAGGGTAGTATAAAGTAGAATTAAGGGGAGGGGGCTTTTGACCTGTCTCAGTGCTAGGGTAGTATGTGTCGGGTGGTGCTTAATAGGAGGGTATAAGTGGGGGAAGTTTTCCCGCCAGTGGGCACTGAGTGAGACAGGAGTAATAGTTTCCCTCCTGCACCAGTGAAGTGAACCCCCCCCCCCCTGTTGAGATGGCGGCCCCATAGTACATGCCCTCATTAGGCAGCTACACGAGCAGGGGGCCCTCAGGGGGCCTGAGTGGTTGCAGTCTGTAGTGCAGAGGATTAGGGACACAGATGAAGATGGAGCTGTAGGAGACTGTGTGGCTTCGGGACAGCAAGAGGACGACCAGGATGGTAGAAGAGGACGACCAGGATCGTAGAAGAGGACGCCCAGCCAGGAAGAAGAGACCCCCGGCGAGACTGAGCCCAACTATATCCACCCCCAGGAAGAGAGGAGAGTCGGGACCCCTGAGAGGAGGCTGGTGGTGGCGGAAGATAGTGCGTCGGAGGAGGACGCAGAGGACGGTCAGCCGGCGGAGGGATCGAGAGGAGCAGCAGCTGGGAGAAGGCACCTACTTGGTCCGTTGGTGAGGAGCAGTGGGAGGAGAAGAGGCCCTGTCGGAACTGCAGCGAAGGAGGCCGGGCGGATGCGGAGCGTCGAGGAACGGCAAGGCGCGGAAGAAGTCCCGGCGCGGGGGAGGCGGTCGGCGGTGACGTCACGGAAGGTGAGGCGTCAGGAGCCGGCAGTCTGATCTGACAGAGGGGGAGCACTGGCACAAGAGGGAAGAGACAGGGAAAATGAGCAAGGCCCAAAATGAGGTATTAGAGTTAGGGCAGGGGGGCAGCGAAGGGCAAGAGGTTAGGTAACTTGGGCACCAGTGCAGGCAGGCATCTGTGGTAGGGACTGCCATGGATAGCTATAGTAGGGGGAGGCAGTTACCCTTGTTCATGGGCTAGAGGGCAGGCATCTGTGAGTAGGACGGGAGGCAGCTAAGGGAACAAGGGCTGGATAGCACTGTGGAGAGGGTGGGCTCAGTAGGGGTCAGTCTCAGGTGAAAGGTGCAGGAGGGCAGAATAGACAGGTGGAAGGGGACAGATCAGTGTACTGGCAGTAGGCGAGGCAGAGGATAGGATGTCTGTGTGCTGCTCTGTGTCTTCCCTTTGTGACCCAGGAGACGGAGCTTCAGACTGGGCAGAGCAAGGGCCATGGAGTGGCTGGCTAGAGGCGTCTACAGGTAACTGGAAGCGAGGCAGCGGCCGCTGCAGCAGGAAGCTCGCTGGTCAGAGGACACGGAAGGGTCAAGATCCCGGGGGGTCGCAGGAATCACAGGCCTTCGGAAGGAGAGGAGGATGTCATTAGGCATGGTAAAGGCAGCAGAGCGGCAGAAGTTTATGCTTTCAGGTGCAGTGGACCAGCAAGGCGAGACAGGACGCCGGACAGGCGGGCTTGGTCGAGAGATGGCAGGAATAGGAGTACGCCAGCCCCGGATCGAAGGTCAAGGTCCAGAAGAAGGTCGTCGGAGCACAGACGGGCTTATGGTGAGCATGAGCATAGAGAGATGTGTTAGTCGTTACAGGAATCGGCCTGGAGGGGAGCCGCAGGAAGATGGCACTGCCTTTCTGTGGAGACAGGAGGGTACAAATTTCGTCCAGGAGAGGAAGGGAGGAGAGAGGGGGGGCAGGAGCGGAATGCGTCCGTCCTTGGCAGGAGGAAAGGATAACAGACGGCGGCAGCAGGAGCAGGGGGCGTCCAGCCTCAGGTGTAGGAAAAGATGGAGGTGAAGCGGAAGCAGGAGCAGGGGACGTCCTGGCGCACAAAAATGGCAGGCTGCTAAAGAGATCGACAGCGGAAGTGGAGGGCGTCCATCCTCAGGCGGAGGATAGGCTGACAAGGGGAGCGGCAACAGGAACGGATCGCGTCTGCCCGCTAAGGAAGGGCTGGATGACAATAGGAGTGGATCGGCCGCAGGTGTTACTGCCCCTTCGTTATCTACTGACGGGAGGTATAGCGGTGTGTGTGAACAAAGTACACAGGGCAAGGTAGTGGATGTGGCAGGGTTCATGAGTTGGTAGCAGGTTTAACAGGTTTGTTGTCAAAATTTGCAGGAAGAAAGGACTTGGGCCCAGGCAGCGCGTGGGTGGGGCCAGAAGGGGGTAGGAGCAACACTCAGTTGATTGGTCAGGCTATTGGGGAAGGGTCGTGGCCCGTTGGGGATGTAGGGGAGCCGAGTGGGAAGTAGGGAGCAAAGAGGTGGAGGGGACAAGGCCTCCGTGGGAGGTTGTTTGCAGGTGTCTGTATGGAAAGTGGCAGATACAGCAAGTCAGCAGTGTGCTCTATAGGCCCGATAGGGGATCATGTATCAAAGAATATCAGAGAGAAGATATGGGACCGAGAGTTTATAGAGATATTTTCGTTGCTTCCCTTAGACAGTTTCATTGAGTTTAAACATGATGATAATAAAGATGACGCAAAGAAAGGAGGAGATATAGGAAAATCCCAAAAACTTTGGTAACTGGCTGCAGGCTTATGTAATATTTGCAAGCATAGTGAGGGGGAAATTTCCGGAGTGTTGCTCTTCTTTGTTTTGTTACCTAGTTGAGATTGAGGGCATACACAGGACATATGGGGGGTTAGCGTGGTGGCAATATGATAAGAAATGTAGGCAGAGGATGGCGGTTAAACCTAGCATGCAGTGGGATGATAGGGATATGGGGAGTTGGCTTAAGGTGGTTACCCCGTTACGCCCGGGGGGGGGGGGGGGGGCATTGCCCCGAAGGTGGGACAGGAGTCAGGAAGTAAAAAAGGGTTTTTCTTTGCGTATGGGGAAGGAACATGTTCTAGGGGAGTTTCATGTAAGTTTAAACATGAATGCTCGGAATGTGGGGAAGGGCATCCTCTTTTTCTGTCTTCAAAAAGAATAGGAGTCAGAAAGGAAGGGAGCAGGCTGGAAAAGGGAAAGAGTCCGGTGGAGCTAAAAAAGACGGTGGGGTGGCTAAAACTATACGATAGTTTGCCTGGGAGAGAGAAAGATGCAAGGTTACTAGAAAAAGGGTTTGGAGAGGGTTTTGAGATTCCGGCAATAGGTATTGAGCCATTGGGGAAGCGCCTAACTTGAAATCTGTGAGGGAGTGGCCACAGTTGGCTTGGGGTAGGTAGGAAAAGGTAGAATGGCGGGTCCTTTTGATGAGGTTCCCTTACATAACTTGAGGATTTTCCTGTCAGGCTTAGTCCCCAAGAAGGAGTTGGGTGAATTTCGGTTGATTCACCATTTGTCATATCGAAAGGGTATGTCGGTAAATGATGGTATTGACAAAGATTCGGTGTCAGTTAATTATTCATCGGTTAAGCAGGCAGTTATGCTTATTAGGAGGGCTGGGAGCGGTGCCTGGTTAGCCAAGGTGGATATAAAATCCGCATTTAGGTGGTTGCCAGTACACCCGGACTCGCATCATCTTCTGGGGCGTCATGTAATGAATCAGTATTTTGTGGATTTATGTTTACCGATGGGTTGTGCAATATCATGTTCATATTTTGAGAATTGTAGCAGGACAGGTTTGCATGCAGTAGTACATTATCTTGATGATTTTTTATTTATAGGTTCATATAATTCTCAGGACTGTACAAGGTTATTTCAGGAGTTTCAGGTATTAGCGGGTGAATTTGGGATTCCATTGGCGGAGGAAAAGTCAGTTGGGCCATGTCAAGCTTTACAGTTTTTAGGTATACACATTGATTCGGTGGCATTCGAGTGTAGTTTACCATGGAAAAAGGTGATGGACCTTTGAAGGGCGGTTCAGGAAGTTATGGTGGCGAAGAAGGTTAAGTTGCAAGTTTTACTGTTGGGTAAAATAAATTTTGCTTGCCGCATCATACCTATGGGGCGGATATTTGCTAGGAGGTTATCTTTAGCCACAGCTGGGGTGGAAAAGCCCCATTTTCGTATAAGAATACTCGGGGAGCACAGGGCGGATTTTTAAGAGTTTGGGATTTGTTTTTGCAGAGTTTCAATGGGAAAACATTAATGTTAAGGAGTCCGGTTTGGAATGAAGTGTTAGCATTATTTAGGTTCCATAGGTTTTGGGATGTATTTTGGGGGGCATTGGTGTGCGGAGCGCTGGCCGGAAGTCTGGAGAGGAGGCAACATTTTGAAGAACCTAACGTTCCTGAAGTTGTTCCCAATTGTAGTGGCAGTTATGTTGTGGGGAGAAAAGTTAAGGAATCAACATGTCTTTTTCAGGTGTGATAATCTTAGTGTGGTGCAGGTGATTAATTCTACCACTGCCTCTTCACCGCCAGTTGTAAAGTTACTACGGCAATTGGTACTGAAGTGTCTGCAATACAATATACTGGTGAGATCGGCCCACATTATGGGAGTAATTTTTTTTTCTTTGTCCAGGGGACAATGGGTGCGTTTTAGGGAGGTATCACGTCAGGCTGATTCTGAACCGACCTTGATTCCATTTGATTTAAGGAGTTTAGGAGTTTAAAAAAGCCTTGGGGGGCTAAAAAAAAAAGGGAATTGTATTTATATTAAATATTGCATAGAAGTGTTATGTTGATCGGTATTAAAATATGTTAATTACAATTGAAGTGTGTGTTTGTATTTGTTTTAGGACCGCCTTTACATTTATCGATTGTGGGACACTCATACATTTATTGCGCAAGAAGGGCAGCGGGCATCAGGGAGAACGATCAGCAGTTGAGATTCCCTGAGGACGTGGTGATAGTAAAGTGGTTTGGCATCAGGGGGATGAAGTGGGAGCAAGTGTTGCTGACAGTAGTGGGGCTGGCTAGGCAGGCTCCGGGTCTGGATTTATTAGTCATTCATGCAGGAGGGAATGATGTGGGTTTTGTTCCTATTAAAGATCTTATTAGAACGATGAAAAGGGATGTTTAGAGTTATTCGCTGGGTTGTTAATTATTTGGTCACCAATGTCACCTAGGCTGCAGTGGAGAGGGGCTAAGGATCACAAGCATTTGGATAAGGCCAGGTGTAGAGTTAACAAAATAATGGCTTCTTTTGTTAGAAGAAATGGTGGTTTTCCTATCAGGCATAGGTGTTTGGAGATAGAGGATAACAAAGGATATTTCCTAAAAGATGGGGTGCATTTAAATGAAATTGGGCTGTCATTATTTAATTATTGCCTATAGGGGGGTATTGTACAGGCCATGGCGTCTTTTGGTGGTGCTGAGCCCAGGGGGCTTACCGGTGGAGGGGGTGCTGCATCACCCTAGGGGGGAGCTCTTTAGGTTTCCGGTGAGTAGTTGTGACCAGAGGTCCTTTGGACACGGGGTTCCATTGGCCATCTGGCTGGAGGGTGAGCGCTTTCCTGGTAAGGGTATGCAGCTACCTCTTGTTATATGTTTACGTTGTGAAGTTATCAATAAAGCTGTGGCCTGGTTATACACAATTCTTATGTCTGGTGTCATTATTGGTGTTTGTTTTTTTTTTGTATTATGCAGACCTGTGTCACTTATGCTTAGGTCAATATTATTATATGTATGTGACTGGAGGGTATTATAATATATGTATGTGACTAGGGAGGGTATATATTATCAAATGTATGTGACTGCAGGGTATTATAATATTATATGTATGGGACTGGGGAGGGTATATATTATTATATATATGGGACTTAAGGGTAGTATAATATTATTATATGTATGTGACTGGAGGGTAGTATAATATTATCAAATGTATGTGACTGAGGAGGGTATAATATTATCAAATGTATGTGACTGGGGGTAGTATAATATTATTATATGTATGTGACTGGAGGGTAGAATAATATTATATGTATGTGACTGGAGGGTAGAATAATATTATATGTATGTGACTGGGAGGGTATAATATTATCAAATGTATGTGACTGGGGGTGGTATAATAATATATATGTGACTGGAGGGTAGAATAATATATGTATGTGACTGGAGGGTAGTATAATATTATTATATGCATCGAACTGGCGAGGGTAACATAATATTATATGTATGTGACTGGAGGGTAGTATAATATATGTATGGGACTGGTGAGGGTATATATTATTATATATATGGCACTGAAAGGTAGTATAATATTATTATATGTGACTGGAGGGTAGTATAATATTACTATATGTACTGTATGTGACTGGAGGATTGTATAATATATGTATGGGACTGGGGAGGGTATAATATTATCAAATGTATGTGACTGGAGGGTAGTATAATATTATTATATGTATGCGACTGGGGAGGGTAATATAATCACATATAATAGTTGTCAAACTACAAATCGTTGTGACACTTTGCGAGCTCGCGAAGCGAGGGATGCAGTTTGCTCCGCAAATGCGCATTTGCGGACAAACACAGCCGATGTTGGAGCCTCCACCTTCCGCAAATGCGGCCCCTGGCTTCGCGAAGGATGCAGTTCTTGCGTTACGACGATTCGTAGTTTGACAACTAATCTATGTGATCAATGTGCCCGGGAGCTCCACTGAAATGTAAAAAATGTAGATAAGAAGTTGTTTACTTCACCAGTAAGAAAAGTCAAATCTCGGAGAGTAGGTGTTAACCATCTTTCCATGTGGAAGCGAACATTTCATTAATACATATCTAGAAAGAATAAAATAACGGAAATGTTGGCCAAAATATTTAATGTGTACATTTAATATTAATCCTTTAATATTTGCATTGTTTAAATTCACTTGCCTTTTGTTGCTTAACAATATACAGTTGCAAGCAAAAGTATGTGAACCCTTTGGAATGGTATGGATTTCTGCACAAATTGGTCATAAAATGTGATCTGATCTTCATCTATGTCACAACAATAGACAATCACACTCTGCTTCAACTAATAAAACACAAAGAATTAAATGTTACCATGTTGTTATTGAACACACCATGTAAACATTCACAGTGCAGGTGGAAAAAGTATGTGAACCCCTAGTCTAATGACATCTCCAAAAGCTAATTGGAGTGAGGTGTCAGCCAACTGGAGTCCAATCAATGAGATGAGATTGGAGGTGTTGGTTACAGCTGCCCTGTCCTATAAAAAACACACACCAGTTCTGGGTTTGCTTTTCACAAGAAGCATTGCCTGATGTAAATGATGCCTCACACAAAAGAGCTCTCAGAAGACCTACGATTAAGAATTGTTGACTTGCATAAAGCTGGAAAGGGTTATAAAAGTATCTCCAAAAGCCTTGCTGTTCATCAGTCCACGGTAAGACAAATTGTCTATAAATGGAGAAAGTTCAGCACTGCTGCTACTCTCCCTAGGAGTGGCCGTCCTGTAAAGATGACTGCAAGAGCACAGCGCAGACTGCTCAATGAGGTAAAGAAGAATCCTAGAGTGTCAGCTAAAGACTTACAAAAGTCTCTGGCATATACTAACATCCCTGTTAGCGAATCTACGATATGTAAAACACTAAACAAGAATGGATTTCATGGGAGGATACCACAGAGGAAGCCACTGCTATCCAAGCAAAACATTGCTGCACGTTTACAGTTTGCACAAGAGCAGGATGTTCCACAGCAGTACTGGCAAAATATTCTGTGGACAGATGAAACTAAAGTTGAGTTGTTTGGAAGAAACACACAACACTAAGTGTGGAGAAAAAGAGGCACAGCACACCAACATCAAAACCTCATCCCAACTGTGAAGTACGGTGGTGGGGGCATCATGGTTTGGGGCTGCTTTGCTGCGTCAGGGCCTGGCCGGATTGCTATCATCAAAGGAAAAATGAATTCCTAAGTTTATGAAGACGTTTTGCAGGAGAACTTAAGGCCATCTGTCCACCAGCTGAAGCTCAACAGAAGATGGGTGTTACAACAGGACAACGACCCAAAGCATAGAAGTAAATCAACAACAGAATGGGTTAAACAGAAGAAAATACGCCTTCTGAAGTGGCTGTCAGAGTCCTGACCTCAACCCGATTGAGATGTTGTGGCATGACCTCAAGAAAGCGATTCACACCAGACATCCCAAGAATATTGCTGAACTGAAACAGTTCTGTAAAGAGAAATGGTCAAGAATTACTCCTGACCGTTGTGCACATCTGATCTGCAAATACAGGAAACGTTTGGTTGTAGTTATTGCTGCCAAAGGAGGTTCAACCAGTTATTAAATCCAAGGGTTCACATACTTTTTCCACCTGCACTGTGAATGTTTACATGGTGTGTTGAATAAAAACATGGCAACATTTAATACTTTGTGTGTTATTTGTTTAAGCAGACTGTGATTGTCTATTTTTGTGACTTAGATGAAGATCAGATCACATTTTTTGACCAATTTGTGCAGAAATCCACATCATTCCAAAGGGTTCACATACTTTTGCTTGCAACTTTATATTGTGTCATTTATATACAGCCCCCCAGACCAAAGGTTCCTTTTTTCCCCTTTATAATGGATCACTCAGAAGTTCGCTCTAGCCTTGAAGGACCACGTAAGCATTGCCAGTTATGTTCTTTGCTGACCACCTATTTTCTTTGCCTGTAGCTTGACATATTATATTGTGCTGTGGGATTATTATAAATCATTATAATCTTGTATCCAGGCACTTCTCTATGGTTTTTATGTATTTTTATTTACCTTTTGGTCGGGTATCTCCTGCTGATAATGTGCTGCTCACTTTCTAATTCTTACTTCCTCCATTGTCCCTTCTCCCACTCTTCCTCTCTTATACTCTGTATATTTATCTTAGTGTCCTGATTTGTCTTCTTTATTCATGTTTGTGAATCATTTTTAGATGGAGAGGACGGATAAATGGAGGCAACTAAAAGTATCTCTGTAATTATGAAGACTCCAGATATTTGTATTTTTACACAGTAAACCTCCTGCTGATGTTGATATTTATTAGAGTTGTTTTACGCACAGCATTACACAAGGAGGATAGTCAATAATAAATGTTTAGTGTAATATATTTTTTGTATCATGCATGAATAAAATAAAATTAAGCTTAATAAATATTTTAACTCCTTCATTGTTTCGGTGTGTGATGAGGTACCTCTTTTTTGGAAGTAAAGTAATTCACCCCAACACCCCAAGTCCGATGTCACAATTTACTTTTCCTTCATCTCCCACATCTTATCACTGACCAAATCCTGCTGTTTCCACATCTGTAACATCTGGAAATGTGTCCATTCTAACACAACACTGCAAACACCCTAATCCATCATCCATCATCTCTGCACTACAGCAATTCCATTTAAATTGGTCTTCCACTCAATCACCTCTCACTACTCATCATCTGCTGCTCTCCTCTTCCATCATCTGCTGCTCTCTTCCATCATCTGCTGCTCTCCTCCTCCATCGTCTGCTGCTCTCCTCTTCCATCGTCTGCTGCTCTCCTCCTCCAACGTCTGCGGCTCTCCTCCTCCATCGTCTGCGGCTCTCCTCCTCCAACGTCTGCGGCTCTCCTCCTCCAACGTCTGCGGCTCTCCTCTTCCATCGTCTGCTGCTCTCCTTCACTACCTCCCTATCTTATCAAGTATATGGTTTTACATTCTAACCCTACTTACAATGCTGCATGCCACCTTCTGCATTTCTATTCTTGTCTGCGAAAAAGCAAACTCTCCCTCCCCATTATGTACATGATTGCTTCTCTCACCCCTCAACATCACTCCCTCTCATGCTCACCTACAGGACTTCCCAACAGCAGCCTCCTCTCTCTGGAATTCCTGACATTGCTCTATTTATATATCCCTTAGTTATCAAATATTTAAACTCTCTGAAAACCCTCTGTTCAAGGAAGTATGCCACTTACCTCCTTAATATCACTACTAAATTTGAAAAGGCTATCTTTTCTGGCTCTCGAACGTCTTTCCCTCAAACATCTGTCCACCAAGCAGTCCAATCACTCAATATCTTTACAAACTATTCTTCCAGTTCTCATGAGAGTGGGGTCCTCATCTTCTTCCGTACTGTTGTGAATATACAAATGTGCATTGTTATCTTCGTCTTACTATCTTTAAATGTAAATTGTATTCATGTGTTTATTGTATCCGTAGCCTACAAGTCTGCAAATAAAAAATACTACTACCATGACTACAACTGCTAATAATTCTAATAATAATAATATAATTATGCTTTAATATTGCATTACTTGTGCTAGATCACACCTTTATGACTTCTTAAGAAATCTCATATATGGAACAGTTACCACACATTAAGAACTAGCGACTTGCCCGTCAAAAAATTACGGTTAATAAAAGAAAGTGTTGAAATGCTGTTTGTCACACAATGTGAGTGTACTGTGTGCCTCAACTATATAGACCCCTCTAACACACTAATGAACGCATGTAATTACACTATAAGTGCCATGAGGGTCATCCAGGACCCTCATGACCCAAAGTGTAAGCACTACACCATTTTTACCCGGTCACTTATGGAGGTCTATCCAGACCCCCATAAGCCTCTATTTAACACCATCAGTCCTATAAGGGTATATTATGACCATTATGGGCCTGTTACAACCCAACATTAACCACATAAGTGACATGACGGTCCTCAAGGACCATCATGACACGTATAAACACTACACTGCACTATACCCCCCAATAAAACATTAAATATCAACTAAACAGCCTCTACACTAACCTATTAACACCTACACTACCTACCTCCTAATAACCCCCTCCCCACCACTGTAATTACAGAAATCGAAAAAACTAAAGTCATCAAAAATATACATTACATAAAATAAAAAACTTAAAATCACCAAAAATAAAAAATGTACATTACATTAAAAAAAGTCACATAAAAAAGGAACATTACAGAAAATAAAAAAAATACATTACACCCCACCCCCCACTACAGAAAAAAAAAAAATTACACACCTGAAAAGGTAATACATATAATACATACAATACAATACAATTAAATACAATAAACTCCTATCTAATATACATCCCCTATCTAATATACATCTAATATACAATACTATATATCTAATATACATCCCCCCATCTATCTAATATACAATAAATACTATCTATGTAATATACATCCCCCTATCTATCTAATATACAATACATGCTATCTCTATATAGCAACCCTAATTCTAAGCTAAAATAAAATAATTAAGACCACTTACCTTTTGAGATGTGTCTTCAGATCACCAACCTAGGGTAAAAAGATTTAAAAAATGACTACAACACGTTTACATAAAATGAATAAACATTCTACGCACCTTTCCAGCATGTCCCGTCCTCCATCTTTGCTTCTCCGGCGCGGCCCCTGTTAAAAAAAAAAAACATTACATTAGTTCACATACATAAAAATAAAACAAAGTAAAATAAACATAATCTACATTGTACTTACCTCCCCGCGATGTCTTCGGCCTACTCGTGTTCTACTCCGGATGGGCCCTAGAAGCATCCGCGCTCTTTAAAAAAAAAAAAAAAAACAACACACATCCGCCCTGGCGGATGTCCCCGACGCTAATGAGCTTCCTACGGAGTTTTCCAGAATAAAATTGGCAATGGCGGCTTCTGATTGGCTGAATTTGATAGACAGCGTTTTCAGCCAATGAGAAGACGCCAATTGTGAACCAGTGAGAAAGGGTTACACCCCAAAATCCTACGCTGATTGGATAACGCACCGGTCAATCTTTATTTGAACCAATCCGAAGGCTTTATTGCCATCAGCGAATCACAATGGGATACACCCCCACGCGGTGATTAGCTAAAGACATCTGCGCCTTCCCATTGGCTGTAATACTGATTGACATTGACAATAGCCAATGAGAAGGCGCAAATGCCTTCATTAATGAGTACGTGGGGGTGTATTCCATTGTGATTGGCTATTGTCAGTGCACCCAATCAGAATGCGCAGATGCCTCCAGCCAATCACCCTGTGGGGGTGTATTCCATTGTGATTGGCTGAAGGCATCTGCGCCTTGTGATTGGTTTAAATAAAGATTGACAGGTGCATTATCCAATCAGAGTGGGATTTTAGGGTGTATCCCTTTCTGATTGGCTCACACATTGGCGCCTCCTGATTGGGTGAATTTGATAGACAGCGTTTTCAACCAATCAGAAGGCGCCATTGCCTATTTTCTTCCGGAAAAGTCTCCAGGAGCCTCATTAGCATATTACAGCCCTGCATCATACAGCCTGCATATTACAGCCCTGCATATTACAGCCCTCCATATTACAACCCTGCATATTACAGCCCCGCATATTACAGCCCTGCATATTACAGCCCAGCATCATACAGCCCTTCATATTACAGCCCGGCATATTACAGCCCCGCATATTACACCCCTGCATATTACACCCCTGCATATTACAGCCCTGCATATTACAGCCCTGCATCATACAGCCATGTATATTATAGCCCTGCATCATACAGCCCTGCATATTACAGCCCTGCATATTACAGCCCCGCATCATACAGCCCCGCATCATACAGCCCCGCATATTACAGCCTCGCATATTACAGCCCCGCATATTACAGCCCCGCATATTACAGCCCCGCATATTAAAGCCCCGCATCATACAGCCCCGCATCATACAGCCCCGCATATTACAACCCTGCATATTACAGCCCCGCATATTACAGCCCCGCATATTACAGCCCCGCATATTACAGCCCCGCATCATACAGCCCCGCATCATACAGCCCCGCATCATACAGCCCCGCATATTACAGCCCTGCATATTACAGCCCCGCATCATACAGCCCTGCATCATACAGCCCTGCATATTACAGCCCCGCATATTACAGCCCCGCATCATACAGCCCCGAATATTACAGCCCCGCATATTACAGCCCCGCATATTACAACCCTGCATATTACAGCCCCGCATATTACAGCCCTGCATAATACAGCCCCGCATATTACAGCCCCGCATATTACAGCCCCGCATATTACAGCCCCGCATATTACAGCCCCGCATATTACAGCCCCGCATATTACAGCCCTGCATCATACAGCCCCGCATATTACAGCCCCGCATATTACAGCCCCGCATATTACAACCCTGCATATTACAGCACCGCATATTACAGCCCTGCATAATACAGCCCCGCATATTACAGCCCCGCATATTACAGCCCCGCATATTACAGCCCCGCATATTACAGCCCCGCATATTACAGCCCTGCATCATACAGCCCCGCATATTACAGCCCCGCATATTGCAGCCCCCCAGTTCCAGCTGAAGAAAAAAAGCCCCAATGCATTATGCTGCCACCACCATGCTTCACTGTGGGTATTGTGTTCTTTTGGTGATGTACGATGTTGTTTTTGCACCAAACATATCTTGTGGAATTATGGCCAAAAAGTTCAACCTTGGTTTCATCAGAACATAACTCCTTTTCCAAAATGCTTTTGGGAGACTTCAGATGTGTTTTTGCAAAATGTAGCCTAGCTTGGATGTTTTTCTTCGTAAGAAAAGGCTTTGCTCCTCTACCCCATAGCCCAGACATATGAAGAATACTGGAGATTGTTGTCACATGTACCACACAGCCAGTACTTGCCAGATATTCCTGCAGCTCTTTTAATGTTGCTATAGGCCTCTTGGTAGCCTCCTAGACCAGTTTTCTTCTTGTCTTTTCATCAATTTTGGAGGAAGCTCCAGTTCTTGGTAATGTCACTGTTGTGCAATATTTTCTCCACTTGATGATGACTGTCTTCACTGTGTTCCATGGTATATCTAATGCCTTGGAAATTCTTTTGTACCCTTCTCCTTCTACCTTTTAACAATGAGATCCCTCTGATGATTTGGAAGCTCTCTGTGGACCATGGCTTTTGCTGTGGGACCATGGCTTTTGCTGTAGAAAATTTCAGAAAAGACCAATTAGAGCAGCTGAACTTTATTTGGGGTTAATCAGAGGCACTTTAAATGATGGCAGGTGTATGCTGACTCCTATTTAACACAATTTAGATTGTGATTGCTTAATTCTGAACACAGCTACATCCCCAGTTATAAGAGGGTGTGCAGACTTATGCAACCACATTGTTTTTCTTGTTTTTTCTCTTCCCTACACCTAAAAGATTTCAGTTTGTTTTTCAATTGAGTTGTACAGTTTATAGGTCACATTAAAGGTGGAAAAAGTTCTGAAATGATTTATGTTTGTCTCATTTTTTTACAGTACAGAAACCTGACATTTTAACAGGGGTGTGTAGACTTTTTATATCCACTGTACCCAGTGCCTTGCAAAAGTATTCACCCCCCTTGACTTTTTTGTTACATTACAGACTTAAGTTCAATGTTTTGTTAATCTGAATTTTATGTGATGGATCAGAACACAATAGTCTATGTTGGTGAAGTGACATGAGGAAAATATATACATAAAACTGTTTTTTAGAAACAGAAAATTGGCATGTGCGTATGTATTCACCCCCTTTGTTATGAAGCCCATAAAAAGCTCTGGTGCAACCAATTACCTTCAGAAGACACATAATTAGTGAAATGATGTCCACCTGTGTGCAATCTTAGTGTCACATGATCTGTCATTACATATACACAACTTTTTTTAAAGGCCCCAGAGGCTGCAACACCTAAGCAAGAGGCACCACTAACCAAACACTGCCATGAAGACCAATGAACTCTCCAAGTAAGGGACAATGTTGTTGAGAAGTACAAGTCAGGGTTAGGTTATAAAACAATATCTACATTTTTGATGATCCCCAGGAGCACCATCAAATTTATCGTAACCAAATGTAAAGAACATGGCACAACAGCAAACCTGCCAAGAGACGGCCGACTACCAAAACTGACGGTACGGACATCAGAGAGGCAGCACAGAGACCTAAGGTAACCCTAGAGGAGCTGCAGAGTTCCACAGCAGAGACTGGATTATCTGTACATAGGACGACAATAAGCCGTACGCTCCATAGAGTTGGGTTTTATGGCAGAGAGGCCAGAAGAAAGCCACTACCTTCAGGAAAAAACAAAATGGCACGTTTTGAGTTTGGGAAAAGGCATGTGGGAGACTCCCAAAATGTATGGAGGAAGGTGCTCTGGTCTGATGAGACTACAATTGAACTTTTCGGCAATCAAAGAAAATGCTATGTCTGGCGAAAACCCAACACCTCACATCACCCAAAGAGCACCATCCCCACAGTAAAACATGGCGGTGGCAGCATCATGCTGTGGGGATGGGGACTGGGAAACTGGTCAGAGTTGAGGGAAAGATGGTGCTAAATACAGGGATATTCTTGAGCAAAACCTGTGCGTGATTTGAGGCTAGGACGGAGGTACACCTTCCAGCAGGACAATGACCCCAAACACACTGCTAAAGCAACACTTGGGGGCTTTAAGGGGAAATATGTAAATGTTTTGGAATGGCCGAGTCACAGCCCAGACCTCAATCTAATAGGAAATCTGTGGTCAGACTTAAAGATTGCTGTTCACAAGCGCGAACCATCCAACTTGAAGGAGCTGGAGCAGTTTTGCAAGGAGGAATGGGCAAAGATCCCAGTGGTAAGATGTGGCAATCTCATAGAGACTTATCCAAAGTGACTTGGAACTGGGATTGCTGCAAAAGGCGGCTCTACAAAGTATTGTCTTTAGGGGGGTGAATAGTTATGTTATTTTGTCCTATTTGTTGTTTGCTTCAGAATTTAAAAAAAAAAAACTTCTTCAAAGTTGTGGCATGTTCTGTAAATTAAATGATGCAAATACTCAAACAATCCATGTTACTTCCAGGTTGTGAGGCAACAAAAAATGCCAAGGGGGGTGAATACTTTTGCAAGGCACTGTATATATATACTGTATATATAGAAGGCTCAAAGTGAAAGAGGGAATTACGCTATGGGGTAATTGTAGAGGGTAATGAGATTTGGGGTAATTGGGGAGAGTAGCAGGCTGCTGGGGGTTGAGAAGGACGGCAGGGGAGTAACTGGGTAGAGGCAAAAGTAGCCCAAGGGAAGGGAAATAAAAGAAACAAATGGTAGCCAGATATTTACCCTCCCCGGTGAAGATGGCTTTGGGTCTCCTATTAAGATGGGCCCCAGTTCTGATCGATGGTAGCTCTGCTCCTTCTATGATTACATAAATTCTGTAGAGCAAACACAGTGGCAAAAGTAATGGATTTGAATATGTTTTTCTTTCAGGCATCTATCCAAACTGTGATCTTAAGTTTGGAGCCGGAGACATTTGATGACCAATACAATGGGTGCCAGAAAGAGACAGAAGAAAAGCTGAATTTTGACAAAGTGTTGGAGCAAGAACTGAATATAAATTCCAATTTTAAATTTCAATGGGAAATAGCGACAAATGTGTGGCACCTTAAGAAAGCGGCCTTAATGGCAGAACTTCCAGTTGGATTTAAGGATAATCATGGAATTGCCGTGGTGGCCTATACAGGATCTATATATAGAGAACTGAATGCAGCCTTGAGATCAGTTGGAAGATCTCAAGAATACTACATGAACAACTTCCATTTCAAGGCTCTTCATTATTATCTTACAGTAGCTCTACAACTTTTATCCAATAACTGTAGAAATGTAGGACAACAAGTGGTATATAGAGGCGTATCTAACATTTATTTTAAGCCTGCCCCTAACGCAGCCTATATCAGATTTGGGCAATTTACATCAACATCAAAAAGTATCTATGCAGCTCAAGGTTTTGGCACTACATCCTTCTTCACTTTAACTATATCCTGCGCTGTTCCAATTGTAAAATTCTCCCAGTTTCCCTCTGAAGACGAAGTTCTGGTTGGTGGTAACGAGCTTTTCAGTGTGACTCACTTTGATGAAAACAGTCACCATTTTTACTTGGCCAGTACTGATAGAACAAGTAGTTATTTTAACTGTGTTTATATTGGTAAGTAAATACGGCACAGTGTGACTGGTTGGGATAGGTTGGATTTATTACATTACAATTTATGGTCTTAATTATTTGCATCATCATATTGTATTATTGGCTCAAAGGATGGAATCATGTTATTCAGTAGCAGTAATAATAAATATATTTTAGACCTTTTGGGGTTCATGTGGGGTAAAAGCTAACAATATTCACTTAATCAAAAGAAGGCAAATTCGGTATGTTCACCATGAATTTCCAACCCCGTCTCACCTCATGAAGTTCCTATTCAACTACTAAAATGTTCTATCAACTTCCAGGGGTTGCCAGAGAACAGAATGGTGGAAGCTGCCATACAATTGTAACAAGATGCTTTGGCACCTTCTGAAACTGCCAGTGAAGAAACTGATAAAAACCCACCTACCTGAACCCAAGATAGAAACAGAAGAACAATAATTCAATGATCAGCCTAATGTCAGATTAACGAAGCTCCTCGCAGAATCATGGCCAGGCAAAAAAAAAATACAAAGAATCCAACCAAAGTAGCAACCATTAAATATTAGCTTAATTTTTATGGGGTATTATAAATAAAGCTTTTTTTTTTTTTAAATTTATTTATTTATTTATTTTTATACAACTAATTAATTAATAGTTAATCCGCATATTGCAGATCAGAGGAGATCTTAAAAGGTTGAACTTGATGGACTGAAAGTCTTTTTTCAACCTTAAATACTATGGGCCTCATTCTATTATCGGCCGTAAATCGGCCGCAAAGCTGCGATTCCTTGCGGGGCTCCCGTTACCTTGCAATTCAATTATACGGCGCCGCAAGGATATCCCCTTACGGCCGGCCGTATATCTTGCAACCGGCCGTAAGCTCAGAAATCTTTAAAAGCAAAAATAAATTCAAGACGGCACTGTAAAGCTCTGTAAATGCTAGGGATCATAATGGGGTACATGAGGATTAAAAGCAACCCCCTCCCAAGCTTGCACATCAGTCCAAATCCAAGATTTAATTAACTGTTTATTTTCCGGCCGCAGCATGGGCGGGTCTGAGGTGCTCCAAGCACTCTGGACTTTTTACATGGATATTTGATATAAATTCAAATAAAATGTATTTACGGATTTGAGTGTAGGGGGATGTTGTGCTATGAATGCTAACACCTCCAATCACTTTATAGTCTCCTCAGAGTGCAGGATGGCTTTATTATGGCTTTATAATGTGCTTAATTGTGTGCCTGCGGGACCTTTTTGCTGCAAGTAAGCTGCGGCTCGGTTTTAGCCTTGCAGAGAGGGTACCCGGAGCAATTGAATAGCAACCGGGATTTTCTTCGGCCGAAACTCTTGCGGCCGTTTAAGATCAAAGGCTTTCCTCCGGCGCTTGCGGCCGCAAGGGATAACAATCCGCCGGCCGCAAGCCTGCCGGAATCCCCGGCCGGAAGGGAAGAGAATAGGCAAATAGCTTGCGGCCGGTCCTTGCGGCCCCGCATCTCCTACGGCCGATAATAGAATGAGGCCCTATGTAACTATGTAACTATGATTAAGAGATATAAAAAAAAATTGGAATATCTTTTGACAAATGGTTATAAATGGAATGCATAGGAAGGAAAGTTATTTTCACTTTAGTTTCATGTCAAATGCAACCATTGGATGCCATTGAGTTTTCCTCCATTTGTATAATTTATTTGACTCCAAGTTAAGCCTCGTTAGCCGTCACCTCTTTAATATCACTAAATTATTTTTCATATAGGTTGATGAAAATCAACTTAATTGATAGTTATTATCCTAAGCCTAAGGCAAGATATTTCAGTGGTAGCCATCTGTCACAATTGCCAGTAGGGTGATTAAGGAGCATGTCAATTGGCAGTTTTGTCTTTATCTAGTTGTGTCTGCTACGTAGTCATTGAGGGTTACACTCATCTAAATCAGCTTTAGTAGCATAAACACAAAATATATATATATTAATATATAGTAACTCAATACCTGTCTACTATCTTTTAGGCAACGGACGTCAAGACACAAATGAAGAGTCCAGTTTTGAGTCCGGTAAGAAATTGCTTTACATTTCCTGTCTTTTTGTGATATGATTTGCTTTATGGACTTTACATATATACCATATTTTTATGAAAGCTTTAGAACATTTATATAATTCTATCAGATATGAAAAGATGGCACTAAGCGACTGATTTTTTTAAAACCATTTCGTTGAGGGACACTTAATTTAGCACAATTTGGACCACATCACAGTAAAGATCTCCTAAAAACAAATACTTTTTAAAATATGCACATTTTTCACAGAGAAATAAAAAAAAGTCTGTGTTTACATGTATAAAAGACTGCAAACTTACTGTTACATTATTGCAGCCAATCAGATTGCATGGAGTGTGTGTCCCATTCAAGTCAATAGTTAGACTGCTTACATTTCCTGTTTGAAGGGAAGATAAGGGAAAATTCAGTCTTGCTTCTGGAAAATGAAAAATGCGGACCAGTGCTCGGCTCGCTCCGGAGCTTTCCATGTAGAGAAAGGAAGATAAGGGAAAATTCAGTCTTGCCTCTGGAAAATGAAAAATGCGGACCAGTGCTCGGCTCGCTCCGGAGCTGTCCATGTAGAGAAGGGAAGATAAGGGAGAATTCAGTCTTGCCTCTGGAAAATTAAAAATGCGGACCAGTGCTCGGCTCGCTCCGGAGCTTTCCATGTAGAGAAGGATTTAGTCATCACAAGTAATATTGATATAATATCAAATGTAAAAATAGGGGAACCCTTGGGGAACAGTGATCACAACACAGTCTCATTTGAGATTGAATACAAAAAACAGAGTTGTAAGGGGCCAACAAAAACTCTAAATTTTAAAAGGGCTAACTTTAATGGGCTACGGGCAGCAATACAACATATAGACTGGGACAAAGAACTTACAGGGAAGAATACTGAAAATAAATGGACAACATTCAAATCCTTACTAAATAAACATACTCATCAGCATGTACCATGTGGAAATAAAATAAATAGGAGTAAATCACATCCCATGTGGCTTAACAATGACTTAAAGATCATGATGAGGAAAAAGAAGTATGCATTTAAATTATACAAGAAGGAGGGAACAGAGGCATCTTTATGTGACTATAAGGAAATCAACAAGGCTTGCAAAAGGGCTATTAGACTGGCTAAAATAGAAAATGAGAAGTCAGTTGCAATGGAAAGTAAGACTAACCCTAAAATATTTTATAAATATATTAATGGGAAGAAGGCCAGGAAGGAATCGATAGGACCATTACAATGTGACACAGGCCATCTGATAATTAGTGACCAGGAAAAGGCAGATGAGCTAAATAGGTTCTTTTCTTCGGTTTACACAAGGGAGGTACCAGTGGTTGGGACACTGCAACATAATGGGGCTACACTACCTTCACTAAATAATTGGTTAACGCAGGAAGAAATACAAAAGAGGTTGGAGAAAATAAATGTTAATAAAGCCCCAGGTCCTGATGGAATACATCCAAGGGTACTGAGGGAGCTGGGTTCTGTAATAGCCAAACCATTATATCTAATCTTTAAAGACTCGCTCACTACAGGGTCTCTACCAGATGACTGGAGAAAAGCAGAGGTGATACCTATATTTAAGAAGGGATCTAGAGCAAATCCGGGGAATTATAGACCAGTGAGCCTCACTTCTGTAGTTGGGAAGCTTTTAGAAGGGTTAATAAGGGACAGAATACAAGAATATGTCTATTTGAACAGGATCATAGGTAGCAGTCAACATGGATTTATGAAGGAAAGGTCGTGTCAGACCAATCTAATTAGTTTTTATGAGGAGGTTAGTAGGAACTTGGATCAGGGCAACTCAGTGGATGTAGTCTTTTTAGATTTTTCAAAGGCATTTGATACAGTGCCACATGGAAGACTAGTGAGCAAACTAAGGGATACAGGAATTGCAGTAAATATCTGCTCATGGATCGAGAGCTGGCTAAAAGACAGGAAGCAAAGGGTTGTTGTAAATGGAACATACTCAGATTGGTCTAATGTGATAAGTGGGGTTCCTCAGGGCTCAGTATTGGGTCCTCTCCTTTTTAACATATTTATTAATGACATTGAAGTAGGACTCGAATGTAGTGTCTCCATTTTTGCTGATGACACTAAGTTGTGCAAGGTAATAAAATCAGATAATGATGTACTTTCCCTACAAAAGGATTTGCATAAATTAGAGAAATGGGCGGCTAAATGGCAGATGAGATTTAATACAAATAAATGTAAGGTTATGCATTTGGGAAGGAAAAATAGCCAAGCAATCTATAATCTTAATGGAGCAAATCTAGGGGTATCAGATATTGAAAGGGATTTGGGAGTACTAGTGGACAACCACCTAGGTAACAGCGCTCAAAGCCAAGCAGCGGCTGCAAAGGCAAATAAAATATTAGCATGTATTAGGAAGGGTATAGAAGCCAGGGAAGAAGATATAATTCTGCCACTATACAAATCTCTAGTACGCCCTCATTTGGAATATGGAGTACAATTTTGGGCACCACCTCACAAAAAAGACATCTTAGAGCTGGAAAAAGTACAGAGAAGGGCTACAAAACTAATAAGGGGAATGGAGGGGCTAAGTTATGAAGAAAGACTAGCAAAATTAAACTTATTTTCGCTAGAAAAAAGGCGTCTAAGAGGAGATATGATTACGTTATTTAAATACATCCAGGGTCCATATAAGGCTTTGTCAAGTGAGCTTTTTGTAGCAAGAGATTTTCAACTGACAAGAGGACATCCGTTGAGGTTAGAGGAAAAAAGATTTCACCTTAAACAAAGAAAATGGTTCTTCACAGTTAGGGTGGTTAAACTGTGGAATTCTCTACCAAAGGAGGTGGTGACAGCGAATTCGATAGACAACTTCAAAAAGGGGTTAGATATATTTCTGAATAAAGAGGGCATTCAAGGCTATCCTAGATAACTAGCGAAGGAATATTGATCCAGGGAGAAATTTGATCGCCAGTTTCTGGGGTCAGGAAGGAATTTTGCTTTTTTTCCCCCTTATGAGACAATTGGCAAAGTTTCAATGGGGTTTTTTTTATGTTTGCCTTCCTCTGGATCAATTAACAATAATTAACAATTAACAATAATAATAAATAATCCAAATTAAAAAGATCAATAGAGATCTAAAAAGGTTGAACTTGATGGACTAACTCTTTATTCATTCTCCAATACTATACTATTAATAATTATTTAATCAATAATTTAATTAATAACTAATCCGCATATTGCAGATCAGAGGAGATCTTAACAGGTTGAACTTGATGGACTGAAAGTCTTTTTTCAACCTTAATTACTATGTAACTATGTAACTATGTAACTATGGAAAATTCAGTCTTGCCTCTGGAAAATTAAAAATGCGGACCAGTGCTCGGCTCGCTCCGGAGCTTTCCATGTAGAGAAGGCAAGATAAAGGAAAATTCAGTCTTGCTTCTGGAAAATGAAAAATGCGGACCAGTGCTCGGCTCGCTCCGGAGCTGTCCATGTAGAGAAGGGAAGATAAGGGAAAATTCAGTCTTGCCTCTGGAAAATTAAAAATGTGGACCAGTGCTCGGCTCGCTCTGGAGCTGTCCATGTAGAGAAGGGAAGATAAGAGAAAATTCAGTCTTGCCTCTGGAAAATTAAAAATGCGGACCAGTGCTCTGCTCGCTCCGGAGCTGTCCATGTAGAGAAGGGAAGATAAGGGAGAATTCAGTCTTGCCTCTGGAAAATTAAAAATGCGGACCAGTGCTCGGCTCGCTCCGGAGCTTTCCATGTAGAGAAGGGAGGATAATGGAAAATTCAGTCTTGCTTCTGGAAAATGAAAAATGCGGACCAGTGCTCAGCTCGCTCCGGAGCTGTCCATGTAGAGAAGGGAAGATAAGGGAAAATTCAGTCTTGCTTCTGGAAAATGAAAAATGCGGACCAGTGCTCGGCTCGCTCCGGAGCTGTCCATGTAGAGAAGGGAAGATAAGGGAAAATTCAGTCTTGCTTCTGGAAAATGAAAAATGCGGACCAGTGCTCGGCTCGCTCCGGAGCTTTCCATGTAGAGAAGGGAAGGTAAGGGAAAATTCAGTCTTGCTTCTGGAAAATGAAAAATGCGGACCAGTGCTCAGCTCGCTCCGGAGCTGTCCATGTAGAGAAGGGAAGATAAGGGAAAATTCAGTCTTGCTTCTGGAAAATTAAAAATGCGGACCAGTGCTCAGCTCGCTCCGGAGCTGTCCATGTAGAGAAGGGAAGATAAGGGAAAATTCAGTCTTGCTTCTGGAAAATTAAAAATGCGGACCAGTGCTCGGCTCGCTCCGGAGCTTTCCATGTAGAGAAGGGAAGGTAAGGGAAAATTCAGTCTTGCTTCTGGAAAATGAAAAATGCGGACCAGTGCTCGGCTCGCTCTGGAGCTTTCCATGTAGAGAAGGGAATGCTGAACTCACCCACAACAGGTCAGTTAAGGGTTAACTTGTCAGTACAGCCCTGACTCCAGGGAAAAAAGCTGCTGTCTTCCCCACTTGGCTATCTGTTATTACACATGCAACAGCCAGTAGGCAGGATACACTTTGTATATAAACAGAGGCTTAACATTTTTTTTTTTAGTTTTAGTTTTTGTATGACTGTAATATATCTTGTATTTGGGTTTTGTATAATTTTGTAATATCTGTTTGTTATTTGTAGAAACTGAAGTAAAATAAAAATATTTAAAAAAAAAACATTTTAAAGTCATGAAACACATACATCTTTTCATAGAGAATGTTCTCTTAAAAAAAAAAAATATTCGGCCCAGAAAATCAGATAGAACCAATGGACAAACAAGCCCAGGATGCTTTGCCAGAGGGAGAGTCATTTTTAAATGAAGAGATGGTATCGCAAGACACAGAAAAGTAGCTGAATCAGTTACCAATAAAGAGCACATATATGCCCCCTACTTTAAATGAATTTCTGTGGAATTTATGAAGGTTATTACATGAATCCCGCCTAGTTATGTGTATTTGCTGAATTTGATATTTGTGTCCCTCTGGAAAGCCGCCGTTCCGGGTCATTTTGCGAAATATTGTATTTGGGAATGTTAAAGGGTTAATAGAGCATACTATCAGATGGGGGTTGGCTCTTAAATATAGTTCTCAGTTATATTTAACACATCCCAATAATTTTAGCATGAATTCTCTTTATAAAGTGTGCGTTCCCAGCCAGTTTTTGCCTCTCCTGTTTGATATTTTGGTTTTTAAAGGGTTAATAAAGTATTATATTGATTTGGTTTTGTTCTTATATATTGTTCTCAATATTATCTAACACATCCCAGTGATATTGTCATTGATTTATTTTATAAATGTCCGGTTCTGCAGCCTTTGGATGCCATTGGGTTTTCCATCATTTGTATGATATATTTGGCGCCATGTTATTGTTACTGCGTTTTTGCTCTATGTTTGTTTTATGTGTCGGTTTGCTCTTGTCTGTATCTAATAACAATCCTGTCTGCTATATAGTTATTGGGCCATACACTTATCTGAATCAACCTTTGGTAGCATAAGCACAAAATGTGTCTGTAATTAAGGACAGTTATAGTAACTCAATATGTGTCTATTATGTTTTTAGGCAACGGATGGCAAGGCAATAATGGAGAGTCCAGTACTGACCACGGTATGAAAATGCTTTGTTTCTGTGGTATGATGTGCCATTGGGACTTTACTTTTATCATATTTTAATCAAAGCTTTACACGTTTGTATAATTCCCTCAGATGTGAATAGCACAGACCTATTGATTGTTTTAATCCAATTCCTAACATCTCCAATGAACTCTATGGATCACGTTCTAAGTGTAATATAAAAACTGATATCTGTGATTAATAACATTAATAAGGGGCATTTGACTTAACGGTGGTAACAATACCCCCTGATCTTGGTGCTTTAATTCATTTACAGCCTCAATAAATTGGAGGCCAGTAACTCCAACGTGAGGCCCCCAATGGATGGGGGCTTGAAAATCCCCAGTGTTATGGGGCTATTAAATTGGAAGGGGATGTGAGCTACTGGCCGGAGGCGCAAAACCGCAACGCAGTTTGTCGCACGTTGGATGTGCGGCCATGAACAGGATCAATTAGTCCAACAGGTTAGAAGTAGCCAATGGCAAAATAGATTGCCATCATGGCTGCTGAAAGCCTGCAAGAACCCCCGCAGGCTCCCGAAATGAGCCCTTGCTGCGGGGGTCCTGATCGAGATCCCTGCGGCAGTTAAACACTGAACCCCTGCCGCAGGGCGTACTTCAAGTACCCCCCCAGCACTTATATTTCCCCAATCAGACCCCCGCAGTATTTACATATTACCCCATATTACCCCTTGCAGCGGGAGTCCAGATCGGAACCCCCGCTGCATTTAAAAATTCAACGTTCATGCCTCGGGATCCTGAAAGGACTTTAAAGGACCCCCGTTAAATAAAAAATGAACCCCAATCGCTAGGGTACTATAAGTACCCTTATACTTAATCCTACCAATTAACACAATAAGTACCATAAGGGTCCTCCAGTACCCTCATGACACACTACACGATTAACCCCCCTCTACTCTACCCTATTAACCCCTAAACTACATACCTGACCCCCTAATAAAATCCCTAGCACCCCACTAATTACACAAAATTAAAAACAAAACTTACAGAAATTAAAACCATAAAGTACTGAAAATAAAGAAAATAAATTACTGAAAATAAAATATACATTACAGAAAATAAAATAAAAAATCTGAAAATAAAAAACCTACATTACATCAAATAAACAACCCTATATTACAACTAAAAAAACATCCTTACTAAAAATACAATAGGCTAAATTAGACCACTTACTTGGCCAAAATGCCCCTCCAGCAATGCTGCTCTTCAGTTCTCCTAGACAGGGCCTTCCAAAAATGTCCACAGGTCCTGTAACACCTACAATAAAAAAAACATTATAGTTAATACAAAAACACATACAACATTTAATATAATAAATTCTAAATATTCCACTTACCTTTCCAAAATGCCCCTCCAGCGATGCCCTGTTTATCCAGTCATTACAGGCAGGGCCCCCCAAAAAAATATCCCAACGTTCTAAAAATATTAACAGAACTCATCCCGCATATGAGGGTTCTCGCACATGCTCCTCTAAAAAATTAAAATGGCGCCTTCTGATTGGCTCAAAATGTTGTCAATCATATTTCAGCCAATCAGAAGGTGCAAATTTGTAAGCCAATCAAAATTGGATCCACCCCTATATCTCATTCTGATTGGATCCAAGCATCTGCGCCTTCTGACAGTTACATCAGCCAATCAGAAGGAGCTATTGCTTTCAGCCAATCAGAATGGGATACACCCCTGTGGGTTTTTTGTTTTACAATTTTTTTTATTTTGACTATTTACATAGTTACATAGTAATTAAGGTTGAAAAAAGACTTTCAGTCCACTAAGTTCAACCTTTTAAGATCTCCTCTGACCTGCAATATGAGGATTAGTTATTAATTAATTAGTTGTTAATTGTTAATTAATTATTAATCAACTATTTCTTTATTTGTTTATTTTTTAATTATTAATTAATCAAGAGGAAGGCAAACAGAAAAAAATACAAGTGAGACTTAACAATCATCTCAAAGGGAAAAGAAAATGAATTCCTTCCTGACCCCAGATACTGGCGATCGGATTGCTCCCTGGATCAATAGACTCTCTCTAATTATCCGGGATAACCCTCAATTTCCTTCTTAATTAGAAATAAATCCAGTTCCTTTTTAAAGTTATCTATCGAATCCGCTGTCACCACCTCCTCTGGTAGAGAATTCCACAGGTAAACCACACTTACTGTGAAGAACCCTTTTCTTTCTTTAAGGTGGAAACTTTTTACTTTTAACCTCAAGGGAGGTCCTCTTGTCAGTTAAAAACCTCACGGCACAAAAAAGCTCCCTTGACAAATCTTTATACTGACCCTGGATATATTTATAGAAGGTAATCATATCTCCTCTTAGACGCCTTTTTTCTAGGGAAAATAAGTTTAATTTGGTTAATCTTTCTTCATAACTTAGCCCCTTATTAGCTTTGTTGCCCTCCTCTGTACCTTTTCCAGCTCTAAAATGTCCCTTTTATGAAGTAGTGTCCAAAATTGTACTCCATATTCCAAATGAGGGCCCTACTAGAGATTTGTATAGTGGCAGGATTATATTGTCTTCCCTTTGCTTCTATACCCTTCTTAATACATGCTAATATTGTATTCGCCTTTGCAGCTGCTGCTTGGCTTTGAGCACTGTTACCTAGGTAGTTGTTCACCAGTACTCCCAAATCACTTTCAATATCTGATACCCCTATATTTCTTCATATTAAATCTCATCTGCCATTTAGATGCCCATTCCTCAATTTTATGTAAATCCCTATGAAGGGAAAGCACATCATTATCTGATTTAATTACCTTGCACAACTTTGTGTCATCAGCGAAAATGGAGACACTACTTTCCAGTCCCACCTCTAAGTCATTAATAAATATATTAAAAAGGAGAGGACCTAATACTGAACCCTTAGGAACCCTTAGGACCACATTAGTCCATTTGGAGTATGTTCGATTTACAACAACTCTTTGCTTCCTGTCTTTTAGCCAGCTCTCAATCCATAAGCAAATATTTATGGCAATTCCTGTATCCCTTAGTTTGCTCAATAGTCTTCCATGTGGCACTATATCAAAGGCCTTTGCAAAATCCAAATAGACTACATCTACTGAGTTGCCTTGATCCAAGTTCCTACTAACCTCCTCAAGAAAACTAATTAGATTTGTTTGACATGACCTATCCCTCATAAATCCATGTTGGCTCCTACTTATAATCCTGTTCAAATAGACATATTCTTGTATATTATCCCTTATTAACCCTTCTAAAAGCTTTCCCACTGCAGAAGTGAGGCTCACTGGTCTATAATTCCCCAGATTTGCTCTTGCTCCCTTTTTAAATATAGGTATCACCTCTGCCTTTCTCCAGTCATCTGGTAGAGACCCTGTGTTGAGTGAATCTTGAAAAATTAGATATAATGGTTTGGCTATTACAGAGCCCAGTTCCCTCAGTACCCGTGGATGTATTCCATCAAGACCCGGGGCTTTGTTAACATTTATTTTTCCCAACCTCTTTTGGATATGTTGCAGTGTCCCAACCAGTGTTTTGCAAGCCTTGTTGATTTTCTTGTATTCCTGTAAAGAAGTCTCTGTCCCCTCTTGTTTGTATAATATAAATGCCTGTTTCTTACTCTGCATCTTGATCTTTAATCATTGTTAAGCCACATTGGATGGGATTTACTCATGTTACTTTTATTCCCACATGGTATATGGCGATGTCTATGTATATTTAAAAAGGATTTTAATTTTGTCCATTTATGTTTATTATTTTTACCTAGAAATTCTCTGTCCCAGTCTATACTTTGTATTGCTGCCCTTAGACCGTTAAAATCTGCCCTTTTAAAATTAAGAGTTTTTGTTGGCCCCTTAATTATTTTTTTTAATTTAATCTCAAATGAGACTGTGTTGTGATCACTGTCTCCCAAAGGTCGCCCTATTTCAACATTTGATACTATATCAATATTATGTGTGATAACTAAATCTAAGATAGCCTCATTTCTAGTATAACCTGGGCAAGATAATGATCCCTGAGTGTACCCAAGAACCTTCTCCTTCTTAGTTGAACTGCTGGTCTCATTTATCCAGTTTATTTCAGGGTAATTAAAATCTCCCATTATTAGAACTTGCCCGTGCTTAGCTGCACTTCCAATCTGTAACAATAATTGTATTTCCTCACTTTCAGCTATATTTGGGGGTTTATAGCATACTCCAACTAATATTATTTTTGAATTTGCTGCCCGCAAATTCTATTCACAAACATTCAACATTACCGCTAGTTCCACCATAAATATCTTCTCTGACTATAAGCTTAAATTCAGGCTTAACATACAGACAAATCCCTCTGCCTCTTTTATCATTGCCCCTATCTTTCCTAAATAGGTTATAACCATCCAGATTACTAGTCCAGTCATGAGATTCATCCCACCACGTTTCGGTAATGCCTATTAAATCACATTTTTCATTAATTGCTAATAATTCTAACTCTTCCATTTTTCCTGGTAAGCTTCTGTCATTAGCAAGCATACACCTTATGTTATGAGTTTGGAGTTTGGTGGTGCCTGCCACTGTACTTGAGTTACTAAGTACTACCTCCCTATTGACTATACTAACCCTCCCCCATTTCCTCTCTTATAAGTTGTTAATTCATCCCTTATCCCCTCTACACTTTCCACTCCATTACTTATATCTAGTCCCCCCCAAGCTACTAGTTTAAAAACTCCTCCAGCCTTTCTACCATCCGATCCCCTAGCACAAAAGCTCCCTCATCATTAAGGTGCAATCCCTCCCTGATATAGAGATTGTACCCAAGTGAGAAGTCAGCCCAGTGCTCAAAAAACCCAAACCCCTTGTTAGTGCACCACATCTTTAGCCACGCATTAACCTCCCTAAGCTCCTTCTGCCTAACTGGGCTAGCATGTGGCACTGGTAGTATCTCAGAAAATACTACCTTGGAGGACCATGCCTTCAGCATATTACCTAGTTCTCTAAAATCATTCTTTAGGTCACTCCATCTTCCACTAACTTTGTCATTGGTACCAATGTGTACCAAGACTGCCCGTTCATTTCCAGTCCCTCCCAATAATTTTTCTACCCGATCCACAACATGCCGAACCCGAGAACCGGGGAGACAGCAAACTTTTTGATTGCTGGAATCTGGGTGACAAATCACCCTCTCTACCTTCTTAATAATAGAGTCCCCTACCACCAAAACTTGTCTGTTGCTCTGCCTATTCTGCTCTCGCACTCCTCCAGTAGAACGGTTCTCCCGGGTGTTAGAGGGAACAGCCCTATCTGGTATTGCCATTCCTGAATGGACATTCCCAACAGTTTCACTCAATCTGGCAAATCTGTTGGTGTTTGTCAACTCAGATCTGGCCTGCCTACTCCTGTCCCCCCTGATTCCCCTTCTAACTGTAACCCAGCTACCTCCCTGGACATCCTCACTAGCCCCAGCTCCACCCTCCATGCTAGGCCCAGCTAAACTGTGCTCAGTGAGCACCAACTTCCTTTGCAGTGGAGTAATATCACTAAGTGCTGCAATTCTCCTCTCCAGTCCTCCCCAGCACTCTTTGGGCATTGGCCTCCATTTGCGTGTTACGGGTTTGTTCACAGGGAACTTTGTTCAATTTAATAGCAAGATTAGCATGTAGTGGGTACGGGATTGACAGATCAATGGGTTGCGGGCTGCAAAGTTTCACGTTCCACGTCCTGTAGGCATTTTTTCGGCCATCCTGCGTTTTAACCCGCAATTTGTCTGTGGGAAAGTTTACAAGGCCTTCAGTCTGGCTTTTTTTATGTTTTAAAATGTAGCCCGAATTTAATGAAGCTGTTAGTATTTAGTTTTACATTTAGATTAACATTAATTTGAAGAACTACATTTGAATGTCTATCTCACAAACACACCCAGACCTTTTCAGGGTTTAAGCAATTCAGTAATATGGCCTCCAACATCCACGTAGAGAATGGTGCTCTATGTACTGTACAATAAATGTAAGGACATCCAGCATTATGTTGCATGCCTCGTTAGCCGACACCTCTTTTAATATCACTAAACTACTGATCATATAGGTTATTGAAAATCTATTTTTCAGTAATGGTTATTATCCTAAGCCTAGGGCAGGACATTTTCGGTGAGTACCAGGCTGTCGCAATTTGCCAGTATAGTTATTAAAGAGTGTGTCAGTTTGTTCTTGTCTGTGGGCCTCATTCAATTGTGATTTGGCCAATTGAATAGGGCGCTATATAAGCACAGAGCATACTTTTTCTTTACAGAAGATTTTTTTCAAAACAAGGTCTTCACTAACTAAAAACTTCTGTAAAAAAATATTCTCTGTGCTTAAATAGAGCCTTATTCAATTGGCCATATCGCAATTGAATGAGGACCTTTATCTAGTAACAATTCTGTCTGCTATATAGGTATTGGGGCTTAAACTTATCTGAATCAACCTTTGGTCGCATAAGCACAAAATATGTCTCTAGTTAAGGGCAGTATATAGTAACTAAACACGTGTCGATTATGTTTTTAGGCAACGGATGGCAAGGCAATAATGAAGAGTACAATTATGACACTGGTAAGAAAGACCTTTCCATTTCAATTGAATGAGGCCCTATGGATCGCGTCCTAAGCGTAATATGAAAGCTGAATATCTGTGATGAATAATATTAATAACTGGCATTTGATGTATCTGTGGTCACAATGCCCCCTGATCTTGATGCTTTAATACATTTAGTACTTTTTAAGTTTTAAATTTAGATGCAGGCGGTTCAGATGTTTGGGTCGCCTGATGCTGACCCAGTCGACAACAGCATAATTTGGCAGCACCCTGAACTACCAAGCAGCCTTCTCTAGGGACAGCACTGCTTGCTCCATCCTCCGCAGGAAAGGTTAATATTGGGTGCCTGCGGGGGTCCCAATCGGGACTCCTGCAGCATGGGGATTAGTTTGGAGAGCAGGGGAGAGCTTTAGGGGCCGGAGGGAGGTTTGGGGGCCAGAGCGGGGGTCTCTTTTGCTGCTCCCGCAGCCAACGTAAGGGCTTTTTGAGCCTTTGGGAGTCCTCCCCAGTACTCGTTGGGCTTTAGCCTCCATTTGCATGTTACGGGCTACCTCGCGGGGACTTTGTTGCAATTTATTAGCAAGATTAGAATGTAGCGGGTACAGGATTGTCAGATCAAAGGCATTTTTTGGCCATCACCAATACAGTTTTCCAGCAGAAAGATCGACTAAAGACAACCTGGAGGCATCCTCGGTCCAAGCACTGACATCTTATAAACTATATTATGGTGCGCCAGCAAGAACTTTAAGATGTCGTGCACACCCTAAACCAAAGAGCAAAGGAGCTCCAAAGAAGAAGTTACAGATCTCCAGTCTAGACTAGAAGTTCGCAGATGCTTCACGGATCTGTCCTCAGATGCTCTATGGGAACATCTCAAACCCAGCATCCTGCAGACCTCTGAAGAGGCCCTAGGTTTCTCCACAAAGGAAACAAAGACTGGTTTGACGAAAACAGTCCGGAGATCCATCAATTACTGTTGGAAAATAAATCAGCCCATAAAGCGCATCTCACTCAGCCGTCTTGCCCTAACAAGAAAGCAGCCTTCCAGCTTGTGTGCAGTAACTTCCAATGAAAGCTTTGAGAAATTCAGAACCAGTGGTGAACCAACGTCTCTGAAAGAACTCAGCATTGCGCAGATGCTGGTGACTACAGAGGTTTTTATAATCAAACAAACCCATGATTAGCAGCAGCAATGCTTGAATTCTGAATTATATACACAATAGTTCAATATAGAAGTTTTGTTAAATTAATCAAATTACTGGATTTTAGCTCAAAAATGTTTTGATCACATTACTCAGGCTAGCTGGCTCATATTCAAAGCCACAAGGCTCACATCCTACCATTACCCCTACCATTACCCCCTATTAAAAAGGTAGGAACTTAAATCCAGTGGACCCTTTATTATGAATGGAGGGGACTATGGGCAAAGAGGAGTGAGGAACTAAGTTAAAAAGAAATAGGAAAAGAACCAGTTCTTGTCTCCATACTCTCTTTCAGCCCCCCAGACTAAGGTTAGAAAACACCTCCAGTAAAGCAAAACCCTGTCTCTACTAGCAGGATGAACAACGTCTAACCCCATAATGTACTTCTACTCCAGCCAAAGTCAAGTCCCCGCAGCTTGGTTTTTGTAACCAAAGGTGTTACCAGTATCCCACCTGTCCCCTAACACTGATAACTGGTTGTGGGTCAGTAAATAATCCCTTATATTATTTATATGGGATCTCTCACGAACTCCAAAACTGAAAATGTTCTTTTTAAATGTTATGGAAAACATAGTAGCCATAATTACCATCTTTATTTCCAATTGAAGACAACAAGCCCTTCCCTTTGCCCATGTAAATGAGACATCCCCTAAAAACCTGCTCCTCAAAAGTTGTGTTCACAGAGTGTAAGCATATTTAATTATTATATCTGATGAAATGAAATATCAATCACAGAGAGCCTCGCAATATGACTATTATCTGGTTTGAAATCAGAGGGAAATGCTGACATTTTTTCACACTGATCGATTGATTGTATTTTATACACAGTATTGCTTGGATATATTTATTTAATACAATACGTACATAATAATAATAATAATAATAATAATAATAATAACTTTCATTAATTATTGGATTATCAATACTTCCATTAAATCAAGGCCAATATAAATATCAGTATCTGTAAATATGTCTGATCTTTGTAGCTATTTATGTTCAAAAGTGTATTGTTAGTGAGAACGGGTGAGATCAACAACTTTTGTTTTCTAATTAATATTAACTTAATGGTTACTGCCACATTATTATGATCTTAATCAGACACATATGGTACATACCTATTTTTTCATCATACAGTGGTCCTTAATTACAATATACACAATGAATTGAATTTGAATTAAACATTTTGCCAGGCAACCAGTTTCTTCATAAAAAAAATGCAATGTTACCTATTCTTTCCTGAAATAAATGACATTTACCTTTCTTGTTGTTTTTGTCTGTTTTATTGTAGATCAGTCATGGAATTATGAAGACCCTACAGTGACGGGATTTGGTGACTACTCATATTAATCTGATTCCGTAGGTTCCCGTTGTGATCTCTCTCTCTGTCCTGTTTTCTGTAGGACATGTTAGTAAAGCATAACTATGACCACCAATTTGCTGCCACCTTGATCCCCTGTAGCATCGCTCACACTATATAAATATAGTAATGTTTGTTGCTCTTCTGCATTACTACTTAAGAAATGCTCCAATTTCTTTGTTTATTTACATTTGTATATAGATTTTGTATCCAAGATACTTTGCATGATTGATTTGCAATATAATGTACTACATAAAACATACAGTGAGGTTTGGATTTTTTGAATGGGTCCATTAAGCCAGAGCCAAGGTCAGGGTCATGGACACAATAAGCTAAACCAATAGACCAGGAGAGATAGAGTGCAATAATCTGTCAAGGTTGCATTAAGAATGGTGGGTCTTCAGGAGATGTGGGCAGGTTTGGTGACTATCAGATGTGAAGTGGGAATTCACTCTAGTGTAGGGTCGCAAAAAGGAAGACAGAGGCAGGATCAAGCACAGGATGGAAATAGGTCTGTGAGTGCTGAGAGGAATCTGGTTCATTGATAGCCTAGTAGAATATAGGTCAGATATGGAGCTGTCAAATAGGGGTTTGAGATGGTTTGTTGGAGGTTATGAGTTTTACAGGAAGCGATTAGAGGGTAGGGATATGGGTTATGCAGGGAACATTGAATATTAAATGGGTGGATGTATTTGGGATTTGTAGTTATAGATAAGAGAGTGAATTCAGCAGTTTTCCTTTTATTCGCTTTTTAGGAACAGTCCCTCCTATGTAAATATCCCTAATACTGTAGTTTATTTCCCCATCGGCTGCACAAGCCTCATATAAAATGGAAAAAGTGTCACAGGGTTTCATAATAAGTTCCCCAAGCCAAATGTGGAAATACACGGGTCCATGTGCAAAATTCCTTAGTATTTACACAGTTACCATATTATTGTAATATCTCTGAATAATGGATCATCACAAAAAATATCATTCAATACCGACACAAAATATTTTCTAATATATATATTTTTTAGTGGAGTGACCAGTCTGACAGCAAAGTAAATGGAAATCTGGTAAGATTGTACTGATGTAATATTGGCATAAATGTGCCTCATTAACACAACATCTTTCCATTGCCTCCATGACCTTGTCCATTTCATGCCCAGCTATCTTTGCAGGCAATGTACTACTATTTAATCCATGCAGCAGTCTATGGTCTAAGTTTCTTGGACCTGGAAAGGGCTTTAAAACAAAAACTAAAAATTACAAAGCAAGCCTCGAGGCGAGCCGTTAAACCGTAGTACTTTGGCAATGAGCGCCGCAGAAAAAATAGCGGACGAACAAAATGAAAACAAGGCTACAGCACTATAACCACGGAAAACACGTACCGATAATCCGCTAAGACGCATACCACACATTATCCGCCATTTTAGGATAATGCAGAAGTACACAGCTACGTTAAAGGTTTCGGCTCGCGCACGCACACTATTACACTGCACACGTTCATCACATTACACAGCACCTCCACACCACTAATGCTGTAGCAACATCAACACACATTGCCAGCTCTTCAACACAATGCATACAAATATGTAAATTAATTTATTAATTTGAATTCTATATTTCAGTAGTACACAAAAAAAAACATTAGCTACCTTACAATTCCATATGTATATTAATAACTAAACAACTTTTAAAACATACACATCTCATTGTCGTCATTTTTTGACGGGCAATACGCTAGTTCCTATATAATTGACCTTAGTCATTGTTCCTGACCATCCATACAATCTAATACAAACCCTAACTGTTAGAAATATTATGGAAGTCCTGGTTAGTCCCAAAAAGTTAATACATCCCTCAGGCCACCCCAAATCTGCTAACAAACTCAATAAAGTTATACACCTACACTATATCCTCCCCAGAGACATTGGGCCCCAGAGACATCCTCTCCCCACTTACAGGGCACCATTGGCCCACTAGCCAGTGCACTACCCTCCACTAGATTCCTCAGACTAGAGGGAGTCCCTCTCCACAGGCCATAAGCCTCTCTGCCCTGGATACATGGTTCCCCATTATGGATAAACCCAAACCCACCATCCAGACACTCAGTCTCTAGTGTGCACACAGGGCAGCTTAACTGGTGGTCAGTTTTCAGACCAAGTTGCTGTTTCAGGGCCAAGTTGCAGAGTCTTAGGAGAAGATACAGAAATTAACTTCAAAGTAAAAGAAAATATGAACAACATTCTCTCTAAATGAAACATACCATGCATATGTGCCCCAACAGAAAATAGGCTTTATTTTGTAGGTATACATGACACCATGTTCCCTCTTTGAATTGAATGTGTGCTAGAACATGGCGATAATTCAAAGAGGGCACAAGTCTGTCTATTTCTTCAGCTAGGTACAGAGGAGTCTACAGCCCCAGCTATCAGTTACCTCCAGTCAGGAAATGGGCACAGCAGGGGTTGGTAAGCTACAGTGAGACCTGGAGCCAGAGTGTCTGGGCGAGGGCTTGGGGTATCATCCAAATGCAGAACCATGAATCCGGGATAGACTTAGAGATCATGGGTAGGGGGTCCACCACTACCCAGGAAACCTAGGAAGGGTCGGTAGACTGGCTAGTGGCCCAGGATTCCCTGTGAGCTGGTAAGGGCCTAGAGCATTGAGGGGACAGTTGGTTAAATGTATTCTATCCCTAGCAGATCTCTTCCCTGGTAACTATACCTTTATTGCATCTGAGGAGAGTTGACTTAGGATGGTCGAGAGCCTTCAATGTGTATTCACTTTTAATGACCGACCAAGAATTCCACAAGACAAGATGTCTAGCAAACTGGCTCTGTATTAGATCTACTGGAGGTCAAGAACAATAGCTGAGGTTAAGTACTTCCTAATTTTCTGTTAACTGCAAGATAAAGGATCAACAGGGTATCACTTGCAAAAGACTTGACACCACTTGACCTTTGACTGTGGAAACAAAGTATTTCAATTGCTGTTTGACAGCAATTAATTATACTTGATGGCTCAATCAGTTCCAAGAATCTCCCATAGAAGTCTATGGAGCTTATTCTGACACTCACAGCAAGTTTGAATCTAGCCAGGAACCTACCTCGGTCCTGGGACTAGGAGTGAACAGGGAATCGTGTGGTTGTTTACTGGAATTGCCAACTGGTTACCCTGAAATTAATACCACCCTCAAAATATTTGTATTGGTCCAATGTAATTGTTACAGCCCAAAATACACTCAAATTGACACACTCTAATTGACCCAAAGCCTACTAGGCTCAAATGTCCTGGAGAAAATGAATCTTAGGGGCCCAGGGCATACAACCAGGTCTTGGGAAAAAACATCAGACAACAATACAAGTCGACAAACAGTCTTTTCAAATGTTCTTATGGACATTATAATAGCCCTTGGATCAGGTAGTCATATGATTAGTGTCCATCAAAGTCTGGTTGCTATTTCCAAAAATCTATGAGCCCTGTGGGTCATGACGGAATGGATTTTATTATTTTATCTTATTCTATCTTATGAGACCATTGGCAATGTTTCAGTGGATTTTTTTCTATTTGTTTCCCTCTAAATCAATTAACAATGAATCCACATATTGCAAGGATCAGAGATGATCTAAAAAGGTTGAACTTTATTAACTAAAATCCTTTTTCAACCCTAAATATTATGTAACTATATAACTATATCCACTGTACTATAGAGGTGGTTACTATATTACTGGGTGAATTACAGCTTGCCATAGTGGTAATATTCATGTTAAATATGACTGAAATTAGTTTGAATTGTTTTATAGATAGCTTGTTATTCAGGTATACTATGTGACCTGGTTTATAGATGTGTAATCAAATTATTGTTTGCAGAGACAGATCTAAGAGGTCCTTTGTGGAGCTGGCACAATGCTTCCAATGGGACAGTTTATCTTTGATGTAGAGATGCAAACCACCGGCTCACTAACCCGTCACATATTATGCAGCACCCAAGTATTTAACTTGGCCTTCTGATCTAGTGATTTTTATTATGTTACCAAGTAATATTGTTTAGTGGCACCTCTGTTTAATCACTTTTTGTAAATGTGCTGGGTTACCATTGCATTTTTACTGTAAATATGCTATACTCTGTCCAATAAAGATATCTTCTGGTTAAGACATAAGTGCTACAACTATGTTCTTTTCCTGGGATTTCCATGCTCTGTTTGTGGATGTCTGATCTGACCAATTGGAACACCGAAATACAGGATAGTTTTTTTTTTTTTTGATCATTTTAATTTGCTTTTTAAAAAACGACACAAACGATACAACAGTAATCAGTAAACAATCCTACATAGTGAATAAGAATTAATTAATTTATCCCTCAGCTTTATAAATACAGTTATCAACCACCGTAGTTATCGTATAGTATTATACAAATAGTATTATACAACATCATAAAGTAGAAATGCATTGCTTCTTTACTTTTCTTATCCCCTCACTTCCCTCCCCTACTCAAAACCCTCATCTCCCTCTTTCTTCAAACTTCAGCGGGAAAAAGAGGGGAAATATTTGTTTCTAGTTTACCACTTAGATATCTAACGAAACGAGAATGAGAAGACGAGAAGGAGAAGAGGGGGAAGAAGAAAGAAGAGAGAGAGATAATGGGAAAAAAACAATATATCCTTCTGCAGCCAGACATAGAAGAAATATATTGTAACTATGACCTCAAGTCATTCTTCCTGGCAGGGATCCAAGATCTCTGTAGATGGTGACTGTAGTCAGGAAATTAATAGATGTATGATTCTGGGGTGAACAGCTATGGCAAGCTTGGACAAGCTAGTAAAAACTTTAAAACCAAGCATAAGAAGGGTAAACTAAAAACAATGCCTTCCATGTGGCCTAAAGAACCCAAATCAGTAAGATAATCAATATCTCATATGTTATATTTTATCAATTTATAAGGATTCAAAAGTGCTACTGTTCTATTATGCGTCCCAAACACTATTGACATAGACAAATGTCTGTATAAAGTGTATACTTTTTTCTCTCCCTATGTAAACCCCATAAATGCCAATTTTAATTCTAGCCTAAATACTTCTAGTACATGAGCGTTCTTAATACTAGAAACTGGATATATCGCATGGCTTATAGTTATCAAAGCTCTATGACTGATCCAAGAAAATAGCCTTAATGCTGTGCATATTCATATAGGATAGAGTGGGATAAGCTAGGGGGTCTTATTAGGAGATCACATTAGAAGGGCGCGAAGAGCAGAGCAGCATGCGTCTATTTGCGTGCCAACATGGACTGCATATGACACTCCGCCTACGCCTGACGCGTTTCGACGTCACAGAGAACGTCTTTCTCAAAGGGTAAACAGGGGGGTGACGTCTATGCAAGGTTTTTATGCACTGTGGTTGCTAAAACAACGTTGAGGACTGGAAAGTGTTATAAATGCAGGTGGAGAAATAAAATAAGCAATTTATATGATATAATATATGAAAACCTATAAGTTAAATGGGCTACTGGCAAAGCTTAAAATAAATAGTAGTGATGGTATATTTAATAGATATATAGGACCCCTGCTGCAATGAAAAATCAAAATCCTGCGTTACCCCCATAAGTACTTCATTAACCCCCTCACTCATAGGGGTCAATATAGACCCCCATAAATCCCTAATTAACCCTGTCACTCATGGGGGTCAATATAGACCCCCATAAGCCCTTCATTAACTGTGTCACTCATGGGGGTCAATACAGACCCCCATAAGCACTTCATTAACCCCCTCACTCATGGGGGTCAATACAGACCCCCATAAACCCCTAATTAACCCTGTCACTCATGGGGGTCAATATAGACCCCCATAAGCCCTTCATTAACAGTGTCACTCATGGGGGTCAATACAGACCCCCATAAGCCCTTCATTAACCCTGTCACTCATGGGGGTCAATACAGACCCCCATAAGCCCTTCATTAACCCTGTCACTCATGAGGGTCAATAAAGACCCCCTTAAGCCCTTCATTAACCCTGTCACTCATGGGGGTCAATACAGAACCACATAAGCCTTTCATTAACTCGGTCACTCATGGGGGTCAATACAGACCCCCATAAGCACTTAATTAAACCCCTCACTCATGGAGGTCAATACAGACCCCCATAAGCCCTTCATTAACCCTGTCACTCATGGGGGTCAATATAGACCCCCATAAGCACTTCATTAACACTCTCACTCATGGGGGTCAATACAGACCCCCATATTACATATCATTAACCCTGTCACTCATGGGGGTCAATACAGCCCCCCATAAGCCCTTAATTAACCCCCTTACTCATGGGGGTCAATACAGACCCCCATAAACCCCTAATTAACCCTGTCACTCATGGGGGTCCATACAGACCCTCATAAGCCTCTATTTAACCCCATCAGTCCCATAAGGGTATATTAAGACCACTATGGGCTTGTTACAACCCAACATTACCCACATAAGTGCCACGACGGTCCTCAAGGACCATCATGACACTAAGTATAAACACTACAATGCACTATACCCCCCCAATAAAACATTAGATATCAACTAAACACCCTCTACACTAACCTATTCACATCTACACTACCTACCTACCCTCTATTAACCCCCACGATTAAAAATAAAAAGCCTAAAGTCACACACAAAAAACTACATTACATGAAATAAAAAACCTAACTCACAAAAAAAAACTACATTACACAAAATAAAAAAACCTAAGTAACAAAAAATAAAAAAAGGAACATTACAGAAAAAAAAATACATTACAACTCCCCCCTCACTACAGAAAAAAAAAAATACACACCTGAAAAGGAAATACATATAATACATACATACAATATAATACATACAATACAACTACATACAATATAATACAATACAATTACAATACAATACACCACTATCTAATATACATCACACAATCTATCTAAATAAATAGCATAATCTAATATACATCCTATCTATATAATAATACATTCCCAATCTATCTAAATAAATACCATAATCTAATATACATTCTATCTATATAATAATACATACCCAATCTATCTAAATAAATAGCATAATCTAATATACATCCTATCTGTATAATAATACATTCCCAATCTATCTAAATAAATAACACAATTTAATATACAATACATCCTATGCTATCTATATAAAACCCCTAGCTAACATACAATAAATGCTATCTATATATTAACTAATCTAAGTCTAAGCTAAAATAAAAAAATTAAGACCACTTACCTTTGCAGATGTCCATTGGGATCAGCCACCTACGGAAAAAAAATAAAAAAGTATTAGTACAACACGTTTACAGTTATAAAATAAACATTCTATACATTCTAAATATTCTACTCACCTTTCCGGCATGTCCCGTCTTTATTCTTTTAATCCTTCTCAGGCGCGGCACCTGTTAAAAAAACACAACATTAATACACATACATCAAAATAAAATAAACATAATCTACATTATACTTACCTCCCCGCGATGTCTCCGGCCTCCTCCGGATCCTCTTCTGCCAAGCCCTGTAAAAAAAAAAATATATATATCTACTTACATCTGCACTCCAGGACATCCCCGACGCTAATGAGGCTCCAGGAGACTTTTCCGAAAGAAAATAAGCAATGGCGCCTTCTGATACGCTGTCTATCAAATTCACCCAATCAGGAGGCGCCAATGTGTGAGTCAATCAGAAAGGGATAAACCCTAAAATCCCACTCTGATTGGATAATGCACCTATCAATCTATATTTAATCCAATCACAAGGCGCAGATGCTTTCAGCCATTCACAATGGAATACACCCCCACAGGGTGATTGGTTGGAGCCTCTGCGCATTCTGATTGGTTGCACTGACAATAGCCAATCACAATGGAATACACCCTCACGTACTGATTGGTGAAGGATTTGCGCATTCTCATTGGCTACTGTTAATATCAATCAATATTACAGCCAATGGGAAGGCGCAGATGTCTTCACCAATCAGTACGTGGGGGTATATTCCATTGTGATTGGCTGATGGCAATAAAGCCTTAGGATTGGTTCAAATTAAGATTGAAAGGTGTGTTATCCAATCAGTGTTGTATTTTGGGGTGTATACTTTTTTCATTGGTTCACAAATGGGGTCCTTTCATTGGCTGAATTTGATAGACAGCCTTTTCAGCCAATCAGAAGCCGCCATTCCCAATTTTCTACATTTATTGTATTTTACCTAGGGGTTTTATATAGATAGCATAGGATGTATTGTATAATAAATTGTGTCATTTATTTAGATAGATTGGGAATGTATTATTACACTCCATAGGAAGGTCATTAGCGTCAGAGACATCCGCAAGGGCGGATGTGTGTCCTTTTTTTGTTGTTTTTTTTAAAGGCCCGGATGCTTCCGGAGAAGACGAGGAGGCCGGAGACATCGCGGAAAGGTAAGTATAATGTAGATTGTGTTTATTTAACTTTGCTTTATGTTTACTAATGTAATGTTTTTTTTTACAGGAGTACCGTCGGATAAGACGCAAAGATGGCCGACGGAACATGGAGGACGGAACATGGAGGAAGTGACATGCTGGAAAGGTGAGTATAATATTTAGAATATTTAGAATGTTTAGAATGTGTAGTTATTTCATGTAAACGTGTTGTATTAATTTTTGTAATCTTTTTTACCGTAGGTTGCTGATCTGAAGAAACATCTCAAAGGTAAGTGGTCTTAATTATTTTATTGTAGCTTACAATTAGGATAGCTATATATATAGATAGCATGTATTGTATATTAGATAGATAGATAGGGGGATGTATTATTAGATAGTATTGAATATTAGATAGTGGGATGTATATTACATTATATAGTGGCATGTATATTAGATAGTGGCATGTATATTACATAGTGGCATGTATATTAGATAGGGGTGTATTGTATTTTATTGAATTGTATTTTATTTAATTGAATTGTAATTTATTTAATTGTATTGTATTGTATTCTATTTTATTTAATTGTGTTGTATTGTATTATATGTATGTATTATATGTATTTCATTTTCAGGTGTGTCATTTTCTTTTTAAATGTTGTAGTGATAGGGGGTTGTAATGTATTTTTTTTTTTTCTGTAATGTTCCTTTTTTTGTGTGACTTAGGTTTTTTTTTTTTTGTAATGTACATTTTTTATTTTTGGCGATTTTAGTTTATCTTATTTTATGTAATGTAGATTTCTGCTTTTTGAGGAATTTAGTTACTTGAGGCACACAGTACATTAACATTGTGTGACAAACAGCATTTCAACACTTTCTTTTATTGACCGTCATTTTTTGATGGGCAAGTCGCTAGTATATATATATAGTATATATTGTGTCTTTAGAATCTTGGCGCTTATCTTCAGTTTCTTTTTACTTAGTGCTAAAAAATAGACAAGGAGAAAAGAGGCTCCTCTAAAGTAGCAGGTTTTGAAAATGAGGAAAGTTCTTTAAAAAGTAGGTAATCTCCTTGCATTTATGTCTGGTTATTCGGGCCCTCAGATCCTGTCACTGCTCTCCTTGTGCTGGGTTATGTGTGCAGTCAGCTTTATGCATGCATTCATCAGGGAGAGAGCGGTATGGTCAATAAAGTTTTAATACAAAGTAAAAAATAATATAAAAAGCTTACATTAGGTTTAGTAATGTCCACAAATGGAAGATAACTTCCTTCAGTCCTCTGTGTCTGTATCTCCACAGCAGCTTTGGTAGTCACAGGTGGAACTGTGTAATTACTCAACCGGTTTCATAGTTGTGCTTCATCTGGAGTGGGTGGTTGTGTTGTTCTGTTCTTCTATTTAAGTCATTATCTTAATTGACTTGATAACTTGACTTCTCAATTAGTACATAAATAATAAAAAAAATAATTTTTGCACCATAGTACACTTAAAACAAATATAAAACTTTTATAAAATGACAAGGTACAGTTAAAACATTATGTGTTAAAATAGTTTTCTAAAACTCATGGTGTAGTTTATTTAATATAATTATTTGTGTGTTTATATCTTCTTGCTGATTGAAACTGATAAATGGTATCTTTTTCCCATTTTTACTGTCAACTAATGTTACTTCATGGTACTGCAGTTTAATAGTGACTTAGTTGCTGATTTTATTAGATGAAACAATTTAAGTCAAAATCTACATTTAAACTTTTGGGGGCCATGGCGTTTAAATAATATATTAACTCTCCTTCTTTTTGAGATAATGTTTTTAGTTTGTTTCCCCCTCTCCAATTCTGTTTAATCTCTAAAACACCCATAAATTTAATTTCTCCTGGGGTTTGTTTGTGCACTTCTTTAAAGTGTTTTGAAACTGAATGATTTGGAAAACCTTTTTTGATATTTCTGATATGTTCCTCAATTCTTTTGTGAAGAGGTCTAGAGGTGCGGCCTATGTATTGTTTCTTACAGCTACATTCTAGTATGTAGACCACATTTCTAGATGTACATGATATTTTGTTTGACACCTTAACTTGATTTTCCACTATACTGTCTTTAGGAAATTTATTTTTACAGGTTTTGCATGCATTACATAGCCCACATCTAAAAAAATCTCCCTTTCTCTTTTTTATTTGTAGTCTGTTCTATATTTATCATGCTTTTAACTAGCCTTTTTTTTAGATTACCCGATCTCCTGAATATCATTTTTGGGCTTTTAGGCAAAATGTCTTTTAAAGAGCTATCCTTCATGAATATATGCCAATTTTTTCTTATTGCTTTCTTTATCTGTTTATGATTTTTGTTATAATCCATGATGATAGAAATTTCATATTCTTTATTTTCTTCCTTATTTTTGCTTTTATATTCTAGCATAGTTTTTCTATCAATTTTCTTTATCTTTTCTAAGGCATTATCTATTTCTTGTTCTGGGTAATTTTTTTCTACAAATTTCTTCTTAATGTTTTCTGCTTGTTTGAGAAATATTTTGTTATCACTGCAGTTTCTTTTACTTCTTCTGAACTCCCCTTTTGGTATATTCCTTAGCCATTGCTCATGGTGTTGACTGCTTTTTAAGATGAAGTTAGAACAGTCTGTGGGTTTAAAATATGTTTAAAATCTTAAAATAACGTCCAATGTTTGAACGAACCAATGAAGATTGGGATTACTCTTAATGAATATTGTTTTCCTGCTGGAAACACATTTTAAAAATAAATCCCAAACAAAATCCCAAAATCCTGTGGGAAACACTTTACCCAAACGTTCTATGCCACTACAACAGAAAAAAGAGAGGAGTTTCGATTCAAATCCATGAAAGTCTTCGAAAATACAAAAAAACTGAGACAATGATGGAAGGTACATTTTATTACAAGTCTCAATCAATGAAAGTTGTTTTATCCTCCTCTGTCCCAACAGCCCCAACAACATTTAAATCAATGCTTAAAACCCTATTGTTTGTTTGATGCCTGGAGAGAAATGAACCAAAATGAAAAAAACTACACTTTTTATTCAGTTAGACACCAATATCATTTATAAACTGATAACATTTTACTCCCAACAAAACCTAGCATCACACTTATCTGAAGCCCTTATCTACCCGATCTTGAGGTAAGACCATGATTTAGTGAGCAAATTACTTATAAAGGGCCCCACACCTGGCCCAGTCTCTAAACCCCGGCACTCCTCAAAAGCATTAGTAGATTATTTTCATTTGAATAGTGGTGGTGATGTGGGTCAGGTAGGACTATGGGCTGCCCACAAAGGGGTCCCGAGAGGCTTTTGCATTCAACTAGCCTCAACCCCTAGAAAAATAGCTTAAATCAAAAATGTCATATCTGCAAAAATCTTTCACCTCTCAGAGACCTACAAAGATCTATGATGAAATTCTTAAACATCACACAATCCTAACATGATTCTATGGAGGAAGATTATAAAAATAATGCAACGCTCATAATTATTTTTTGGGTGTTTTCTAACAAGCCAGACTCAATGCTAGCGAAAAAGGCTTTTGCTAAATTTTACACATAATTCTTCTTCAAATTTTTCATGCTTTTTAAGAATAACCTAAAAAACGAATTGGTTTTGGGGTTGTCCCTTTAAGACTACAGACACTCCTTTTCTTGCACACAAAACATGAACCAGTATACATTATAAGGACATGTTTCCCCTTTCTTTCACTCTTAAACTAATATTATGTGTCCACCTCAGATGTATTTAGTTTATTGTGTAGGGAGGAGTTACCTGTAGAAAGTTTGTCTACTAATATATATTGTGGGAGATGGGGGAGAGGGTTGGAAGGTGAAACTGAAGGGTCACAGGCAGGGTCGGCTGGTGCATAGGGGCAAATGGGCAACCACCCTTCCAAAATTAATGCACTGATTTAATCCCACCATTACTTACTTAATTGTATAATTTCTATAGTGACTTGCCTAGTGACTAGTGACTAGTACTACAGATGAGGGTACACGTGAGAATAAAAAAAATCAGTCACAATGCTGTCTATTTCCAAACTGTGCTCTAACAGATAGAGCTGAGCCTGTCTGTCAAACGCAGCATCATCCAATCAGAATAGCCGGGAGGGAAAAGTCCTGTATCATTTAGGGACTGCACCTCTCACCGCCCCCCGGAAGTGAATACATTGGTGCAATCTCAATAAAATATATTGAAAAAAACAAATCCCAGCTCACAGTGCATGCAGATAGAGGGAGCTGCATGTAGAGCTTCAGCTTTCTTGAATACTCTGGTGGTCTTGTTGATTGTGACTACCCTGCTCCAGACACCAAGCTTGTGACCTGTCTGTCACCAACCCGGCCTATACCAGACAGAAGCATCTGCACAGCTCAGGTGAGTCCATATCTCTCTCTGTGTCTTGCTGTTGTTATTTTGTCCTTCAGTCGTGTCTGACTCTCAGTGACCACATGGATGCAGCACACCAGGTATATATACATATGTTTTTGGTTATGCTTATCCATATGGTTTTCATGGTAAACGTACTGGAGTGGGTTGTCAGTTCCTACTCAAGTAGACTGCATTTTGTCTGACCTCTCTAAAATGTGTCTTATTCTCTCTCTATGTCCATATGTATTTATAAGGAGAGGGTATACTAACTTTTGGGGGAGATCTCTTATTGTATGTGTAAGATATGTATAATGTGTGTGTGTGTGTATATATACTGTGTATTTATATATATACTGTATATATATATATATATATATATATATATATATATATATATATATATAGAAAACGAATAATACATTAATAAGCCCATTTGCATGTCTAAAAGGCGGGGACATGCAAATGAGAATACAATGTACCTCACCCTTTTAATCCAAAAATAGCAACTTTATACATTGCTCCCTTACAGCATTTGCCCTCTGTATTAAACAGCTTTTAAGCAAAGCATCGGGTTGGATTTTACACAAACCAAGAATCACTCATATACAGGCCTGTTTCAAGCTTTTGGCTATCATCAGTATGAGGTAGATTCTGGTTTGTGCAATAGATTTTGTAGGATTGGGTATTCCACAACAATCATTTAGTGTATGGTGAGCACAAGAGTGAGAAAAGCTCTTCACCGTACAAAGTACAGAAAACGAATAATACATTGATAAGCCCATTTGCAGGTCTAAAAGGCGGGGACATGCAAATGAGAATACAATGTACCTCACCCTTTTAATCCAAAAATAGCAACTTTATACATTGCTCCCTTAAAGCATATGCCCGCTGTATTAAACAGCTTTTAAGCAAAGCATCGGGTTGGATATACTAGCGACTTGCCAATCAAAAATGACGGGGCAATAAAAAAGTGTTGAAATGCTGTTTGTCACACAATGTGAGTGTGCTGGGTGCCTCAACTATATAGACCCCAATAGGACACTAATGAACCCATGTAATAACCCTATAAGTGCCATGAGGGTCATCCAGGACCCTCATGACACAAAGTGTAAGCACTACACTATTAACAGTAAGCATTTAACCCTAACAGTACCTATGTATGCCTAACTGGGCCTATTGAACCCTAACTGGGCCTATTTAACCATCTGTAAGCTTATATAACCCGGTCTCTTATGGGGGTCTATAGAGACCCTCATAAGCCTCTATTTAACCCCATCAGTCCCATAAGGGTATATAAAGACCCTCATGGGACAGTAAGAAGCCTAACATTAAACCCATAAGTGTCATGAGGGTCCTTCAGGACCCTCCTGACACGACACTAAGTACAAACACTACACTGCACTAACCCCCCAATAAACCAATAATCAAAAAATCCTATCTAGATACACAAACCCCAAATCTAAACTAAAATAGAATAATTAAGAACACTAACCTTTCCAGATGTCCCTTCAGATCGCCCCCTAGAAAAAGATAAATAAAAAGAAATTAGTAAAAAACACTACATAGTAAAAATAACCATTCTAAATATTCTACTCACCTTTTCAGCATGTCCCCGTTCTTCTTGTTTTCTTCTCCAGCGCTGCCCTTGTTAAAAAAAAAAAAACATTACATTAGTACAACATATATACACACAAAATACAATAAACATAATATACATTCAACTTACCTCGACAGTGACAACAAATCAGGAGGCACAGATGTCTTCAGCCAATCACCCCGTGGGGTGTATCCCATTGTGATTGGCTGAAGGGAGTATCACCTTCTGATTGGCTGATGTCACTGTCAATTAGACTGCAGCCAATCAGAAGGCACATATGCCTCTAGCCAATCACCCCATGGGGGTGTATCCCATTGTGATTGGCTGAAGGCAACATAGCCTTCTGATTGGCTGCAGTTTGATTGACAGTGATTCTGATTGGCTCACACCTTGGCGCCTTCTGATTGGCTGAAATTTGATTGACAGTGTTTTCCACCAATCAGAAGGTGCCATTGTCAATGATCTTGCTGAATAGGCTCTAGGCCTCATTAGAGCAAGGATTGTTGAAGGGCCCAGCCGGGGCAGAAGAGGAGGAGCACGGGGACATCGCGCCCAGGTAAGTTGAATGTATATTATGTTTATTTTATTTTGTATGTATGTATTTAGTAGTAATCTAATGATTATTTTTAACAGGGGCCACACCGGAGAAGAAAATTAGGATGGGGACATGCTGGAAAGGTGAGTAGAATATTTAGAATATTTCAAATGTTTGTTTATTCTATGTAGTATGCTGTATTATTATTATTTTTTTCTAGGGAGGCGATCTGAAGGGATATCTGCAAAGGAAAGTGGTCTTAATTATTCTGTTTTAGTTTAGATTTAGGGTTTGTGTATGTAGATAGAGTTTAATGTATTTTGGATATGGGGGTATGTATGTATTTAGATAGAGGGTATTGTATTTTATTTGTATTGTAATGTAATTTCCTTTTCAGGTTTGTAATTTTTTTTCTGTAGTGGGGGGGAGTTGTAATGTAGGTTTATTTTCTGTAATGTAGATTTTTTTGTGACTTAGGCTTTTTTATTTTCTGTGACTTAGGTTTTCTTATTTTCTGTAATTAGTGGGATGGGGTTATTATGGTGTACTTATGTGGTTAATATTAGTGTTCTAACTGCCCCATGAGGGTCTTTATATATCCTTATGGGACTGATGGGGTTAAATAGGGTCTGTATAGACCCCATAAAAGATGGGTTAAATAGGCACAGTTAGGGTTAAATAGGCCCTGTTAGGGTTAAATGTGTATTGTTAGGTATAAATAGGGTCAGGGTTGGGTAAATAGGGTATAGTTAGGGTTAATAGTGTATTGCTTACACTTGGTGTTATGAGGGTCCTGGATGACCCTCGTGGCACTTATAGTGTTATCACATGGGTTAATTATTGTCCTAAAGGGGTCTATATAGATGATGATGTCATTTATTATTGGCTTATGGTGGTCTGTATTGACCCTCATGAGTAACAGGGTTTTTTAAGGGCTTATGGGGGTTTTCATTGACCCCCATGAGTGACAGGGTTAATTAAATGATTATGGGGGTCTGTATTGACCCCCATGAGTGACGGGGTTAATTAAGGGTTTATGGGGGTCTGTATTGACCCCCATGAGTGACAGGGTAAATTAAGGGATTATAGGGGTCTGTATTGACCCCCATAAGTGAAAGGTGTATTTAAGGGATAAATGGGATCTGTATTGATCCCCATGAGTGACAGGGTTAATTAAGGGATTATGGGGGTCTGTATTGACCCCCATGAGTGACAGGGATATTTAGGGGCTCATGGGGCTGTGTGAGGGTTAATGTGGGGATGCTCCAGGGATCCCAATGGGAATTCCGAGCATTGGGTTAATTTTAGGTGCCGGTGGGGGTACAGTACCCCCACTGCCAGCCTTAAGTGTTTGTGTGCCACGGGCCCTTTAAGGAGCCACGGCAGGGAATTTACAGCTTTTAAATGCAGTGGGGGACATGATCATGACCCCCACTGCAAGGGTCAATGTCGGGACATTGCGGGGGATCTCTTAATGCGTGGGTTTGGGAAAGTTGTACATGGTCGTAGAGCCTAGTTTTCATTTTTCGCCCGCCATTTTCTCGCTAAGAGGTTTTCGAGTGGCAAAACTGGGGAAATTGACACAGCGTAAGGACGTGAGGAGGGGGAGAGAGACACAGGGAAGGACATGAGGAGGGGAACAGAGACACAGGGGAAGGACATGAGGAAGGGAAGAGAGACAGAGGGGAAGGACATGAGGAGGGGAACAGAGACTCAGGGGAGGGAGAGGAGGAGGGGAAGAGAGACACAGAGGGAAGGACATGAGGAGGGGAAGAGAGACACAGGGGAAGGACATGAGGAGGGGAACAGAGACACAGGGTAAGGACATGAGGAGGGGAAGAGAGACAGAGGGGAAGGACATGAGGAGGGGAACAGAGACTCAGGGAAGGGAGAGGAGGAGGGGAAGAGAGACACAGGGGAAGGACATGAGGAGGGGAAGAGAGACATAGGGTAAGGACATGAGGAGGGGAAGAGAGACACAGGGGAAGGACATGAGGAAGGGAAGAGAGACAGAGGGGAAGGACATGAGGAGGGGAACAGAGACTCAGGGAAGGGAGAGGAGGAGGGGAAGAGAGACACAGCGTAAGTACATGAGGAGGGGAAGAGAAACACAGGAAAGGACATGAGGAGGGGAACAAAGACACCGAGGAAGGACATGAGGAGGGGAAGAGAGACACAGGTTAAGGACATGAGGAGGGGAACAGAGACACAGGGGAAGGACATGAGGAGGGGAAGAGAGACACAGCGTAAGTACATGAGGAGGGGAAGAGAAACACAGGAAAGGACATGAGGAGGGGAACAAAGACACCGAGGAAGGACATGAGGAGGGGAAGAGAGACACAGGGTAAGGAGAAGAGGAGGGGAAGAGAGACACAGGGGAAGGAGAGGAGGAGGGAAGGGGAGACACAGGGGAAGGAGAGGAGGAGGGGAAGAGAGACACAGGTGAAGAAGAGGAGGAGGGGAAGAGAGACACAGGGTAAGGACAGGAGGAGGGGAAGAGAGACACAGGGGAAGAGAGAGACACAGGTGAAGGGGAGGAGGAGGGGAAGATAGACACAGGTGAAGAAGAGGAGGAGGGGAAGAGAGACATAGGGTAAGGACAGGAGGAGGGGAAGAGAGACACAGGGGAAGAGAGACACAGGGGAAGAGAGACACAGGGTAAGGACAGGAGGAGGGGAAGAGAGACACAGGGGAAGGAGAGGAGGAGGTGAAGAGAGACACAGGGTAAGGAGAAGAGGAGGGGAAGAGAGACACAGGGGAAGGAGAGGAGGAGGGGAAGAGAGACACAGGGAAAGGAGAGGAGGAGGGGAAGAGAGACACGGGGGAAGGAGAGGAGGAGGGGAAGAGAGAGACAGGGGAAAGAGTGGAGGAGGGGAAGAGAGACACAGGGTAAGGACAGGAGGAGGGGAAGAGAGACACAGGGGAAGGAGAGGAGTAGGGGAAGAGAGACACAGGGTAAGGACAGGAGGAGGGGAAGAGAGACACAGGGGAAGGAGAGGAGTAGGGGAAGAGAGACACAGGGGAAGGACATGAGGAGGGGAACAGAGACACAGGGGAAGGACATGAGGAGGGGAAGAGAGACACAGGGGAAGGACATGAGGAGGGGAACAGAGACACATGGGAAGGACATGAGGAGAGGAAGAGAGACACAGGGTAAGGACATGAGGAGGGGAAGAGAGACACAGCGTAAGGACATGAGTAGGGGAAGAGAGACACAGGGGAAGGACATGAGGAGGGGAACAGAGACACAGGGGAAGGAGAGGAGGAGGGGAAGAGAGACACAGCGTAAGGACATGAGGAGGGCAAGAGAGACACAGGGGAAGGACATGAGGAGGAGAACACAGACACAGGGGAAGAGACACACAGAGGAAGAGAGACACAGCATAAGGACATGAGGAGGGGAAGAGAGACACAGGGGAAGGAGAGGAGGAGGGGAAGAGAGAGACAGGGGAAGGAGAGGAGGAGGGGAAGAGAGACACAGGGGAAGAGAGACACAGGGGAAGGACATGAGGAGGGGAAGAGAGACACAGCGTAAGGACATGAGGAGGGGAAGAGAGACACAGGGGAAGAGACACACAGGGGAAGAGAGACACAGCTTAAGGACATGAGGAGGGGAAGAGAGACACAGGGGAAGGAGAGGAGGAGGGGAAGAGAGAGACGGGAAGGAGAGGAGGAGGGGAAGAGAGACACAGGGGATGAGAGACACAGGGTAAGGACAGGAGGAGGGGAAGAGAGACACAGGGGAAGAGAGACACAGGGGAAGAGAGACACAGGGGAAGGAGAGGAGGAGGTGAAGAGAGACACAGGGTAAGGAGAAGAGGAGGGGAAGAGAGACACAGGGGAAGGAGAGGAGGAGGGTAAGAGGGACACAGGGGAAGGGGAGGAGGAGGGGAAGAGAGAAACAGGTGAAGAAGAGGAGGAGGGGAAGAGAGACACAGGGTAAGGACAGGAGGAGGGGAAGAGAGACACAGGGGAAGAGAGACACAGGGGAAGGAGAAGAGGAGGGGAAGAGAGACACAGGGTAAGGACAGGAGGAGGGGAAGAGAGACACAGGGGAAGAGAGACACAGGGGAAGGAGAAGAGGAGGGGAAGAGAGACACAGGGGAAGGAGAGGAGGAGGGGAAGAGAGACACAGGGTAAGGAGAAGAGGAGGGGAAGAGAGACACAGGGGAAGGAGAGGAGAAGGGGAAGAAAGACACAGGGGAAGGAGAGGAGGAGGGGAAGAGAGACACTGGGTAAGGAGAAGAGGAGGGGAAGAGAGACACAGGGGAAGGAGAGGAGGAGGGGAAGAGAGACACAGGGTAAGGAGAAGATGAGGGGAAGAGAGACACAGGGGAAGGAGAGGAGGAGGGGAAGAGAGACACAGGGGAAGGAGAGGAGGAGGGGAAGAGAGAGACACAGGGGAAGGAGAGGAGGAGGGGAAGAGAGACACAGGTGAAGGAGAGGAGGAGGGGAAGAGAGACACAGGGTAAGGACAGGAGGAGGGGAAGAGAGTCACAGGGGAAGGAGAGGAGGAGGGGAAGAGAGACACAAGGGAAGGAGAGGAGGAGGGGAAGAGAGACACAGGGTAAGGAGAAGAGGAGGGGAAGAGAGACACAGGGGAAGGAGAGGAGGAGGGGAAGAGAGACACAGGGTAAGGAGAAGAGGAGGGGAAGAGAGACACAGGGGAAGGAGAGGAGGAGGGAAATAGAGACACAGGGGAAGGAGAGGAGGAGGGGAAGAGAGAGACAGGGGAAGGAGAGGAGGAGGGGAAAAGAGACACAGGTGAAGAAGAGGAGGAGGGGAAGAGAGACACAGGGTAAGGACAGGAGGAGGGGAAGAGAGACACAGCGTAAGGACATGAGTAGGGGAAGAGAGACACAGGGGAATGACATGAGGAGGGGAACAGAGACACAAGGGGAGGAGAGGAGGAGGGGAAGAGAGACACAGGGGAAGGAGAGGAGGAGGGGAAGAGAGAGACAGGGGAAGGAGAGGAGGAGGGGAAGAGAGACACAGGTGAAGGAGAGGAGGAGGGGAAGAGAGACACAGGGTAAGGACAGGAGGAGGGGAAGAGAGACACAGGGGAAGAGAGACACAGGGGAAGGAGAAGAGGAGGGGAAGAGAGACACAGGGTAAGGACAGGAGGAGGGAAAGAGAGACACAGGGGAAGAGAGACACAGGGGAAGTAGAAGAGGAGGGGAAGAGAGACACAGGGGAAGGAGAGGAGGAGGGGAAGAGAGACACAGGGTAAGGAGAAGAGGAGGGGAAGAGAGACACAGGGGAAGGAGAGGAGAAGGGGAAGAGAGACACAGGGGAAGGAGAGGAGGAGGGGAAGAGAGACACTGGGTAAGGAGAAGAGGAGGGGAAGAGAGACACAGGGGAAGGAGAGGAGGAGGGGAAGAGAGACACAGGGTAAGGAGAGGAGGAGGGGAAGAGAGAGACACAGGGGAAGGAGAGGAGGAGGGGAAGAGAGACACAGGGGAAGGAGAGGAGGAGGGGAAGAGAGAGACACAGGGGAAGGAGAGGAGGAGGGGAAGAGAGACACAGGTGAAGGAGAGGAGGAGGGGAAGAGAGACACAGGGTAAGGACAGGAAGAGGGGAAGAGAGTCACAGGGGAAGGAGAGGAGGAGGGGAAGAGAGACACAAGGGAAGGAGAGGAGGAGGGGAAGAGAGACAGAGGGTAAGGACATGAGGAGGGGAACAGAGACTCAGGGGAGGGAGAGGAGGAGGGGAAGAGAGACACAGAGGGAAGGACATGAGGAGGGGAAGAGAGACACAGGGGAAGGACATGAGGAGGGGAACAGAGACACAGGGTAAGGACATGAGGAGGGGAAGAGAGACAGAGGGGAAGGACATGAGGAGGGGAACAGAGAAACAGGTTAAGGACATGAGGAGGGGAACAGAGACACAGGGGAAGGACATGAGGAGGGGAAGAGAGACACAGGGGAAGGACATGAGGAGGGGAACAGAGACACAGGGGAAGGACATGAGGAGGGGAAGAGAGACACAGCGTAAGTACATGAGGAGGGGAAGAGAAACACAGGAAAGGACATGAGGAGGGGAACAAAGACACCGAGGAAGGACATGAGGAGGGGAAGAGAGACACAGGGTAAGGAGAAGAGGAGGGGAAGAGAGACACAGGGGAAGGAGAGGAGGAGGGGAAGAGAGACACAGGGGAAGGAGAGGAGGAGGGGAAGAGAGACACAGGTGAAGAAGAGGAGGAGGGGAAGAGAGACACAGGGTAAGGACAGGAGGAGGGGAAGAGAGACACAGGTGAAGGAGAGGAGGAGGGGAAGAGAGACACAGGTGAAGAAGAGGAGGAGGGGAAGAGAGACATAGGGTAAGGACAGGAGGAGGGGAAGAGAGACACAGGGGAAGAGAGACACAGGGGAAGAGAGACACAGGGTAAGGACAGGAGGAGGGGAAGAGAGACACAGGGGAAGGAGAGGAGGAGGTGAAGAGAGACACAGGGTAAGGAGAAGAGGAGGGGAAGAGAGACACAGGGGAAGGAGAGGAGGAGGGGAAGAGAGACACAGGGAAAGGAGAGGAGGAGGGGAAGAGAGACACGGGGGAAGGAGAGGAGGAGGGGAAGAGAGAGACAGGGGAAAGAGTGGAGGAGGGGAAGAGAGACACAGGGTAAGGACAGGAGGAGGGGAAGAGAGACACAGGGGAAGGAGAGGAGTAGGGGAAGAGAGACACAGGGTAAGGACAGGAGGAGGGGAAGAGAGACACAGGGGAAGGAGAGGAGTAGGGGAAGAGAGACACAGGGGAAGGACATGAGGAGGGGAACAGAGACACAGGGGAAGGACATGAGGAGGGGAAGAGAGACACAGGGGAAGGACATGAGGAGGGGAACAGAGACACATGGGAAGGACATGAGGAGAGGAAGAGAGACACAGCATAAGGACATGAGGAGGGGAAGAGAGACACAGCGTAAGGACATGAGTAGGGGAAGAGAGACACAGGGGAAGGACATGAGGAGGGGAACAGAGACACAGGGGAAGGAGAGGAGGAGGGGAAGAGAGACACAGCGTAAGGACATGAGGAGGGCAAGAGAGACACAGGGGAAGGACATGAGGAGGAGAACACAGACACAGGGGAAGAGACACACAGAGGAAGAGAGACACAGAATAAGGACATGAGGAGGGGAAGAGAGACACAGGGGAAGAGAGAGACAGGGGAAGGAGAGGAGGAGGGGAAGAGAGACACAGGGGAAGAGAGACACAGGGGAAGGACATGAGGAGGGGAAGAGAGACACAGCGTAAGGACATGAGGAGGGGAAGAGAGACACAGGGGAAGAGACACACAGGGGAAGAGAGACACAGCATAAGGACATGAGGAGGGGAAGAGAGACACAGGGGAAGGAGAGGAGGAGGGGAAGAGAGAGACAGGGGAAGGAGAGGAGGAGGGGAAGAGAGACACAGGGGATGAGAGACACAGGGTAAGGACAGGAGGAGGGGAAGAGAGACACAGGGGAAGAGAGACACAGGGGAAGAGAGACACAGGGGAAGGAGAGGAGGAGGTGAAGAGAGACACAGGGTAAGGAGAAGAGGAGGGGAAGAGAGACACAGGGAAGGAGAGGAGGAGGGTAAGAGGGACACAGGGGAAGGAGAGGAGGAGGGGAAGAGAGAAACAGGTGAAGAAGAGGAGGAGGGGAAGAGAGACACAGGGTAAGGACAGGAGGAGGGGAAGAGAGACACAGGGGAAGAGAGACACAGGGGAAGGAGAAGAGGAGGGGAAGAGAGACACAGGGTAAGGACAGGAGGAGGGGAAGAGAGACACAGGGGAAGAGAGACACAGGGGAAGGAGAAGAGGAGGGGAAGAGAGACACAGGGGAAGGAGAGGAGGAGGGGAAGAGAGAAACAGGGTAAGGAGAAGAGGAGGGGAAGAGAGACACAGGGGAAGGAGAGGAGAAGGGGAAGAAAGACACAGGGGAAGGAGAGGAGGAGGGGAAGAGAGACACTGGGTAAGGAGAAGAGGAGGGGAAGAGAGACACAGGGGAAGGAGAGGAGGAGGGGAAGAGAGACACAGGGTAAGGAGAAGAGGAGGGGAAGAGAGACACAGGGGAAGGAGAGGAGGAGGGGAAGAGAGACACAGGGGAAGGAGAGGAGGAGGGGAAGAGAGAGACACAGGGGAAGGAGAGGAGGAGGGGAAGAGAGACACAGGTGAAGGAGAGGAGGAGGGGAAGAGAGACACAGGGTAAGGACAGGAGGAGGGGAAGAGAGTCACAGGGGAAGGAGAGGAGGAGGGGAAGAGAGACACAAGGGAAGGAGAGGAGGAGGGGAAGAGAGACACAGGGTAAGGAGAAGAGGAGGTGAAGAGAGACACAGGGTAAGGAGAAGAGGATGGGAAGAGAGACACAGGGGAAGGAGAGGAGGAGGGTAAGAGGGACACAGGGGAAGGAGAGGAGGAGGGGAAGAGAGAAACAGGTGAAGAAGAGGAGGAGGGGAAGAGAGACACAGGGTAAGGACAGGAGGAGGGGAAGAGAGACACAGGGGAAGAGAGACACAGGGGAAGGAGAAGAGGAGGGGAAGAGAGACACAGGGTAAGGACAGGAGGAGGGGAAGAGAGACACAGGGGAAGAGAGACACAGGGGAAGGAGAAGAGGAGGGGAAGAGAGACACAGGGGAAGGAGAGGAGGAGGGGAAGAGAGAAACAGGGTAAGGAGAAGAGGAGGGGAAGAGAGACACAGGGGAAGGAGAGGAGAAGGGGAAGAAAGACACAGGGGAAGGAGAGGAGGAGGGGAAGAGAGACACTGGGTAAGGAGAAGAGGAGGGGAAGAGAGACACAGGGGAAGGAGAGGAGGAGGGGAAGAGAGACACAGGGTAAGGAGAAGAGGAGGGGAAGAGAGACACAGGGGAAGGAGAGGAGGAGGGGAAGAGAGACACAGGGGAAGGAGAGGAGGAGGGGAAGAGAGAGACACAGGGGAAGGAGAGGAGGAGGGGAAGAGAGACACAGGTGAAGGAGAGGAGGAGGGGAAGAGAGACACAGGGTAAGGACAGGAGGAGGGGAAGAGAGTCACAGGGGAAGGAGAGGAGGAGGGGAAGAGAGACACAAGGGAAGGAGAGGAGGAGGGGAAGAGAGACACAGGGTAAGGAGAAGAGGAGGGGAAGAGAGACACAGGGGAAGGAGAGGAGGAGGGGAAGAGAGACACAGGGTAAGGAGAAAAGGAGGGGAAGAGAGACACAGGGGAAGGAGAGGAGGAGGGAAAGAGAGACACAGGGGAAGGAGAGGAGGAGGGGAAGAGAGAGACAGGGGAAGGAGAGGAGGAGGGGAAGAGAGACACAGGTGAAGAAGAGGAGGAGGGGAAGAGAGACACAGGGTAAGGACAGGAGGAGGGGAAGAGAGACACAGCGTAAGGACATGAGTAGGGGAAGAGAGACACAGGGGAATGACATGAGGAGGGGAACAGAGACACAGGGGGAGGAGAGGAGGAGGGGAAGAGAGACACAGGGGAAGGAGAGGAGGAGGGGAAGAGAGAGACAGGGGAAGGAGAGGAGGAGGGGAAGAGAGACACAGGTGAAGGAGAGGAGGAGGGGAAGAGAGACACAGGGTAAGGACAGGAGGAGGGGAAGAGAAACACAGGGGAAGAGAGACACAGGGGAAGGAGAAGAGGAGGGGAAGAGAGACACAGGGTAAGGACAGGAAGAGGGAAAGAGAGACACAGGGGAAGAGAGACACAGGGGAAGGAGAAGAGGAGGGGAAGAGAGACACAGGGGAAGGAGAGGAGGAGGGGAAGAGAGACACAGGGTAAGGAGAAGAGGAGGGGAAGAGAGACACAGGGGAAGGAGAGGAGAAGGGGAAGAGAGACACAGGGGAAGGACATGAGGAGGGGAAGAGAGACACAGGGGAAGAGACACACAGGGGAAGAGAGACACAGCATAAGGACATGAGGAGGGGAAGAGAGACACAGGGGAAGGAGAGGAGGAGGGGAAGAGAGAGACAGGGGAAGAAGAGGAGGAGGGGAAGAGAGACACAGGGGATGAGAGACACAGGGTAAGGACAGGAGGAGGGGAAGAGAGACACAGGGGAAGAGAGACACAGGGGAAGAGAGACACAGGGGAAGGAGAGGAGGAGGTGAAGAGAGACACAGGGTAAGGAGAATAGGAGGGGAAGAGAGACACAGGGGAAGGAGAGGAGGAGGGTAAGAGGGACACAGGGTAAGGAGAAGAGGAGGGGAAGAGAGACACAGGGGAAGGAGAGGAGGAGGGGGAGAGAGACACAGGGGAAGGAGAGGAGGAGGGGAAGAGAGAGACAGGGGAAGGAGAGGAGGAGGGGAAGAGAGACACAGGTGAAGGAGAGGAGGAGGGGAAGAGAGACACAGGGTAAGGACAGGAGGAGGGGAAGAGAGACACAGGGGAAGAGAGACACAGGGGAAGGAGAAGAGGAGGGGAAGAGAGACACAGGTGAAGAAGAGGAGGAGGGGAAGAGAGACACAGGGTAAGGACAGGAGGAGGGGAAGAGAGACACAGCATAAGGACATGAGTAGGGGAAGAGAGACACAGGGGAAGGACATGAGGAGGGGAACAGAGACACAGGGGGAGGAGAGGAGGAGGGGAAGAGAGACACAGGGGAAGGAAAGGAGGAGGGGAAGAGAGAGACAGGGGAAGGAGAGGAGGAGGGGAAGAGAGACACAGGTGAAGGAGAGGAGGAGGGGAAGAGAGACACAGGGTAAGGACAGGAGGAGGGGAAGAGAGACACAGGGGAAGAGAGACACAGGGGAAGGAGAAGAGGAGGGGAAGAGAGACACAGGGTAAGGACAGGAGGAGGGGAAGAGAGACACAGGGGAAGAGAGACACAGGGGAAGGAGAAGAGGAGGGGAAGAGAGACACAGGGGAAGGAGAGGAGGAGGGGAAGAGAGACACAGGGTAAGGAGAAGAGGAGGGGAAGAGAGACACAGGGGAAGGAGAGGAGAAGGGGAAGAGAGACACAGGGGAAGGAGAGGAGGAGGGGAAGAGAGACACTGGGTAAGGAGAAGAGGAGGGGAAGAGAGACACAGGGGAAGGAGAGGAGGAGGGGAAGAGAGACACAGGGTAAGGAGAAGAGGAGGGGAAGAGAGACACAGGGGAAGGAGAGGAGGAGGGGAAGAGAGACACAGGGGAAGGAGAGGAGTAGGGGAAGAGAGAGACACAGGGGAAGGAGAGGAGGAGGGGAAGAGAGACACAGGTGAAGGAGAGGAGGAGGGGAAGAGAGACACAGGGTAAGGACATGAGGAGGGGAAGAGAGTCACAGGGGAAGGAGAGGAGGAGGGGAAGAGAGACACAAGGGAAGGAGAAGAGGAGGGGAAGAGAGACACAGGGGAAGGAGAGGAGGAGGGGAAGAGAGACACAGGGTAAGGAGAAGAGGAGGGGAAGAGAGACACAGGGGAAGGAGAGGAGAAGGGGAAGAGAGACACAGGGGAAGGAGAGGAGGAGGGGAAGAGAGACACTGGGTAAGGAGAAGAGGAGGGGAAGAGAGACACAGGGGAAGGAGAGGAGGAGGGGAAGAGAGACACAGGGTAAGGAGAAGAGGAGGGGAAGAGAGACACAGGGGAAGGAGAGGAGGAGGGGAAGAGAGACACAGGGGAAGGAGAGGAGGAGGGGAAGAGAGAGACACAGGGGAAGGAGAGGAGGAGGGGAAGAGAGACACAGGTGAAGGAGAGGAGGAGGGGAAGAGAGACACAGGGTAAGGACATGAGGAGGGGAAGAGAGTCACAGGGGAAGGAGAGGAGGAGGGGAAGAGAGACACAAGGGAAGGAGAGGAGGAGGGGAAGAGAGACACAGGGTAAGGAGAAGAGGAGGGGAAGAGAGACACAGGGGAAGGAGAGGAGGAGGGGAAGAGAGACACAGGGTAAGGAGAAGAGGAGGGGAAGAGAGACACAGGGGAGGGGAGGAGGAGGGAAAGAGAGACACAGGGGAAGGAGAGGAGGAGGGGTAGAAAGAGACAGGGGAAGGAGAGGAGGAGGGGAAGAGAGACACAGGTGAAGAAGAGGAGGAGGGGAAGAGAGACACAGGGTAAGGACAGGAGGAGGGGAAGAGAGACACAGGAGAAGAGAGACACAGGTGAAGGAGAGGAGGAGGGGAAGAGAGACACAGGGGAAGGAGAGGAGGAGGGGAAGAGAGAGACAGGGGAAGGAGAGGAGGAGGGGAAGAGAGACACAGGTGAAGGAGAGGAGGAGGGGAAGAGAGACACAGGGTAAGGACAGGAGGAGGGGAAGAGAGACACAGGGGAAGAGAGACACAGGGGAAGGAGAAGAGGAGGGGAAGAGAGACACAGGTGAAGAAGAGGAGGAGGGGAAGAGAGACACAGGGCAAGGACAGGAGGAGGGGAAGAGAGACACAGCGTAAGGACATGAGTAGGGGAAGAGAGACACAGGGGAAGGACATGAGGAGGGGAACAGAGACACAGGGGGAGGAGAGGAGGAGGGGAAGAGAGACACAGGGGAAGGAGAGGAGGAGGGGAAGAGAGAGACAGGGGAAGGAGAGGAGGAGGGGAAGAGAGACATAGGTGAAGGAGAGGAGGAGGGGAAGAGAGACACAGGGTAAGGACAGGAGTAGGGGAAGAGAGACACAGGGGAAGAGAGACACAGGGGAAGGAGAAGAGGAGGGGAAGAGAGACACAGGGTAAGGACAGGAGGAGGGGAAGAGAGACACAGGGGAAGAGAGACACAGGGGAAGGAGAAGAGGAGGGGAAGAGAGACACAAGGGAAGGAGAGGAGGAGGGGAAGAGAGACACAGGGTAAGGAGAAGAGGAGGGGAAGAGAGACACAGGGGAAGGAGAGGAGAAGGGGAAGAGAGACACAGGGGAAGGAGAGGAGGAGGGGAAGAGAGACATAGGGTAAGGACAGGAGGAGGGGAAGAGAGACACAGGGGAAGAGAGACACAGGGGAAGAGAGACACAGGGTAAGGACAGGAGGAGGGGAAGAGAGACACAGGGGAAGGAGAGGAGGAGGTGAAGAGAGACACAGGGTAAGGAGAAGAGGAGGGGAAGAGAGACACAGGGGAAGGAGAGGAGGAGGGGAAGAGAGACACAGGGAAAGGAGAGGAGGAGGGGAAGAGAGACACGGGGGAAGGAGAGGAGGAGGGGAAGAGAGACATAGGTGAAGGAGAGGAGGAGGGGAAGAGAGACACAGGGTAAGGACAGGAGTAGGGGAAGAGAGACACAGGGGAAGAGAGACACAGGGGAAGGAGAAGAGGAGGGGAAGAGAGACACAGGGTAAGGACAGGAGGAGGGGAAGAGAGACACAGGGGAAGAGAGACACAGGGGAAGGAGAAGAGGAGGGGAAGAGAGACACAGGGGAAGGAGAGGAGGAGGGGAAGAGAGACACAGGGTAAGGACAGGAGGAGGGGAAGAGAGA